>OZ012738.1:522489055-522828344 GCA_963859935.3 Lathyrus sativus
CACCCTAATAAATACTTAAACTTAAAAGAACAAGCAAACTGGGCCAAGGCAAGACAAGCAAAACAAGGCAAGTTGACATGAAAACGATTTCATCATAACATGATCAAAACACAACCAAATCTTACAAAATTTGAGTCTAAACCACTTGAAATTTGAAGAGGATCATGATGGCATCATTAATTTTTCAAGATAAAGCACACAAATTAAAACATGACTGAAGATGCAAATGGAAGCTTATGAGATGCATTGTGGCAGCTATGATTCAAAATAGAGGTGATTAAGATCAAATGAAGGTATGCACAAATTCTAAACATATATTTCATGGATTCTAGACTCAAAGAACATTAAAAAACAAACCATAATAGAAATTGGCATGTGGACTGCAACTATGGACCAAAAGTGCTTGAAATGTTGTTTTGAAACTAAGAACATTCATGATGCAGCAAACCATACTTCAAAACATTAGCACACATCAATGATTCACACATATCAAAACATGAACTCAATATACAAATTGCAAGAAAACTCAACATAGTGACAACACAAGAGGTGAAAACCTCAAAACAGAAGTTGACAGCAAGCTTTGTACTTGTCACAACAAAATATCAAACAAGCAGGCATGATGAATTCTTCACACACACATACAGTTCTCACACCATGGCAACTTGGTCTAAACAAACATCCTATCAAACATGATTAAATGGTTTGCAGCAGATCAA
Organism: Lathyrus sativus; assembly: GCA_963859935.3. Classification (NCBI taxonomy): domain Eukaryota; kingdom Viridiplantae; phylum Streptophyta; class Magnoliopsida; order Fabales; family Fabaceae; genus Lathyrus; species Lathyrus sativus. Next base: position 522,489,775 of record OZ012738.1, read on the forward strand.
ACATCATAACAATAGAAGCAACAGCCAGTCTTGGTCATTACCATGCCAATCAAACATTAATTCAAAACATGCCTTAAAATAAGTGTTACAACTCTATGATGGTAAATAGATTCTAGCAGGAAACCACAGTTTTAGCAGCAACAGATGTCAACATGTCAATTAGCATTAAACAAACATGTTCTTGGATTACAAACAGCAAAAGAGCAAGATTTGGCAATGGTTGGAATCGAAGGGTAGCAGCATTATATGACAGTGGTTCATGACTTAGACAACACTTAACAGCAATATGGTGAATTCTAACATGACAATGCTAGCATATCAACAATTAGCCCTAATACTACATGCACATAACAATTCACAAGCTTATGACAATAGCTATCCTATAACAATAGTGCTATGGCAGTTGAGAACTTGTAGCAGAAAAAAGCATGACATGTTAATACAAATATTCAAAACATGGATCAATGATGCTCACAAGCAGTTTCATGACAGAATGCAAACATGATTTATAAGACATCAAAACATACATATATGCTTACCACAGTTGACAATGCAAACAAGATATGGTTATGTCATGATTAAAAACAACCCTACTACAATGCCTAATGATAACAACAACTGATGCAAAAATGACAATTTCAAGCAAAACATGATTCAAAGAATACCACATTCTCATGTTAACAAACATAAACCAAACACACAGCAATAGTTCAAAACATCATAGGGGTATACTTAGCATAACAATGACAAGCAACAAACTTCAATGCAATATCTCATGATGGTTATGACCATATGACAGCAAAATAAATATTGGTCATCATGACTTAAAACAGGCCTCAACAGTCACATGAATCATCCCAATGATTTTTAACAAGTCCAACAAGATTATACAACTTGACAGCATATTCATAACAAAATGGAAATATTGATCATCATAGATTGAGATGTGTTTCAACAACATCTAGGTGAATCACTTCAATATTGGCCAAGACTAAGTTAAACAACAAGTAGTTTTTCAAAACAGTGGAGATGCATTTTCAAAGCTTGAGTGCAAAACTAACATGCTTGTATTGGTTTAAAGGTGTATGCACATTCTAAATATGCTATAGACAAAGTTCCAACAGAAGGATGCATCAAAAATGTGCTGGAATTGAAAATGGTGCGTGAGTTGCAAAATGCATTTTTGATTGAAAGTGGTCAAAACAGAATGTTGCAGATCCAAAACCAAACCAGTTTCAAATAATACAAACATCACATGAATAAAACATATAAGGACTTCTAATCTAAAATGCCAGCAAAAGGATTCAAGATCTAAAGATGCTGCTTGCAACAGAACCAGATCAGCATGATCACAAACAGAACAAGATCAAATGATTAGATACAACATCAAACTTCATAACAGTTGCAAGTAGATTTTGAGCCAAAACAGGTAGTATCCATTCAACAATAGTCATGGCAAACATCCACTCGTGATTCACATCAAACTACAACAATACATAGCACTACACATATTGATGAGCAAAACAAAGTATGGCCGATCCAAACATGAATTGCTTTTGCATTTAAACTCATTCCAACTAATGCACATTAAACATACTCATGACAGTTTAAGATGAAGATAGTGACCACCAACCTCTTTTAGACCTCCAAGCAAGCTTATACAGTAGGGAAAACCTTGAAGACTCCCAAATGAGATCCAACCAATGCCTTGATGAAAACAACAGCTTTTCTTGCACTTGATGTAAACAAGTGAACTTTATGACAGGACTTAAAACAAGTGATGATGAAGTTATTTTAGGTTATGGACAGTTGGTACATCATAAACCAAAGGTGTTTGGAGGGTTAAAGTGATCAAAACAGGCCTGAGCAAAGATTTATCAGATTTTGTGTGTAAAGTCAAACTTTGCTTGGTTGAAAGTTGACTTTTGAGAAAATGAAGTTTTTGACTAGTTTAAGAGCTTGAAAACCTCCCACACATTATTTGTGGGTTGTGTGGATAGTTTGTGATGATTTTTAGTGGGTAGAAATGGTTTTGGAAGGCTAAATGCTCAAGGCAGATTTTTGAGGGGTTTTGGAATGGTTTTCTTCACTTGTAAGAAAAGCAAAGCAAGATGAGAGATATGGTTTTCTCTTGGGTTTTAGAGTGCTCTGGTGTGTGTTTCAACATAGAGGAAACCTCTATTTATAAGCAAGGAAAGGTTTGGGGCTGATTTGTGTTTTGGCTTTTTGAGGGAGTTTTGTGATGAAATCTTGTTCAAGATTATGGACAGTTGCACACTCAAGTCCTTGGCTCAATGCAAGGCATAAATCAAGTGGTAAGGAAGACATGGAAGTGACTTAAGTGAAGCTAGAGAGTAGGAGAGACTGCTGCTACATATTTCTCATGAAAAGTTTCTCTTTCTTCTTGAATTTTTTGATTAAAATATTGCAACTTGCATACCACTTGCAAAGCCTACCAAATCCCTTCATTTTCTGCACTTCTACTCATCACACTCTCTAATTATCAGATAGAAACATGATCAAATGGCTGAGGATGGTTCAAGTGATTAAAAAGTGAATTTGTGAAAAAGTGGAAATGGTGAACTCAAGTGTTGAGACCTCAACTTGCTGGATTCATAACTCTCAACTCATAAGGGCTATGGAGGAGTTCTAGTACATTTTGGAAATCCCTCATGAAGCTCTACAACTTTCATGTTTTCATGATCTTCAAATTCCAAGTGTAACTAGGTCAAAAAATCACTCAAAGTTGGCTAAAACATGCCTAAAAAGGCCAACAACTTAGAATTTTTCTAAGTGTTTTTCCCTCTTGCAATGATTTTGGCCATAACTCCAAATCTATGCATTTTATGCCCATGGACCACTGTGGGACTTTTGTAGGACTTGTAAAGACCTTTCAAATAAGCTTTGAACCAACTCAATTGGATGTGTTGTTAGGGAGTTATGGTCTTGCCCCTTTTAAAACCCTAATTTCCCGATTTTTCGATTACTCCTCAATCCTTGATCCAATGGTCATGAAAATTCATGGATAGGTGTAATATGTTACTAGGAACATTTTTTCTTCATACTTTGAGGTCAAATTCCTTATGATTGAAGAGTTGACTTTTCGGTCAACCAATCGATGACTACCGAGTCGACTGTTGATGTTCCGGGTCTTCTGAGGCCTTGAAACTTCTTGAATTGACTTCAATAAGCCATATTAACTTCATGGACCACAATTCCATCATTGTAACATCTTTTAAATCAAATGTCAAACTACTGTTGACTTTTCCTAATCGAAAACCCTAATCGGGTATCCTGAACTGCACTGTTCTTTATCTTTGGGTGACAACCTCAAATTGGATTCATACTTGACCCAATGGAGTATATTTGATGATGTGGAGACTTATTTCATGGAGAATAAATCCAATACATTGACTGATTAAACCGTCGAAACCTCGATTCTCGGCTGTACGGAACCCTAATTCACCTGTATCTTGACAAAGACCAACTTGAAATAGGTTAAGGTTAGATAATCAAATGAATATGATCCTAAAATGATGATGAAGATCTAAGGGGTTAAAATTTGGGGTGCAACAATATCCCAAATGAAAGCCTTTCCTTTACAAGTCAATTGCGTTAACGGAAGTGCCAACTTCGAAAGTCCATCAATAAACCTCCGATAATAACTCGCCAAGCCCAAAAAGCTTTGAATCTCTGTAACCGATCTAAGAGCCTCCCATTGCATCACCGCATCAATCTTGGATGGATCAACACTAATAGCACTACCTGAAATAACATGTCCAAGAAAACTTACTTCCGACAACCAAAATTCATATCTCGACAACTTAGCATACAATTGTTTCTCTTTCAAAATTTGTAACACAATCCTCAAATGCTCTTCATGCTCCTCTTGAGACTTAGAGTAAATCAAAATATCGTCGATGAACACAACCACAAAACGATATAACTGTTCATGAAAAATACGATTCATGTATTCCATAAACACACCCGGTGCATTAGAAACCCCGAATGGCATCATAGAATATTCGTAATGGCCATACCGTGTCCTAAAGGCTGTCTTTTGAATATCCTCTTCTTTCACACGAATCTGGTGATATCCTGATCTCAAATCAATCTTGCTAAAACCATGCGCACCAACCAATTGGTCCATCAAATCGTCGATCCTTGGAAGCGGATACTTGTTCTTAATTGTCACCTTGTTCAATTGTCGATAATCAACACATAATCATATAATCCCATCCTTATTCTTTACCAACAATATCGGAGCACCCCAAGGAGAAACACTTGGCCTTATAAATCTCTTGTCCAACAAGTCATTCAATTGCTTCTTCAATTCTACCAACTCTGATGCCGACATACGATACGGTGCCATCGAAACTGGTCTAGTACCCGAAACTATATCAATAGAAAACTCAACTTCTCTTTCTGGCGGTACATCCGTAATATCCTCCGGGAACACTTCTGGAAAATCACACACCACTTGGAACACATAGAGCTCAACTTTACTTTCTACCTACAATGATGCAAACAAACCAAACAATTGAGCTTCGTCCGATAAAAGTTTCTTCAACTCTTGAGTGGATAGGAAACTCTCATCTTCATCATCTTCCAAAGAAGGAAACTTCACTAACTTGTGGTAGAAATATATATGAACTCTATTAAATTGCAACCAGTTCATACCCAAGATTACGTCCAATCCCTCCAACGGCAAACACACTAAATCCATAATGAAGTCTTTACCATACATGGTCAAAGGACAACTTACACACACCAAAGATGTAGTTACTGACCCCGAAGCAGGAGTCTCAATAACCATCTCACCACCCCAAGAAGTCACGAACAAATTCAAACGCTTAGCGCACTCATGAGAAATAAACGAATGAGTCGCTCCATTATCAATAATAGCAACTAAAGGCATACTATTAATAAAGCATGTACCTTTAATCAAACGATCTGCACTCGTAGTGTCTGACCTAGCTAATGCAAACACCTTTCCGCCCGCTTGAGCTTGTTTCGGCTTAGTACACTTAGTACTAATGTGACCCACTTCTCCATAATTATAGCACTTCACTATATTCCTCCTACAATCAGTAGTAGCATGCCCAAGGCCTCCACAGTTAGAACATTTCACTACGGTCTTCCCACACTCAAATGATTTATGACCTACTTCACCACACTTGTAACACTTAACGGAACCGGAACCTCCTCCTCCAGATCTCTTATCAAAGTTTCCCTTATACTTGCCCTTATCCACGGGTGTCACATAAGGTCCACTTCTAGCTTGTTGCTTCCCTTTCTTCTCATTCAAACTTTTGTAATGTGTAAAACGAGCCTTGCTATCTTACTCGAAGATTCTACAACATCCCGTCAAATCCGTAAACCTTCTTATCCTTTGATATCCCACAACTTGCTTAATCTCGGGACGCAAACCATTCTCATATTTAATACACTTTGAGAACACAGCAGTAATTGCAGCATAGTGAGGATGGAATTGAACCAACTCCACAAACTTAGCAGTATAGTCCACCACGGACATACTACCTTGTTTCAGTTCAAGGAACTCCATCTCCTTCTTCCCTTTCACACTTTCAGGGTAATACTTCCTCAAGAACTCAGTACGAAATAAATCCCAAATTATCTCTTCATCATCCACCTCAAGAACTTGACGCATACCTGTTGCACCCCAAAATTTGCCCAACCTTGTCTAACCTAGGCTTATGTTTCAATTGCATAGTCATTTGCATTGTCATCATGTACATAGTGTATTCATCTGCATTGCATAGCATGAGCAAGCTATCTTAATCAGGGAATCAAGTGCTATTCTTATCTCAAGAGGTATATCCAAGGGGTTTCATTCATATTCAAGACTACTCAGGTCATCAGAGGAGAATTTGAGCTTTGAAGAGCTGCCAGGTTGATAAGTGGATTCTCTCCTATCTTGAGGCTAGTGGGGGATCATCAGAGGAAATGTGAGCTATGAGCCAAGAGCATGAGGTGTGTATGGATGTTATGAAGAGTCTAGAGAATCATTTTTGAGGAGAACCAAGTCATTTGAATGATTGCAAGAGCCTCAGTTGAAGTCAGTCAACTAGGGTCAACACTGGGTCAATTCTAGGTCAAAGACTTGTTTTGAAAGGTATCCATGATCATTTTAAGAATGGGGGATACATTATTTGCTATATGGATATGGATATGATGTTGTGATAAAGAAAAATCAAGAGGAGTCAAGGAGAAGAGGAGTTACTAAATTAGGGTTGCAGTGTAAAATCCCCTGATTTAGGTCAAACTTCAAAGCAGTGTAGCTCAAGATTCAAGCTTCATATGAATTCTTGGTCCACAAGAAACTTGTAGAGTATCTTCATAGCTTTAATTTGAGTGGTGGAAGTCATCAAGATGATTTGTATAACTCAAGTTATGGCTCTTGCAAGTTACAGGTCATCTGAGGGCACTGAAATTTGTCTGTGAAAATTGTCTGTCTTCCAAGAAACTTTTGACCTTAAAGGATATTTCAAATGGATTTATGGCCAACATAAGAGTTGTTCCTTATTGTCTTAGCTTTCTATAATGGTATGGTATGCCTTCATATGATTTGTGGAACTCTACTTATGGTCTTGGCAAGTAAAGGGTATTTTGGTCATTTGAGAATTACAGGTCATTCTTGGCCTATGCCTAAAACTCCTACAAGGAAGCTTCAAATGAAAAACTTCACAATATCAAAGTTGCTCAAAATGCCATTTTAAGTCTAGAAAAGAAGTCATGGAAGTGTGGAAATGCATAGAATGAGACTTGACCAAAGTTGGTGAAAAATGACCTAAAAAAGGCATATAAGTTGAAAAAGTTGAGATAAAAAATTGGTTTGAGAGATCTACAAATCCAAAATGGGTCATCCAATATACCAAATTGATTCCAAACATCATTTTAAAGACATTGGTTCAGCCACTTTTTTGAGTTAGGGCTTAAAAATTGGACTTGCTTTGTAATATTGTTTCTTGCATCATAAGGCAACTTGGTAAAACTCAACACAAGGCAAGGAAAGGCTTGGTTTTCACACATACACTCCCAATATCTCATGAGAGGAGATTTTGATACAAGTTTGGAAAGGTGTATGCATGAGATATGAGATGATTCAAAGTATCATTAAGTGAGAACTTCCCTAACTTTCCACCACTTTCTAGAATCCTCTAAGATCAATCTAGAAACTTCTAAATCTGTTAATCCTCATCTATATATTGAAATGATGCCATTGGTGCAAGGGGTTGGTGAAAAGAGGGAGAGAAAAGAAAGAATTCCATTGTTGCTTCCATTGTAAGAAAGTGTAGAAACCTTCAATCTACACCATTTCTGATCATTTCTTTTCTTCATCCATCATCCATTGAAGATTGTGAGTGGGAACAAGCAAGCTCAGAGGCACATCCATGGAAGATTGAAGCTCTAAGATTGAAATTGCAAAGATCCATCTCAGATCCAAATCTCACAATCCAAGCATCTTTCTTCCAACCTTTTGCAAACAGAAACCCTAGCATCATCTGAGGATCATTGGTGAAAGCTTACAAGTGTTGGATTGAGCTCTTTCTCATCTGTTTCATCAAGAGTTGCAGGTTGGTGAAGTCTCTTTTATCTCTCTGATTAGGTGTTGTTAGGTTAGATTTTTAGGTTAGAATGGTTAGGTTAGGATAGAGGATGATGTACTGAAACTGTTAGAGCCATTGTTGAAGATTCTTGGTAGGGCAGTTGAACTTTGATGACTTAGAACTCTTCACTTAGGGCATAATAATCCTTGCTAGATATCATAGAACAACTAGGGTAACATGTATATTACAGTAGGGTTAATTTTAGCAAGAAATATTGAGGTTCATCTCAGTGCAATTCAATGGTACCCAAGACTTCCAGCTATCGGGTTTGGTTTTTGGGAGGGTTTTAGAGAAAACCACGAGCATAGTCTTCTAGAGGGGAAGAAATGGAGTGAGTTTGGTTTTTAAAGTGCGTGATTTCATGGAATATTGAGGAGCACGAGGAGCATGAGCATGGCTGCATGGAGAGAGAATTCTGAGTTTAGGGTTTTGATTTGGGGACGATGACCAATGGTCGTCCGATCGTCCTGATTATTTGACCTTTTCATTTAATCGTATGGCTGAAATTCAATTTAAGAAACAGAGGGAATTGCCCAGCGCATCGAAACGATGCGTTTCACTTATGCATCAGCGTGGGCCTTGGACTCAGATTACTAACCCCACCCCCATCAACGAGCCCATTGAATTTTACACTTGGATATGTTGTTATTCACACCGAGAATTTAATGTTTTTCTTTTATTTTTCGTTTGGTTTTTCTGAAGCGTGTTGGGCTTAGTGTATTTGTTATCCGCACCCCTGGTTTCCTGGCCCATTAGGAATTACAACTAGGCGCCACTGCTATTCAGACCCCCTCCCCCTTTTATTTCTATTTTGTGATTTTATTTTCTTTAATATTTTTAATGCCTTTAAAAAATCATATAAAATTGGAAATAGCTTAGTTTTAATTGGTTCTTTTTGCTATAGGTCCATAATTCTGTCTAGAAAAATACCAAATAATAAAATTGACATTTTATTTTGTTTTAATATTTTTTATGCATTTTTCTTGTAAATAGCATTTTAATGAGTTTAGTTTAATACTCACATTTGTTGATTTTAGTTCTCATAGGTCCCCTTAGATTTAGGGTTCATTCTTTTTAGAGTGATTAGTATAGGACTTCAACTTGTACATAAGATTTAATTCACAAATTTAGGATTAATTTTTAGGTGATTTGGTTAAGTGTGATTAGTGTGATCAACATTAGGGTTTAAATGAGCATAGGTGTAATAGATTAATTCTTTTAGGAGTTTTCATTTGATTTTTGGGGTATGGGACTATAGGGGTTATGGGTATAAGATAGATCCCTTAGAAAATATTAGGATTCCCCTACTGCTACTAGTATATTGCTTATATTTGATGGATTGTGTGGTGTGCCCTCTTTAGGGTTATTATTTTTGTCTGTGTGGGGTATTGGTTTGCTTGGGGCTTGTGTGTGAGCTGAAGACTGTGTTGATGAAGCCATTGATGAGGAGAAGATTGAAGACCAGAGATCCAGAGGTTGATGAGTTCAGCTGCTGAAGACCATAGGGTTTAGGTGCTAGGCAGAGCTCTAGATTAGAAGTTTGATTCATGAAACATGGAATGCTTCCTGTGCTTCCATTCTTTCCCAGTGACTAAAAGTCCCTCTAAGAACTCACCTCCCTCCTTTGGAGGGATAAGTGATTGGTCTTAGGGGTAGAACTTTGAGGGAACCTGTCCCACTATGCTAATCCCTTGTGAGCTTCCTTTGGTTGTTCCTGAGCTGATTAGCATGCTACTATCTCTCCTGATCTTGTTCTATTATTCCTGGAGTGCTTGCCCTTAAAGATGGAGATCGTTGAAGATGAAGACTGTCAAAGCAGGAAGCTAGCCAGAGCTTAGGGATCCAATGATGAAGATTGAGCTTGGAGATTGATGTGCATCAACTGGGGAGTTTGCTGTCAGAGCTTGGGTTTTTTTCTGTATTGTGTGTATTAATTCCCCTAGGTTTAAAGTGAAATGTGCTTCACTTATACCTATTGTGTTCAGGTGGAGGAAGAGTTTGGCTCCCTTGCCTATCTTGTTTGCTGTATTCATTATTTTACTGTTTACTGCGTATTTGTTTTGCCTTCCGTTTATTCCCTTAGGAGTTCTGTTTCTCTCTGCGCAAGAGAGTAACACGACAGACATTAGGAGTTAACCCATGTATGATAACATTAGGGTAGATTTTATTCCCCTTTTCAACCCTAGGATTTGTAGAGTGTCATCTCTTCTTCCTTCAAAACAGCAGAAAAACACTAATAAAGGTTATAACAGAGATCAATTCACTTCTTCCGTCAAAAGATTTGAACAAACATCAACCTTTTTGCACTAAGAAAACCCTTGTTTAAGGTGAGATTTTTCATAAAAAAAACACTTGAACAACTTGTGTCGTGCGTAGCCCGAACTACGTTTGCTCTGATCTTCCATGCTGTGTGGAAGTACGTAGGCATAGGATGCGATATCCTAGCGAGCAACCTCCACCCACCTTCCCCCGTAGTTAGGCGAACTACGTTGACTCTGATTTCTCGTTCCAGACGGGAATACGTAGGCATAAAGTGCGATGCTTTGCCGAGTCAAGTTTTCTTTTCTTTTCAGACCTCATCCTTTAGTTTAGATAGAAGTGTAATCCGTACAAACCAAGCAAGCATGGATCCCATCGAGTACGATGGACGTGAGGGGTGCTAATACCTTCCCCTTGCGTAACCGACTCCCGAACCCGGGTTTTGGTTGCGATGACCATACCTTTTCCCTTTTTCGCGAGGTTTACTTCGAGCGTTCCCTTTCCCTCCTTTGGGATAAATAACGCACGGTGGCGACTCTTCTGTTCAGCCGGCGCCGATTTTCGCAGTAGCGACAGCTGGCGACTCTGCTGGGGATCCAACGTCCCCTGGCTGCTAAGGACTGCGATAGTTCTTATGCATTTGGGATCCAACGTCCCTTAAAAGAGTCAATCCTAGCGCTTGTTTGCCCGTCGAGGAATTTGTATGGATTTACGTTTCTGTATTTACCTTTCAGCATTATATTATCATTATCATTGCTGTATTGTGGGGTGTGACGGGTGATTCCATGATTGAGAGATAAGCCGGACCTGGGCTTGAGTGCACCTAGAACTAGAGTAGAGATTAGTGGGGGTGTGCATGCTTTGCATGTACTAGCTTCCCACGAAATCTATGCTCGGACGAGGTTCTTCTGGTTGACTTCCTGTTTCACCCTTTGGGTGCAGTGGGCTGTTGGTTAGTTGGATTGTCGACTCCGGGGACCGATCATTTGGAAGTTGGCTAAGTGATACCTCTTCAGGATTTGATGATGCCACTCCTTCTGGGAATCGTATCATCAACCCTGAAAGTCTGTGACGCCAACGACCGCATAGGATGTCGTACCTCGTGCCAGTTATAGGGACATCTACCTGTGAGAGGGACTTGGGGCATGCAGGTAACTTGACCTTCGGACTACCGATTTGTTTCTCATGAGATACAGGATTGTGGATATTTTATGGGCTGTTACTAGGTCTGTCAGAGACCAGGTGTGGGTTATATTATTGGGTCTATCCGAGACCAGGCTGGAGTTCTTTGTGAAGTCTGTCTGAGACCAGGGTTTGATGAGTATTGGAGGGTCTGTCAGAGACCTGTTCTTGGTGTGACTTGGGCTTCTTATTCAGGGCACTTGATCCCCTGTTGCTGCTGCTTGCATTGCATTGTTTGCATACCCATTCATCATTACATTTCATTAACGTGTGTCTGTGCTGCAGGCGCATTGCATACTTCCCTGTTCTAGTGCTCCGGATTTCTGATTGTTGATATGGGTAGTGTGCGGAAGACAGTTGCGTATAAGCTGCCCACTCCAGATGTGAGTTCTATATTGGGTTTGATTGCTCTTGCTGATGATGAGGTTAGGGCTAGCTTCAAGGAGAGTTATGGGAGGCTTTTGAGTTTGGTTTGTAGACCCAGTGCACATGATTTGAATGGATTGTATACGTTGCTGCAGTTTTACGATCCAGCTTTGAGATGCTTCACGTTTACAGATTTCCTTATGGGTCCTACTATGGAGGAATATTCAGAATTCCTTGGTTTTCCAGTACAGAGCAAGGTCCCGTTCATTCATTTTGACGCTAAACCTAGGTTGGAGGAGTTAGCGGTGTCTTTGCATATGGATGCTTCGGAGCTGTTAGTGACTTCTTGGTACGGGATTCCTGGATTCGCTCTTAGCTTTCTGGTCAGCAAGGCGCGAGAGTATGCCGAGAGCGGTTGTTGGGTGGTATTCAACGCTTTGTTGGCTTTGTGTATATATGGGATAGTGCTATTCCCAAACCTTCCAGACTTTGTTGACTTCGACGCACTTCATCTATTTGCTGCCGGCAATCCGGTGCCGACGTTGATTGGGGATTTCTATCATTCCCTCCATTACAAGAATGAGAACCGGCGAGGGAAGAGTGTTCATTGCTGTGTGCCTTTACTGAAGATGTGGTTTGATAAACACTCACCGAAGAAGGGCCCTTTCGTAGAGCTTGCAAATGAGTCTGATTGGTCCGAGCGCCTTATGAGATTGACTTCTGAGGAGATGGTTTGGTTTGATAGGGATTTGTTGGGTTCTGAGATTATTTTTAGCTGTGCGGGGTATCCAAATGTGCCTTTAATCGGGAGGAAAGGATGTATCAATTACAATCCTTCTTTACTTGTTCGTCAGTTTGGATATGCGTTGAAGAGTCCGCCGAAGGCAGAAGAGGTACAGGAATCTCTGTACTTCACAGGTAACCTGAGTGGAGACTTGTTGGCCAAGCTGCAGTACGCTTGGAATCACATCTCTAGAAGGGGAAAACCATTGTTGGGAAAGAACGATTGTCAGGCTTATCCTCCGTACAAAGCTTGGATGCGAGAAAGGGTCAAGCAGATTCAGATGCCCTATCCTTTTGTGTCATCTCCTGTTCCTACTCCGGTGGAGGAACCCACGACTGTTCCCATTGAGGTTTACGAGCAAGTGGTGAAAGAAAAGGAAGCTCTGTTGGTGGTTAATGAAGATCTAGAAAGAGAATTGTCCCGGATTCGAAGTGAGAAGAACGAAGCTGCGTACTCCCTTCAGCAACAAACCGAGATGGTAACCTTGTTGAAGACTAAGTTGGTTAAAGAAAAGGAGAAGCGGGAACGCCTGGGACAAGACTTTAAGAGCTCTTATGACATGATGGAAGCTAAGAAGAAGTCGTTGGACATTGCTCACCGAGAGATCGCTTCATTCAATAAGACTTGGAATGCCACCCTTACTAACAACAAGGAACGGGAGGATAAGTTGAAGCAACAGATCGCCAATCTTCAGAACCAATTGAAGGCCACTAGGAGGCAGCACGAAGAAGAAGTCATGACTAGATATGCCCTTCAAGATGCACTGAAGCAAGTTGAGGCCCGCAGAAAGGAAGCTCGGTCCCAGAAGAGGAAGCTAGATGAGTGCTTTGGTGAAGGCGTATGGGAAGAGTCCATCGAAGACTTGCGGCGAGTTCTTAAGCAAAGGAGTCTGCTCATAGAGGGATTGCTTGTCCAGCCTGATCATCCCAAGACAAAGAAGCTGTTAGGGGATTATAGGGATTATGGGCATACCTGATTTGTTCATGCTTTATTGTACGCTGACCATCACCCGGCTTGTGGGTTGAGGTCATGCTTTTGTTCGTCTTGTGATACATTGGTGTTATACTTTTGCCTTTGAAGGCCTGTTCAATACATGAGTTGTTTTCCCTTCTGTGATTGAATTTCAACTTCTCGCAACTGCTTGTCACCGCACTGTCACGGTGCTGCCTTGTATCAAATGTATTAGCACTAGAATGGGGGGAGTAATATTCTCCACCGCACAGGCACATATTGCATTCTGCATACATACTCATATTTGCATTACAGGTTTGTGATCCAGGTATCTTATCTCCCGCATTTTTCAGGTATTTTCAGGATTGCAGAAAAGCGGGTCCACCGTTATTCTACAAGAACCAACCAGAAGAAGATCATGGACGCCATGCAGAGTGAAATGCAAGAGATGCGTGACAGGATGGCCCTGTTCATGCAAACCATGGAGACCATCGCCAAGGGACAGGAACAGTTGCAGAGTCTGGTGCAACCGTTGGTTGCTCGTGCCGAGAACAATGGTACCCTGCATGGTGAAAATGTGGCTAACTCTCCCAGGGTTGAAAATCATCAAAGTGCTGATCACATCCCAGTCGCTGGGCTGAACAACGGAGAAACTGGTCCTGCTGGTGGGAACGGAAATACTGGTAACACTAACGGAGACACTGCTGGGGTGTTCGTAGGGAACGTCAACCAGGGTTTCAACATGGGTGCGGAGAACGTCGGGCTGAATGGCGGCAATGGTAATCAGGGCTTTCAGGGCATGAATGTGGGATATGGCAATGTGGCTGGCGCCAAAACTGGATACGGAGACCATGGTTATGGTAACGCAGGGTATGGAATGGGTATGAACAACGGCCAGGATATGGGAAACCTGAGGGGTGACCCCAGGTACTTCCAAGCAGGTCTGGGTCGTAACGCTGGACATGCTGCATATGAGGAGATGCCTCGTTGGGAAGATCATCAGGAAGACATTTTCTCCGGTCATAATGAAGGCTACGGGAGGCCTACAGGGGACAGCCTCCGCATGAGATTGTTGGAAGAAAAGGTAAATAGTCTGGCTAATCAGAACGCTGTGGGACTGGATATGTCCAACATGGGGTTGGTACCAGGGCTGAGGGTACCTCTGAAATTCAAAGCGCCATCTTTTGATAAGTATAGAGGCGACACGTGCCCGAGGGTGCATGTCCGTTCATTTTACAGAAGGATGTCCGCGTATTCAGACGACGAAAAGATGCTTATGCACTTTTTCCAAGACAGCTTGTCAGGGCCGTCATTGGAATGGTACATGAGCCTGGAGCCAACACAGATCAGAACTTGGAAAGAATTGGCGGAAGCTTTCGTGAAGCATTACCAATACAACAGCGATCTCGCTCCTAATAGAGTTCAGTTGCAAAGCATGTCTCAGAAGCCCAAGGAAAGCTTCAAAGAGTACGCCCATAGATGGCGTGACCTGGCTGCTAGAGTACAACCCCCTATGGTCGAGCGGGAAATGATGGACTTGTTCGTAGGGACATTCTCAGGGATGTACTATGACCGGCTCAGCAGCAGCCTAATCAGAATCAGCGGAGGTTTCAGGCTCCAAGACCGAGGAGGATATTTGAGGTACCGCCGGTATCTTACGCTGAGCTCCTTCAGAACCTATTGAAGTTACAGCTAGTTGAAAAGAGAACCTTGGCGCCGCCGACTGGCACGCCACCAGTAGGGTACGACATCAACGAGCATTGTGATTTTCACTCTGGTGCACCCGGGCACAATATCGAGAACTGTTTAGCGTTCAAGCACAAGGTGCAAGATCTGCTTGATAGCACAGCCATCAATTTTGGGAAGGAAGGTCCCAATATTACTCAACAGCCTATGCCCAAGCATGCGGGAGCTGGGGAAAATGCAATATTGACAGACGCTGAAACAGAATTGGTGTTAGATGTTAACGAGCTGATAACTCCGTTGAGCAGTGTCAAACAGTGTCTTCTGAAAGAAGGGGTTTCTCCAGGTTGTGATGAAAGTTGTGTTGATTGTCAGATCCAGTCCGCGGGCTGTGCAGAGTTGAAGAGAGGGGTACAAGGGTTGATTGACAAAGGGGTCTTGCAATTCGATCGGGCTGCAGGGTCAGAAAAGCCCGTCGAAGTGGAGACTGAAGAGAAACGGAATGAGGTCGCAACGATCACAATCCCGTTCAAGTCTGTAACGATTTCGGCGCCAGTGAAGCGACCGACCTTTACAATTACCAGGGCTAAGCCAATTCCGTATGAGAGCACGAAAGCAGTACCATGGAGCTATGGTGCGGAGGTATATTGTAACGGGGAAAAGATTGATCTGAGTGATCCACCAGAGGGATCTGTGGAGAGTATAGTCGGACAAGGCGGCGTAACTCGAAGCGGGAGGATTTTTACTTCCCCAGAAGTTGAGGCTGAAAGGCTTGCTAAGGGCAAGAACAAAGTGGTTGACGACGGGCCATCTGGGAGTAAAGAGAAAGAGTCAACGAACAAAGAGGTGGAAGAATTTATGCGACTAATCCGCAAGAGTGACTACAAAATTGTAGATCACTTACAACAGACGCCTTCGAAAATCTCGATCTTATCGCTGTTGCTATGCTCAGAAGCGCACAGGAATGCTTTGTTGAAAGTGCTGGAAACGTCCTTTGTCCTGCAAGAGATTTCGGTAAACCAACTGGAGGGGGTTATGTCGCATGTTAATGAAGGGCACGGCTTGGGTTTCACGGACTTTGATCTAACGTCTAGAGGGCGCGATCACAACAACGCCTTGCATATCTCCATTGAATGCCGTGGCACCATTATGTCCCATGTGTTGGTAGACACTGGGTCGTCATTGAACGTATTACCGAAGAAAGCCTTGTTGAAACTGGACACTCGGGGGTTGTTATGCACACCAAGTGATTTGGTGGTGCGCGCATTCGATGGAACCAGGAGGTCAGTTTTCGGATCAATCACATTGCCTATTCAAGTGGGACCTGAGGTGTTTGACACGGTGTTTTACATCATGGATATACAGCCCGCGTATAGCTGTCTGATCGGTAGACCATGGATTCATGCTGCTGGGGCAGTTACCTCCACGCTTCACCAGAAACTCAAGTATATGGTTGATGGAAGCATTGTCACCGTCTGTGGAGAAGAAGATATTCTCGTCAGCCACCTGTCCTCTTTCAAGTATGTGGAAGTAGATGGAGAAATTCATGAAACGCTCTGCCAGGCGTTTGAGGGGGTTAAAGTCAAGCAGGACGCTCCTGTGAAGAGCGAAAGGCATGAGGTCGCTGTGTCCTCCTATAAAGAAGCTAAAGCTTTGGTGCAAGCGGGAGAAACTGCCAAGTGGGGGCAGGTTCCAGATATCCCTATGAAGCAAGACAAGTATGGCTTGGGGTATCGTCCATCTTTCAAGCAGAATGTGCCGAGGTACGAAGGGCCCGTAGTGTTCACATCAGGGGGTGTCAGTTTTGAAAGGATAAATGCCGTGTCTGATACGGAGGAAGGAGACAGTGACTGCGACATGGACGCATGGATTCAACCCAGTATGCTGGGGCAAAGTCTATGCAACTGGTCCATCCAGGACGTCATCCAAGTCACCAAACAGTAATGCATTATTTTTTTTCAATCATTGTATGATCACATGCCTTGCCCGGGGCATCGATGATTTGTCTTAGGGCCTAACTGCTTACTTGTATGTGTGCATAATCAATAAATGACGGCGTTTTTTTTCATTCAAATATTGCGATCCTTTTCTTTCTGTTTTCATTTTATTTTTTCAATAAAATGGCAGCGTGGTTATGCATTTTTCTTGTACATCATTTTTGAAGCACTTAACCATTTCCCTCGCAGGCTTCATGAATTTTCAGATGACATCGATCAAAGACTTCCTATGACTCGTTTAGACTTCGAGCACCCGATCTTCCAAGCTGAGGAGGAGGTTGTAGAGGATAGTGACTTACCAGAAGAGCTCAGTCGGTTGTTGAAGCAAGAGGAAAGAGTCATTCTGCCTCACCAGGAAGAGATTGATATCGTCAACTTGGGGTCTGAAGAGTGCGTCAGGAATATCCGTATAGGGGCCGCGTTGCAAGTAGACATCAAGAAAGAGCTTGTTGAGATCCTGCGTGAATACAGTGATATATTTGCTTGGTCCTACGAGGACATGCCGGGTTTGGATACTGATATGGTTGTTCATCGTCTGTCGTTGAAGGAAGATTGCCCGCCTGTGAAGCAGAAACTCAGAAGGACTCGTCCTGACATGGCTGTAAAGATAAAGGAAGAAGTGCAGAAGCAATGGGATGCTGGGTTCCTGGCTGTTACCACTTATCCCACTTGGGTCGCTAATATCGTGCCCGTGCCAAAGAAATATGGCAAGGTTCGGATGTGTGTTGATTATAGGGATCTGAACAAAGCGAGCCCAAAGGATGATTTTCCGCTCCCACATATTGATGTGCTAGTTGATAATACGGCTCAATTTTCGGTGTTCTCCTTCATGGATGGCTTTTCGGAGTACAACCAGATCAAAATGACCCCGGAAGATATGGAAAAAACAACCTTTATTACCCCGTGGGGAACTTTCTGTTATAAGGTGATGCCCTTTGGTTTGAAAAATGCTGGGGCAACGTATCAACGGGCCATGACAACGCTGTTTCACGACATGATGCACAAAGAAATTGAGGTGTATGTCGATGACATGATCGCCAAGTCTCAAACGGAGGAAGAACATCTGGTTAATCTGTTGAAGTTGTTCAAGAGGCTGAGGAAGTTCAGGCTGAGGCTGAATCCCAACAAATGTACCTTCGGAGTGAGATCCGGGAAGCTACTGGGGTTCATTGTGAGCAAGAAAGGAATCGAGGTCGATCCTGCAAAAATAAAAGCAATACAAGAGATGCCAGCACCGAGAACAGAAAAAGAAGTCCGTGGATTCTTAGGGAGGTTGAACTACATTGCTAGGTTCATCTCTCACCTAACGACCACGTGTGAACCATTATTCAAACTGCTAAAGAAAGATCAAGCGGTGGTCTGGAACGACAATTGCCAAAGGGCATTTGAAAAGATAAAAGAATACTTGCAGGAACCTCCAGTGTTGATACCCCCAGTAGCGGGAAGACCACTGATTATGTATCTGACGGTTCTGGAGAACAGTATGGGTTGTGTTCTCGGTCAACATGACGAGACAGGAAGGAAAGAGCATGCAATTTACTACTTGAGTAAAAAGTTCACGGATTGTGAATCTCGATACTCCATGCTTGAAAAGACGTGTTGTGCATTGGCGTGGGCTGCCAAACGTCTCAGACAGTACATGCTGAATCATACAACCATGCTGATATCAAGGATGGATCCGATCAAGTATGTGTTTGAAAAACAAGCGCTCTCCGGAAGGATCACTAGATGGCAGATGGTATTGACAGAGTACAATATCCAGTACGTTTCCCAGAAGGCCATTAAGGGAAGTGTTCTGTCCGAATATCTCGCTGAGCAGCCGATTGAGGATTATCAGCCTATGAAGTTTGAGTTTCCTGATGAGGACATAATGTACTTGAAAGCTAAAGATTGTGATGAGCCGTTGCCTGGTGAAGGACCTGAACGGAGTTCCCAGTGGCAATTGATTTTTGATGGAGCTGTCAATTCGTACGGCAGCGGGATCGGGGCAATCATTACCACTCCCCACGGGTCGCACATCCCGTTCACTGCCAGATTGACTTTTTCAGTGACGAATAACGAAGACGAGTATGAAGCTTGTATTATGGGGTTGGAGGAGGCTATCGATATGAGGATTAAGAATCTGGACGTATATGGGGATTCAACATTGGTTGTGAATCAGATTAAGGGAGAGTGGGAGACGCGCCAACCTAATCTGGTGCCGTACATGAACTATGCGCGAAGGTTGCTACCTTTCTTTGATAGGGTGGATTTCCATCATGTACCTCGGGCGGAGAATCAAATGGCGGACGCCCTTGCAACGTTATCCTCGATGTATAAAGTCAACCGCTGGAACGAGGCTCCCAGCATTGTCATATCTCGCCTTGATAGGCCGGCCTTTGTGTTTGCAATTGATGAAGCATCTGACGGTAAACCTTGGTATTTCGACATACAGAACTTCTTGAAGAGCAAGGAATATCCGGCTGGGGCATCCAGTCGTGATCAGAAAACTCTAAGGAGATTAGCAGGCAGCTTCTACCTGAATCCCGACGGCGTTTTGTATAGAAGGAACCACGATTTGGTACTCCTTCGGTGTGTAGATGAGAAGGAAGCCAATCTACTCATGGAGGAGGTCCATGAAGGAACTTTTGGTACACATGCAGGTGGGCATGCTATGACCAGGAAGTTGTTGCGAGCAGGGTATTACTGGTTAACAATGGAGACGGATTGTTTCAAATTTGCCAAGCGGTGTCACAAGTGCCAGATCTATGCAGATAAGATCCATGTGCCACCGAGTCCTTTAAACGTTATGGCATCTCCATGGCCTTTCTCCATGTGGGGAATTGATATGATCGGAAAAATTAAGCCTACTGCTTCTAATGGGCATCGCTTCATTCTGGTTGCGATCGATTACTTCACCAAGTAGGTGGAAGCGGTTTCTTACGCCAACGTGACTAAACAGGTGGTGGCCAGATTTATCAAGAGAGATATAATTTGCAGATACGGTATTCCTGAGCGAATCATTACTGATAATGGTTCGAACTTGAACAACAAGATGATGAAAGATTTGTGTCGGGATTTCAAGATCGAGCATCATAATTCATCTCCTTATAGACCCAAGATGAATGGCGCTGTTGAAGCGGCCAACAAGAACATAAAGAAAATTGTTCAGAAGATGGTGGTAACGTATAAAGATTGGCATGAGATGTTGTCGTTTGCTTTGCACGGTTATCGTACTACAGTGCGTACATCAACTGGGGCAACACCGTTCTCACTAGTATATGGCATGGAGGCTGTCCTGCCATTGGAGGTTGAGATACCATCTTTGAGGGTTTTACTTGATGTTCAGCTTGATGAGGCAGAATGGGTGAGAAGTAGATTGAATCAGCTGAGCTTGACCGACGAGAAGAGACTGGCATCGATTGCACATGGTAGGCTGTATCAGAGCCGGATGAAGAAAGCTTTCGACAAGAAGATCCGACCTCGGAGTTTTCAGACGGGTGATCTTGTGCTGAAGAAGATCCTCCCACCGCAATCGGATCATAGGGGCAAATGGACTCCCAATTATGAAGGTCCATACGTCGTGAGAAAGGTCTTCTCCGGAGGAGCCTTATTGTTATCCACCATGGATGGTGAAGACTTTTCGTCCCCTGTGAACTCGGACGCAGTTAAAAAATACTTTGCTTAAAAATTGACCCGTTGGACAGTAAAAAGAGAGTCCAGGCAAAAATGGGGCATCCTGGCGAACCAAAAAACAGAATAAAAAGGTTCGGGCAAAAGTTAGGGATATAATTGAAAAAATGTACACCCGCGAAGTCGAAAACCTACACTGGGCGGCTTCGGCAAAAAAGGGTATCCCGGTGAATCGAAAACCCGCAAAGGGCGATTCACGCAAAAGTTAGGGATTTGAGAAGCAAATGACTGCGGTCCAAGTTTTGATTGTTGGCGGTTTGGGAGTATCTGGGGGTCAACTATCCAAAGCAATGTCTTCCGAAGACAGAGATCAGGAAAGCGTCGGAGTCCGACGAGTCATAGGGGGATCGATTCATGGTGTTCGTCTGTAACACGCTGCCGACATGTGTACAAATTTTATCCTGTATATTTGTATACTTCTGCATTTTGTTTATGCGCGACTACCTCTTTTCAGGAGTTGCATCTGATGTATAAATCTTGCCTATTTTCAGGCCATTTTCGATAAAGTGTTTTATTCAGTGTAGTGTGTGACTTTGGTTTTAAATTTTTACAGTTTTGTTTGTAAAAAGCGCCGATGTTTTGATAAACTTACATGCGTGTAAACAGGCGGGCCTCGGCCGATGATTGTTAAAACCAAAGAAATTAACTGAATGGTTGTCGTGGGTGATTACTAAGATGTTTCTTTTTGCATAGATTGCCTTGTGTTTGCTTGTTGACTTTTGCAGGTATTCAAAAGCTCGCAAAGTTCCCCGCCGGAGTCCATGGCAGGCTGGTACCCTTTCCAGAGGTTGAACGTTGTGGCTTCCCCCGGTGAAGTCGCCCCAGGCAAGATTGAATGTTGTCTCCCCAGGAGAGCGGAGATTGTGTCAAAGGAAAAGATTAGTGTATCGGCAATTCAGAATTAGCTCATCAAGCAGAGCAGAGTCTTCCCCAGTGTAGGTCAAGACAAATGAGATTCACTTCCCAGAAAGTTCTTGTGCAGTGCAAATCAGAATGTGTAGTTCCTTCCCCAGCTCAGTGACAGCAGGATGATTTCCCCAGCTCAGTGATAGCAGGATGATTTCCCCAGCTCAGTGATAGCAGGAGAGGTTCCCCACAGAGTGTGATCAGATGGTTGGAGCTGCTGAAAGGAGCTTCCCCAAGCAGGATTGTCCTTTCTTTTCCCAGCAAGTCGCTCTTCCTCGTCAGGAAGACCTTTCTCAGCGGATTTTGGAGTTTTGAGTTCGTGAGTTACTTTCTCAGCAGGATGGTTATCCCCAGCGGAGTTAGGTCATCTTCCCAACATTTATTTTGTTGGAAGCGTATCGGTGGTATTCCGGTCATCCCCAGTGGATCCAGTTTGTCTTCAGCATTTATTTTGCTGAAGCAACTCTTTGCATAAGCATGCATCATCATAATTTGCATTCTACCTAAATACGTAGCATTTCCATGCGGTATGGAAGCATTGCGTCATTATCAAACGTTGCAGTGTTGAAACATAAGCCAGGTGGTTACCTCTTCAGTTTCAAATATGTGGTTCCATGCCGATAAGAGAAATCGTGATTCAGGAGGATAGTATTTTGCATCATTTTGGGGGTTCATGCTGTAAGACACGCAGTGACCATGTTGATCTTGGTGTGTTGATTCGTGGTCAAAGTACGCAGTGATCGTATTTGCATCAGCTCCGGGGTTCATTTTGCAAGACACGCAGTGATCGTGTTAATTTTGAGATGTGGATTGGTGGCCCAAGTATGCAGTGATCGTATTTGTGCCAGATATGGGATTCATGTCGTAGGACACGCAGTGATCGTGTTGATATTGGTATGTGTATCTATGGTCGAATGGCGCAGTGATCAAATTCGTCCCGATCTAAGAAGATTGTTTTGTAAGGCACGCAGCGATCGTGTTGGTATCATCTCGGGGGTTTATCGAGCAAGACGCGCAGTGATCGTGTTCATCCAGATTTTGTTGGTCGATATGCGCAGTGATCGTATTTGTCCGTTATACAGTGGTTATAGATTGACGCGCAGTGATCGTGTTCATCCAGTTTTGTTGGTCTGTGTACGCAGTGATCGTATTCGTCCGTTACAATTTGGTTATGGGGTGAGGCACGCAGTGAACGTGTTCATCTGGTTGTTTGTGGCCGAAGTACGCAGTGATCGTATTCGTCCCATGTTGGAAATTGTGTCACAGCATGCAGTGATCGTGTTTCCTCCAGTCAAGAGGGCCGTGACATGAAGCGCGCAGTGATCGCGTTCACCCTATGTGTGATTGGAATATGCAGTGATCGTATTCGTCCAGTTATGTGGGTTAGTTGAGACACACAACACGCGGTGATCGTGTTTTTCTCCAGTCAAGAGGATCGTGGCTCAGAACACGCAGGGATCGTGTTCAAACACGCAGTGGTCGTGTTCAAGATACGCAGTGATCGTATTCGTATAGCATGCAGTGATCGTGCTGATAATACCATGGGAACTTGTGATGCGGGGCGCGCAGTGATCGTGACTATCGTATCAGTTGGTTTTGTTGGTTAGTACACGCAGTGATCGTGTTCATCTTGTCGGTATCTATGGTCAATACACGCAGTGATCGTGTTTGTCCTATTGCAGCATACGCAGTGATCGTGTTCATCATATGGGTGGTTGAAGTACGCAGTGATCGTGTTTTCTCCTGTCCAGAGGATTTCGGTGTGGAATACGTAGTGATCGTGTTCATCTTGTTACAGAGGGTTGTTGTGCCGGACATGCAGTGATCGTGTTCGTCATGTCATGTTCCCCCTAGCAGAGTTGCTTGGTCAAACAATTCTCTTTCTCCCCAGCCGAGTCCTTTCTCAGAGTGCTGTAGAAATAGCAGGGTGCAGATTTTGGGTGGTTACTCACAGTTTCCCCAATAGAGATATAATCCCCAGCGGGGTGATCTTCAACGAGATACTTGGTTAAGTTCCTCGTGTTCCCCGTCAGAGTATTCTTTGACAAGTCGCTTGGTTAAGTTGCTTGTATTCCCCCCGTCTAAGTTTTTCTCAGGATGCTGTGGAGTCAGTATTATGAGACGGTAATGCAGATTGTTACCCATAGTTCCTCCAGCAGAGTTATGTGCTCCAGCAGGGTGTCACTTCAATGGGTTGCTAGGTTAAGTCCCTCATAATCCCCCAACAGGAGGCTCGCTACAGGAGTTGTTTGGTTAAATTCCTCGTAATTTTCAACAGGGTTATTCTCATCAGGGCTTGGTTAAGTTCCCAATTTCCCCAGCAGGTGTTTGACGGCAGTCGTCAGGATTGTCCCCTCAGAGTTGCTTGGTTAAGTTTCTCATTTCCCCGCAGAGTCGGTTGTTCATGCCTTCGAACATTGTCTCGTTTGGTTAAGCGTTCGCTCGTTTCTTCAGGATACGAAAAGTTGATCAGTGAAGTCAACATGACAAGTGAAGTCAATATTCTCCCGCTGGTTAGCGTGTGCTCGGTTGATAAGTGAGATCAACAGAGGTTGATAAGGGAGATCAATAGAGGTTGATAAGGGAGATCAACAGAGGTTGATAAGTGAGATCAACAGAGGTTGATAAGTGAGATCAACAGAGGTTGATAAGTGAGATCAACAAAGGTTGATAAGTGAGATCAACAGAGGTTGATAAGTGAGATCAACAGAGGTTGATAAGTGAGATCAACAAAGGTTGATAAGTGATATCAACAATTTCTCGTGGTGTATGCTCATTTCTTCGGAATGGAGTGGTCTGCGGACAACATCAAATTATTTGGCAGATAGATGGCTAGTTGTTGTCGTGACATAAGGTCCACGGGTGTCACATAAGGTCCACTTCTAGCTTGTTGCTTCCCTTTCTTCTCATTCAAACTTTTGTAATGTGTAAAACGAGCCTTGCTATCTTACTCGAAGATTCTACAACATCCCGTCAAATTCGTAAACCTTCTTATCCTTTGATATCCCACAACTTGCTTAATCTCGGGACGCAAACCATTCTCATATTTAATACACTTTGAGAACACAGCAGTAATTGCAGCATAGTGAGGATGGAATTGAACCAACTCCACAAACTTAGCAGTATAGTCCACCACGGACATACTACCTTGTTTCAGTTCAAGGAACTCCATCTCCTTCTTCCCTTTCACACTTTCAGGGTAATACTTCCTCAAGAACTCAGTACGAAATAAATCCCAAATTATATCTTCATCATCCACCTCAAGAACTTGACGCATACCTGTTGCACCCCAAAATTTTCCCAACCTTGTCTAACCTAGGCTTATGTTTCAATTACATAGTCATTTGCATTGTCATCATGTACATAGTGTATTCATCTGCATTGCATAGCATGAGCAAGCTATCTTAATCAGGGAATCAAGTGCTATTCTTATCTCAAGAGGTATATCCAAGGGGTTTCATTCATATTCAAGACTACTCATGTCATCAGAGGAGAATTTGAGCTTTGAAGAGCTGCCAGGTTGATAAGTGGATTCTCTCCTATCTTGAGGCTAGTGGGGGATCATCAGAGGAAATGTGAGCTATGAGCCAAGAGCATGAGGTGTGTATGGATGTTATGAAGAGTCTAGAGAATCATTTTTGAGGAGAACCAAGTCATTTGAATGATTGCAAGAGCCTCAGTTGAAGTCAGTCAACTAGGGTCAACACTGGGTCAATTCTAGGTCAAAGACTTGTTTTGAAAGGTATCCATGATCATTTGAAGAATGGGGGATTCATTATTTTCTATATGGATATGGATATGATGTTGTGATAAAGAAAAATCAAGTGGAGTCAAGGAGAAGAGGAGTTACTAAATTAGGGTTGCAGTGTAAAATCCCCTGATTTAGGTCAAACTTCAAAGTAGTGTAGCTCAATATGCAAGCTTCATATGAATTCTTGGTCCACATGAAACTTGTAGAGTATCTTCATAGCTTTAATTTGAGTGGTGGAAGTCATAAAGATGATTTGTAGAACTCAAGTTATGGCTCTTGCAAGTTACAGGTCATCTTAGGGCACTGAAATTTGTCTGTGAAAATTGTCTGTCTTCCAAGCAACTTTTGACCTTCAAGGATATTTCAAATGGATTTATGGCCAACATAAGAGTTGTTCCTTATTGTCTTAGCTTTCTATAATGGTATGGTATGCCTTCATATGATTTGTGTAACTCTACTTATGGTCTTGGAAAGTAAAGGGTATTTTGGTCATTTGAGAATTACAGGTCATTCTTGGCCTATGCCTAAAACTCCTACAAGGAAGCTTCAAATGAAAAACTTCACAACATCAAAGTTGCTCAAAATGCCATTTTAAGTCTAGAAAAGAAGTCATGGAAGTGTGGAAATGCATATAATGATACTTGACCAAAGTTGGTGAAAAATGACCTAAAAAAGGCATATAAGTTGAAAAAGTTGAGATAAAAAATTGGTTTGAGAGATCTACAAATCCAAAATGGGTCATCCAATATACCAAATTGATTCCAAACATCATTTTAAAGACATTGGTTCAGCCACTTTTTTGAGTTAGGGCTTAAAAATGGGACTTGCTTTGTAATATTGTTTCTTGCATCATAAGGCAACTTGGTAAAACTCAACACAAGGCAAGGAAAGGCTTGGTTTTCACACATACACTCCCAATATCTCATGAGAGGAGATTTTGATACAAGTTTGGAAAGGTGTATGCATGAGATATGAGATGATTCAAAGTATCATTAAGTGAGAACTTCCCTAACTTTCCACCACTTTCTAGAATCCTCTAAGATCAATCTAGAAACTTCAAAATCTGTTAATCCTCATCTATATATTGAAATGAAGCCATTGGTGCAAGGGGTTGGTGAAAAGAGGGAGAGAAAAGAAAGAATTCCATTGTTGCTTCCATTGTAAGAAAGTGTAGAAACCTTCAATCTACACCATTTCTGATCATTTCTTTTCTTCATCCATCATCCATTGAAGATTGTGAGTGGGAACAAGCAAGCTCAGAGGCACATCAATGGAAGATTGAAGCTCTAAGATTGAAATTGCAAAGATCCATCTCAGATCCAAATCTCACAATCCAAGCATCTTTCTTCCAACCTTTTGCAAACAGAAACCCTAGCATCATCTGAGGATCATTGGTGAAAGCTTACAAGTGTTGGATCGAGCTCTTTCTCATCTGTTTCATCAAGAGTTGCAGGTTGGTGAAGTCTCTTTTATCTCTCTGATTAGGTGTTGTTAGGTTAGATTTTTAGGTTAGAATGGTTAGGTTAGGATAGAGGATGATGTACTGAAACTGTTAGAGCCATTGTTGAAGATTCTTGGTAGGGCAGTTGAACTTTGATGACTTAGAACTCTTCACTTAGGGCATAATAATCCTTGCTAGATATCATAGAACAACTAGGGTAACATGTATATTACAGTAGGGTTAATTTTAGCAAGAAATATTGAGGTTCATCTCAGTGCAATTCAATGGTACCCAAGACTTCCAACTATCGGGTTTGGTTTTTGGGAGGGTTTTAGAGAAAACCACGAGCATAGTCTTGTAGAGGGGAAGAAATGGAGTGAGTTTGGTTTTTAAAGTGCGTGATTTCATGGAATATTGAAGGAGCACGAGGAGCATGAACATGGCTGCATGGAGAGAGAATTCTGAGTTTAGGGTTTTGATTTGGGGACGATGACCAATGGCCGTCCGATCGTCCTGATTATTTGACCTTTTCATTTAATCGTATGGCTGAAATTCAATTTAAGAAACGGAGGGAATTGCCCAGCGTATCGAAACGATGCGTTTCACTTATGCATCAGCGTGGGCCTTGGACTCAGATTACTAACCCCACCCCCATCAGCGAGCCCATTGAATTTTACACTTGGATATGTTGCTATTCACACCGAGAATTTAATCTTTTTCTTTTATTTTTCATTTGGTTTTTCTGAAGCGTGTTGGGCTTAGTGTATTTGTTATCTGCACCCCTGGTTTCCTGGCCCATTAGGAATTACAACTAGGCGCCACTGCTATTCAGACCCCCTCCCCCTTTTATTTCTATTTTGTGATTTTATTTTCTTTAATATTTTTAATGCCTTTAAAAAATCATATAAAATTGGAAATAGCTTAGTTTTAATTGGTTCTTTTTGCTATAGGTCCATAATTCTGTCTAGAAAAATACCAAATAATAAAATTGACATTTTATTTTGTTTTAATATTTTTTATGCATTTTTCTTGTAAATAGCATTTTAATGAGTTTAGTTTAATACTCACATTTGTTGATTTTAGTTCTCATAGGTCCCCTTAGATTTAGGGTTCATTCTTTTTAGAGTGATTAGTATAGGACTTCAACTTGTACATAAGATTTAATTCACAAATTTAGGATTAATTTTTAGGTGATTTGGTTAAGTGTGATTAGTGTGATCAACATTAGGGTTTAAATGAGCATAGGTGTAATAGATTAATTCTTTTAGGAGTTTTCATTTGATTTTTGGGGTATGGGACTATAGGGGTTATGGGTATAAGATAGATCCCTTAGAAAATATTAGGATTCCCCTACTGCTACTAGTATATTGCTTATATTTGATGGATTGTGTGGTGTGCCCTCTTTAGGATTATTATTTTTGTCTGTGTGGGGTATTGGTTTGCTTGGGGCTTGTGTGTGAGCTGAAGACTGTGTTGATGAAGCCATTGATGAGGAGAAGATTGAAGACCAGAGATCCAGAGGTTGATGAGTTCAGCTGCTGAAGACCATAGGGTTTAGGTGCTAGGCAGAGCTCTAGATTAGAAGTTTGATTCATGAAACATGGAATGCTTCCTGTGCTTCCATTCTTTCCCAGTGACTAAAAGTCCCTCTAAGAACTCACCTCCCTCCTTTGGAGGGATAAGTGATTGGTCTTAGGGGTAGAACTTTGAGGGAACCTGTCCCACTATGCTAATCCCTTGTGAGCTTCCTTTGGTTGTTCCTGAGCTGATTAGCATGCTACTATCTCTCCTGATCTTGTTCTATTATTCCTGGAGTGCTTGCCCTTGAAGATGGAGATCGTTGAAGATGAAGACTGTCAAAGCAGGAAGCTAGCCAGAGCTTAGGGGTCCAATGATGAAGATTGAGCTTGGAGATTGATGTGCATCAACTGGGGAGTTTGCTGTCAGAGCTTGGTTTTTTTTCTGTATTGTGTGTATTAATTCCCCTAGGTTTAAAGTGAAATGTGCTTCACTTATACCTATTGTGTTCAGGTGGAGGAAGAGTTTGGCTCCCTTGCCTATCTTGTTTGCTGTATTCATTATTTTACTGTTTACTGCGTATTTGTTTTGCCTTCCGTTTATTCCCTTA
This sequence comes from Lathyrus sativus, assembly GCA_963859935.3. Taxonomy (NCBI): domain Eukaryota; kingdom Viridiplantae; phylum Streptophyta; class Magnoliopsida; order Fabales; family Fabaceae; genus Lathyrus; species Lathyrus sativus. The sequence continues at coordinate 522,518,526 of OZ012738.1, forward strand.
GGAGTTTTGTTTCTCTCTGCGCAAGAGAGTAACACGACAGACATTAGGAGTTAACCCATGTATGATAACATTAGGGTAGATTTTATTCCCCTTTTCAACCCTAGGATTTGTAGAGTGTCATCTCTTCTTCCTTCAAAACAGCAGAAAAACACTAATAAAGGTTATAACAGAGATCAATTCACTTCTTCCGTCAAAAGATTTGAACAAACATCAACCTTTTTGCACTAAGAAAACCCTTGTTTAAGGTGAGATTTTTCATAAAAAAAACACTTGAACAGCTTGTGTCGTGTGTAGCCCGAACTACGTTTGCTCTGATCTTCCATGCTGTGTGGAAGTACGTAGGCATAGGATGCGATATCCTAGCGAGCAACCTCCACCCACCTTCCCCCGTAGTTAGGCGAACTACGTTGACTCTGATTTCTCGTTCCAGACGGGAATACGTAGGCATAAAGTGTGATGCTTTGCCGAGTCAAGTTTTCTTTTTCTTTTCAGACCTCATCCTTTAGTTTAGATAGAAGTGTAATCCGTACAAACCAAGCAAGCGTGGATCCCATCGAGTACGATGGACGTGAGGGGTGCTAATACCTTCCCCTTGCGTAACCGACTCCCGAACCCAGGTTTTGGTTGTGATGACCATACCTTTTCCCTTTTTCGCGAGGTTTACTTCGAGCGTTCCCTTTCCCTCCTTTGGGATAAATAACGCACGGTGGCGACTCTTCTGTTCAGCCGGCGCCGATTTTCGCAGTAGCGACAGCTGGCGACTCTGCTGGGGATCCAACGTCCCCTGGCTGCTAAGGACTGCGATAGTTCTTATGCATTTGGGATCCAACGTCCCTTAAAAGAGTCAATCCTAGCTCTTGTTTGCCCGTCGAGGAATTTGTATGGATTTACGTTTCTGTATTTACCTTTCAGCATTATATTATCATTATCATTGCTGTATTATGGGGTGTGACGGGTGATTCCATGATTGAGAGATAAGCCGGACCTGGGCTTGAGTGCACCTAGAACTAGAGTAGAGATTAGTGGGGGTGTGCATGCTTTGCATGTACTAGCTTCCCGCGAAATCTACGCTCGGACGAGGTTCTTCTGGTTGACTTCCTGTTTCACCCTTTGGGTGCAGTGGGCTGTTGGTTAGTTGGATTGTCGACTCCGGGGACCAATCATTTGGAAGTTGGCTAAGTGAGGCCTCTTCAGGATTTGATGATGCCACTCCTTCTGGGAATCGTATCATCAACCCTGAAAGTCTGTGACACCAACGACCGCATAGGATGCCGTACCTCGTGCTAGTTATAGGGACATCTACCTGTGAGAGGGACTTGGGGCATGCAGGTAACTTAACCTTCGGACTACCGATTTGTTTCTCATGAGATACAGGATTGTGGATATTTTATGGGCTGTTACTAGGTCTGTCAGAGACCAGGTGTGGGTTATATTATTGGGTCTATCCGAGACCAGGCTGGAGTTCTTTGTGAAGTCTGTCTGAGACCAGGGTTTGATGAGTATTGGAGGGTCTGTCAGAGACCTGTTCTTGGAGTGACTTGGGCTTCTTATTTAGGGCACTTGATCCCCTGTTGCTGCTGCTTGCATTACATTGTTTGCATACCCATTCACCATTACATTTCATTAACGTGTGTCTGTGCTGCAGGCGCATTGCATACTTCCCTGTTCTAGTGCTCCGGATTTCTGATTGTTGATATGGGTAGTGTGCGGAAGACAGTTGCGTATAAGCTGCCCACTCCGGATGTGAGTTCTATATTGGGTTTGATTTCTCTTGCTGATGATGAGGTTAGGGCTAGCTTCAAGGAGAGTTATGGGAGGCTTTTGAGTTTGGTTTGTAGACCCAGTGCACATGATTTGAATGGATTGTATACGTTGCTGCAGTTTTACGATCCAGCTTTGAGATGCTTCACGTTTACAGATTTCCTTATGGGTCCTACTATGGAGGAATATTCAGAATTCCTTGGTTTTCCAGTACAGAGCAAGGTCCCGTTCATTCATTTTGACGCTAAACCTAGGTTGGAGGATTTAGCGGTGTCTTTGCATATGGATGCTTCGGAGCTGTTAGTGACTTCTTGGTACGGGATTCCTGGATTCGCTCTTAGCTTTCTGGTCAGCAAGGCGCGAGAGTATGCCGAGAGCGGTTGTTGGGTGGTATTCAACGCTTTGTTGGCTTTGTGTATATATGGGATAGTGCTATTCCCAAACCTTCCAGACTTTGTTGACTTCGACGCACTTCATCTATTTGCTGCCGGCAATCCGGTGCCGACGTTGATTGGGGATTTCTATCATTCCCTCCATTACAAGAATGAGAACCGGCGAGGGAAGAGTGTTCATTGCTGTGTGCCTTTACTGAAGATGTGGTTTGATAAACACTCACCGAAGAAGGGCCCTTTCGTAGAGCTTGCAAATGAGTCTGATTGGTCCGAGCGCCTTATGAGATTGACTTCTGAGGAGATGGTTTGGTTTGATAGGGATTTGTTGGGTTCCGAGATTATTTTTAGCTGTGCGGGGTATCCAAATGTGCCTTTAATCGGGAGGAAAGGATGTATCAATTACAATCCTTCTTTACTTGTTCGTCAGTTTGGATATGCGTTGAAGAGTCCGCCGAAGGCAGAAGAGGTACAAGAATCTCTGTACTTCACAGGTAACCTGAGTGGAGAATTGTTGGCCAAGATGCAGTACGCTTGGAATCACATCTCTAGAAGGGGAAAACCATTGTTGGGAAAGAACGATTGTCAGGCTTATCCTCCGTACAAAGCTTGGATGCGAGAAAGGGTCAAGCAGATTCAGATGCCCTATCCTTTTGTGTCATCTCCTGTTCCTACTCCGGTGGAGGAACCCACGACTGTTCCCATTGAGGTTTACGAGCAAGTGGTGAAAGAAAAGGAAGCTCTGTTGGTGGTTAATGAAGATCTAGAAAGAGAATTGTCCCGGATTCGAAGTGAGAAGAACGAAGCTGCGTACTCCCTTCAGCAACAAACCGAGATGGTAACCTTGTTGAAGACTAAGTTGGTTAAAGAAAAGGAGAAGCGGGAACGCCTGGGACAAGACTTTAAGAGCTCTCATGACATGATGGAAGCTAAGAAGAAGTCGTTGGACATTGCTCACCGAGAGATCGCTTCATTCAATAAGACTTGGAATGCCACCCTTACTAACAACAAGGAACGGGAGGATAAGTTGAAGCAACAGATCGCCAATCTTCAGAACCAATTGAAGGCCACTAGGAGGCAGCATGAAGAAGAAGTCATGACTAGATATGCCCTTCAAGATGCACTGAAGCAAGTTGAGGCCCGCAGAAAGGAAGCTCGGTCCCAGAAGAGGAAGCTAGATGAGTGCTTTGGTGAAGGCGTATGGGAAGAGTCCATCGACGACTTGCGGCGAGTTCTTAAGCAGAGGAGTCTTCTCATAGAGGGATTGCTTGTCCAGCCTGATCATCCCAAGACAAAGAAGCTGTTAGGGGATTATAGGGATTATGGGCATACCTGATTTGTTCATGCTTTATTGTACGCTGACCATCACCCGGCTTGTGGGTTGAGGTCATGCTTTTGTTCGTCTTGTGATACATTGGTGTTATACTTTTGCCTTTGAAGGCCTGTTCAATACATGAGTTGTTTTCCCTTCTGTGATTGAATTTCAACTTCTCGCAACTGCTTGTCACCGCACTGTCACGGTGCTGCCTTGTATCAAATGTATTAGCACTAGAATGGGGGGAGTAATATTCTCCACCGCACAGGCACATATTGCATTCTGCATACATACTCATATTTGCATTACAGGTTTGTGATCCAGGTATCTTATCTCCCGCATTTTTCAGGTATTTTCAGGATTGCAGAAAAGCGGGTCCACCGTTATTCTACAAGAACCAACCAGAAGAAGATCATGGACGCCATGCAGAGTGAAATGCAAGAGATGCGTGACAGGATGGCCCTGTTCATGCAAACCATGGAGACCATCGCCAAGGGACAGGAACAGTTGCAGAGTCTGGTGCAGCCGTTGGTTGCTCGTGCCGAGAACAATGGTACCCTGCATGGTGAAAATGTGGCTAACTCTCCCAGGGTTGAAAATCATCAAAGTGCTGATCACATCCCAGTCGCTGGGCTGAACAACGGAGAAACTGGTCCTGCTGGTGGGAACGGAAATACTGGTAACACTAACGGAGACACTGCTGGGGTGTTCGTAGGGAACGTCAACCAGGGTTTCAACATGGGTGCGGAGAACGTCGGGCTGAATGGCGGCAATGGTAATCAGGGCTTTCAGGGCATGAATGTGGGATATGGCAATGTGGCTGGCGCCAAAACTGGATACGGAGACCATGGTTATGGTAACGCAGGGTATGGAATGGGTATGAACAACGGCCAGGATATGGGAAACCTGAGGGGTGACCCCAGGTACTTCCAAGCAGGTCTGGGTCGTAACGCTGGACATGCTGCATATGAGGAGATGCCTCGTTGGGAAGATCATCAGGAAGACGTTTTCTCCGGTCATAATGAAGGCTACGGGAGGCCTACAGGGGACAGCCTCCGCATGAGATTGTTGGAAGAAAAGGTAAATAGTCTGGCTAATCAGAACGCTGTGGGACTGGATATGTCCAACATGGGGTTGGTACCAGGGCTGAGGGTACCTCTGAAATTCAAAGCGCCATCTTTTGATAAGTATAGAGGCGACACGTGCCCGAGGGTGCATGTCCGTTCATTTTACAGAAGGATGTCCGCGTATTCAGACGACGAAAAGATGCTTATGCACTTTTTCCAAGACAGCTTGTCAGGGCCGTCATTGGAATGGTACATGAGCCTGGAGCCAACACAGATCAGAACTTGGAAAGAATTGGCGGAAGCTTTCGTGAAGCATTACCAATACAACAGCGATCTCGCTCCTAACAGAGTTCAGTTGCAAAGCATGTCTCAGAAGCCCAAGGAAAGCTTCAAAGAGTACGCCCAGAGATGGCGTGACCTGGCTGCTAGAGTACAACCCCCTATGGTCGAGCGGGAAATGATGGACTTGTTCGTAGGGACATTCTCAGGGATGTACTATGACCGGCTGCTTAACTTCTCCATGAGTACCTTCTCCGAGCTGATCCTGATGGGGGAGCGTATAGAGAACGGGATAAAAATTGGTAAGATTCAACCGGGAGAATCTGCTTCAGCTGGAAGCAACAAGAAAGCCTTCGGTGGTAAAAGGCAAGGTGATGCTAATGCGGTGTATAACGTTCAGCGGAGAAATAGGAATCAGAATCAGCGTCCACAGCCTCAAGTTGCAAGTGTGACCATTCCGGGACCACCTCAGCAACAGAGACAACAATAGCAGCAGGCTCAGCAGCAGCCTAATCAGAATCAGCGGAGGTTTCAGGCTCCAAGACCGAGGAGGATATTTGAGGTACCGCCGGTATCTTACGTTGAGCTCCTTCAGAACCTATTGAAGTTACAGCTAGTTGAAAAGAGAACCTTGGCGCCGCCGACTGGCACGCCACCAGTAGGGTACGACATCAACGAGCATTGTGATTTTCACTCTGGTGCACCCGGGCACAATATCGAGAACTGTTTAGCGTTCAAGCACAAGGTGCAAGATCTGCTTGATAGCACAACCATCAATTTTGGGAAGGAAGGTCCCAATATTACTCAACAGCCTATGCCCAAGCATGCGGGAGCTGGGGCAAATGCAATATTGACAGACGCTGAAACAGAATTGGTGTTAGATGTTAACGAGCTGATAACTCCGTTGAGCAGTGTCAAACAGTGTCTTCTGAAAGAAGGGGTTTCTCCAGGTTGTGATGAAAGTTGTGTTGATTGTCAGATCCAGTCCGCGGGCTGTGCAGAGTTGAAGAGAGGGGTACAAGGGTTGATTGACAAAGGGGTCTTGCAATTCGATCGGGCTGCAGGGTCAGAAAAGCCCGTCGAAGTGGAGACTGAAGAGAAACGGAATGAGGTCGCAACGATCACAATCCCATTCAAGTCTGTAACGATTTCGGCGCCAGCGAAGCGACCGACCTTTACAATTACCAGGGCTAAGCCAATTCCGTATGAGAGCACGAAAGCAGTACCATGGAGCTATGGTGCGGAGGTATATTGTAACGGGGAAAAGATTGATCTGAGTGATCCACCAGAGGGATCTGTGGAGAGTATAGTCGGACAAGGCGGCGTAACTCGAATCGGGAGGATTTTTACTTCCCCAGAAGTTGAGGCTGAAAGGCTTGCTAAGGGCAAGAACAAAGTGGTTGACGACGGGCCATCTGGGAGTAAAGAGAAAGAGTCAACGAACAAAGAGGTGGAAGAATTTATGCGACTAATCCGCAAGAGTGACTACAAAATTGTAGATCACTTACAACAGACGCCTTCGAAAATCTCGATCTTATCGCTGTTGCTATGCTCAGAAGCGCACAGGAATGCTTTATTGAAAGTGCTGGAAACGTCCTTTGTCCCGCAAGAGATTTCGGTAAACCAACTGGAGGGGGTTATGTCGCATGTTAATGCAGGGCACGACTTGGGTTTCACGGACTTTGATCTAACGTCTAGAGGACGCGATCACAACAACGCCTTGCATATCTCCATTGAATGTCGTGGCACCATTATGTCCCATGTGTTGGTAGACACTGGGTCGTCATTGAACGTATTACCGAAGAAAGCCTTGTTGAAACTGGACACTCGGGGGTTGTTATGCACACCAAGTGATTTGGTGGTGCGCGCATTCGATGGAACCAGGAGGTCAGTTTTCGGATCAATCACATTGCCTATTCAAGTGAGACCTGAGGTGTTTGACACGGTGTTTTACATCATGGATATACAGCCCGCGTATAGCTGTCTGATCGGTAGACCATGGATTCATGCTGCTGGGGCAGTTACCTCCACGCTTCACCAGAAACTCAAGTATATGGTTGATGGAAGCATTGTCACCGTCTGTGGAGAAGAAGATATTCTCGTCAGCCACCTGTCCTCTTTCAAGTATGTGGAAGTAGATGGAGAAATTCATGAAACGCTCTGCCAGGCGTTTGAGGGGGTTAAAGTCAAGCAGGACGCTCCTGTGAAGAGCGAAAGGCATGAGGTCGCTGTGTCCTCCTATAAAGAAGCTAAAGCTTTGGTGCAAGCGGGAGAAACTGCCAAGTGGGGGCAGGTTCCAGATATCCCTATGAAGCAAGACAAGTATGGCCTGGGGTATCGTCCATCTTTCAAGCAGAATGTGCCGAGGTACGAAGGGCCCGTAGTGTTCACATCAGGGGGTGTCAGTTTTGAAAGGATAAATGTCGTGTCTGATACGGAGGAAGGAGACAGTGACTGCGACATGGACGCATGGATTCAACCCAGTATGCCGGGGCAAAGTCTATGCAACTGGTCCATCCAGGACGTCATCCAAGTCACCAAACAGTAATGCATTGTTTTTTTTCAATCATTGTATGATCACATGCCTTGCCCGGGGCATCGATGATTTTGTCTTAGGGCCTAACTGCTTACTTGTATGTGTGCATAATCAATAAATGACGGCGTTTTTTTTCATTCAAATATTGCGATCCTTTTGTTTCTGTTTTCATTTTATTTTTTCAATAAAATGGCAGCGTGGTTATGCATTTTGCTTGTACATCATTTTTGAAGCACTTAACCGTTTCCCTCGCAGGCTTCATGAATTTTCAGATGACATCGATCAAAGACTTCCTATGACTCGTTTAGACTTCGAGCACCCGATCTTCCAAGCTGAGGAGGAGGTTGTAGAGGATAGTGACTTACCAGAAGAGCTCAGTCGGTTGTTGAAGCAAGAGGAAAGAGTCATTCTGCCTCACCAGGAAGAGATTGATATCGTCAACTTGGGGTCTGAAGAGTGCGTCAGGAATATCCGTATAGGGGCCGCGTTGCAAGTAGACATCAAGAAAGAGCTTGTTGAGATGCTGCGTGAATACAGCGATATATTTGCTTGGTCCTACGAGGACATGCCGGGTTTGGATACTGATATGGTTGTTCATCGTCTGCCGTTGAAGGAAGATTGCCCGCCTGTGAAGCAGAAACTCAGAAGGACTCGTCCTGACATGGCTGTAAAGATAAAGGAAGAAGTGCAGAAGCAATGGGATGCTGGGTTCCTGGCTGTTACCACTTATCCCACTTGGGTCGCTAATATCGTGCCCGTGCCAAAGAAAGATGGCAAGGTTCGGATGTGTGTTGATTATAGGGATATGAACAAAGCGAGCCCAAAGGATGATTTTCCGCTCCCACATATTGATGTGCTAGTTGATAATACGGCTCAATTTTCGGTGTTCTCCTTCATGGATGGCTTTTCGGGGTACAACCAGATCAAAATGGCCCCGGAAGATATGGAAAAAACAACCTTTATTACCCCGTGGGGAACTTTCTGTTATAAGGTGATGCCCTTTGGTTTGAAAAATGTTGGGGCAACGTATCAACGGGCCATGACAACGCTGTTTCACGACATGATGCACAAAGAAATTGAGGTGTATGTCGATGACATGATCGCCAAGTCTCAAACGGAGGAAGAACATCTGGTTAATCTGTTGAAGTTGTTCAAGAGGCTGAGGAAGTTCAGGCTGAGGCTGAATCCCAACAAATGTACCTTCGGAGTGAGATCCGGGAAGCTACTGGGGTTCATTGTGAGCAAGAAAGGAATCGAGGTCGATCCTGCAAAAATAAAAGCAATACAAGAGATGCCAGCACCGAGAACAGAAAAAGAAGTCCGTGGATTCTTAGGGAGGTTGAACTACATTGCTAGGTTCATCTCTCACCTAACGACCACGTGTGAACCATTATTCAAACTGCTAAAGAAAGATCAAGCGGTGGTCTGGAACGACAATTGCCAAAGGGCATTTGAAAAGATAAAAGAATACTTGCAGGAACCTCCAGTGTTGATACCCCCAGTAGCGGGAAGACCATTGATTATGTATCTGACGGTTCTGGAGAACAGTATGGGTTGTGTTCTCGGTCAACATGACGGGACAGGAAGGAAAGAGCATGCAATTTACTACTTGAGTAAAAAGTTCACGGATTGTGAATCTCGATACTCCATGCTTGAAAAGACGTGTTGTGCATTGGCGTGGGCTGCCAAACGTCTCAGACAGTACATGCTGAATCATACAACCATGCTGATATCAAGGATGGATCCGATCAAGTATGTGTTTGAAAAACAAGCGCTCTCCGGAAGGATCGCTAGATGGCAGATGGTATTGACAGAGTACAATATCCAGTACGTTTCCCAGAAGGCCATTAAGGGAAGTGTTCTGTCCGAATATCTCGCTGAGCAGCCGATTGAGGATTATCAGCCTATGAAGTTTGAGTTTCCTGATGAGGACATAATGTACTTGAAAGCTAAAGATTGTGATGAGCCGTTGCCTGGTGAAGGACCTGAACGGAGTTCCCAGTGGCAATTGATTTTTGATGGAGCTGTCAATTCGTACGGCAGCGGGATCGGGGCAATCATTACCACTCCCCACGGGTCGCACATCCCGTTCACTGCCAGATTGACTTTTTCAGTGACGAATAACGAAGCCAAGTATGAAGCTTGTATTATGGGGTTGGAGGAGGCTATCGATATGAGGATTAAGAATCTGGACGTATATGGGGATTCAACATTGGTTGTGAATCAGATTAAGGGAGAGTGGGAGACGCGCCAACCTAATCTGGTGCCGTACATGAACTATGCGCGAAGGTTGCTACCTTTCTTTGATAGGGTGGATTTCCATCATGTACCTCGGGCGGAGAATCAAATGGCGGACGCCCTTGCAACGTTATCCTCGATGTATAAAGTCAACCACTGGAACGAGGCTCCCAGCATTGTCATATCTCGCCTTGATAGGCCGGCCTTTGTGTTTGCAATTGATGAAGCATCTGACGGTAAACCTTGGTATTTCGACATACAGAACTTCTTGAAGAGCAAGGAATATCCGGCTGGGGCATCCAGTCGTGATCAGAAAACTCTAAGGAGATTAGCAGGCAGCTTCTACCTGAATCCCGACGGCGTTTTGTATAGAAGGAACCACGATTTGGTACTCCTCCGGTGTGTAGACGAGAAGGAAGCCAATCTACTCATGGAGGAGGTCCATGAAGGAACTTTTGGTACACATGCAGGTGGGCATGCTATGACCAGGAAGTTGTTGCGAGCAGGGTATTACTGGTTAACAATGGAGACGGATTGTTTCAAATTTGCCAAGCGGTGTCACAAGTGCCAGATCTATGCAGATAAAATCCATGTGCCACCGAGTCCTCTAAACGTTATGGCATCTCCATGGCCTTTCTCCATGTGGGGAATTGATATGATCGGCAAAATTGAGCCTACTGCTTCTAATGGGCATCGCTTCATTCTGGTTGCGATCGATTACTTCACCAAGTGGGTGGAAGCGGTTTCTTACGCCAACGTGACTAAACAGGTGGTGGCCAGATTTATCAAGAGAGATATAATTTGCAGATACGGTATTCCTGAGCGAATCATTACTGATAATGGTTCGAACTTGAACAACAAGATGATGAAAGATTTGTGTCGGGATTTCAAGATCGAGCATCATAATTCATCTCCTTATAGACCCAAGATGAATGGCGCTGTTGAAGCGGCCAACAAGAACATAAAGAAAATTGTTCAGAAGATGGTGGTAACGTATAAAGATTGGCATGAGATGTTGCCGTTTGCTTTGCACGGTTATCGTACTACAGTGCGTACATCAACTGGGGCAACACCGTTCTCACTAGTATATGGCATGGAGGCTGTCCTGCCATTGGAGGTTGAGATACCATCTTTGAGGGTTTTACTTGATGTTCAGCTTGATGAGGCAGAATGGGTGAGAAGTAGATTGAATCAGCTGAGCTTGATCGACGAGAAGAGACTAGCATCGATTGCACATGGTAGGCTGTATCAGAGCCGGATGAAGAAAGCTTTCGACAAGAAGTTCCGACCTCGGAGTTTTCAGACGGGTGATCTTGTGCTGAAGAAGATCCTCCCACCGCAATCGGATCATAGGGGCAAATGGACTCCCAATTATGAAGGTCCATACGTCGTGAGAAAGGTCTTCTCCGGAGGAGCCTTATTGTTATCCACCATGGATGGTGAAGACTTTTCGTCCCCTGTGAACTCGGACGCAGTTAAAAAATACTTTGCTTAAAAATTGACCCGTTGGACAGTAAAAAGAGAGTCCAGGCAAAAATGGGGCATCCTGGCGAACCAAAAAACAAAATAAAAAGGTTCGGGCAAAAGTTAGGGATATAATTGAAAAAATGTACACCCGCGAAGTCGAAAACCTACACTGGGCGGCTTCGGCAAAAAAGGGTATCCCGGTGAATCGAAAACCCGCAAAGGGCGATTCACGCAAAAGTTAGGGATTTGAGAAGCAAATGACTGCGGTCCAAGTTTTGATTGTTGGCGGTTTGGGAGTATCTGGGGGTCAACTATCCAAAGCAATGTCTTCCGAAGACAGAGATCAGGAAAGCGTCGGAGTCCGACGAGTCATAGGGGGATCGATTCATGGTGTTCGTCTGTAACACGCTGCCGACATGTGTACAAATTTTATCCTGTATATTTGTATACTTCTGCATTTTGTTTATGTGCGACTACCTCTTTTCAGGAGTTGCATCTGATGTATAAATCTTGCCTATTTTCAGGCCATTTTCGATAAAGTGGTTTATTCAGTGTAGTGTGTGACTTTGGTTTTAAATTTTTACAGTTTTGTTTGTAAAAAGCGCCGATGTTTTGATAAACTTACATGCGTGTAAACAGGCGGGCCTCGACCGATGATTGTTAAAACCAAAGAAATTACCTGAATGGTTGTCGTGGGTGATTACTAAGATGTTTCTTTTTGCATAGATTGCCTTGTGTTTGCTTGTTGACTTTTGCAGGTATTCAAAAGCTCGCAAAGTTCCCCGCCGGAGTCCATGGCAGGCTGGTACCCTTTCCAGAGGTTGAACGTTGTGGCTTCCCCCGGTGAAGTCTCCCCAGGCAAGATTGAATGTTGTCTCCCCAGGAGAGCGGAGATTGTGTCAAAGGAAAAGATTAGTGTATCGGCAATTCAGAATTAGCTCATCAAGAAGAGCAGAGTCTTCCCCAGTGAAGGTCAAGACAAATGAGATTCACTTCCCAGAAAGTTCTTGTGCAGTGCAAATCAGAATGTGTAGTTCATTCCCCAGCTCAGTGACAGCAGGATGATTTCCCCAGCTCAGTGATAGCAGGATGATTTCCCCAGCTCAGTGATAGCAGGAGAGGTTCCCCACAGAGTGTGATCAGATGGTTGGAGCTGCTGAAAGGAGCTTCCTCAAGCAGGATTGTCCTTTCTTTTCCCAGCAAGTCGCTCTTCCTCGTCAGGAAGACCTTTCTCAACGGATTTTGGAGTTTTGAGTTCGTGAGTTACTTTCTCAGCAGGATGGTTATCCCCAGCGGAGTTAGGTCATCTTCCCAACATTTATTTTGTTGGAAGCGTATCGGTGGTATTCCGGTCATCCCCAGTGGATCCAGTTTGTCTTCAGCATTTATTTTGCTGAAGCAACTCTTTGCATAAGCATGCATCATCATAATTTGCATTCTACCTAAATACGTAGCATTTCCATGCAGTATGGAAGCATTGCATCATTATCAAACGTTGCAGTGTTGAAACATAAGCCAGGTGGTTACCTCTTCAGTTTCAGATATGTGGTTCCCTGCCGATAAGAGAAATCGTGATTCAGGAGGATAGTATTTTGCATCATTTTGGGGGTTCATGTTGTAAGACACGCAGTGACCGTGTTGATCTTGGTGTGTTGATTCATGGTCAAAGTACGCAGTGATCGTATTTGCATCAGCTCCGAGGTTCATTTTGCAAGACACGCAGTGATCGTGTTAATTTTGAGATGTGGATTGGTGGCCCAAGTATGCAGTGATCGTATTTGTGCCAGATATGGGATTCATGTCGTAGGACACGCAGTGATCGTGTTGATATTGGTATGTGTATCTATGGTCGAATGGCGCAGTGATCGTATTCGTCCCGATCTAAGAAGATTGTTTTGTAAGGCACGCAGCGATCGTGTTGGTATCATCTCGGGGGTTTATCGAGCAAGACGCGCAGTGATCGTGTTCATCCAGATTTTGTTGGTCGATATGCGCAGTGATCGTATTCGTCCGTTATAAGTGGTTATAGATTGACGCGCAGTGATCGTGTTCATCCAGTTTTGTTGGTCTGTGTACGCAGTGATCGTATTCGTCCGTTACAATTTGGTTATGGGGTGAGGCACGCAGTGAACGTGTTCATCTGGTTGTTTGTGGCCGAAGTACGCAGTGATCGTATTCGTCCCATGTTGGAAATTGTGTCACAGCACGCAGTGATCGTGTTTCCTCCAGTCAAGAGGGCCGTGACATGAAGCGCGCAGTGATCGCGTTCACCCTATGTGTGATTGGAATATGCAGTGATCGTATTCGTCCAGTTATGTGGGTTAGTTGAGACACACAACACGCAGTGATCGTGTTTTTCTCCAGTCAAGAGGATCGTGGCTCAGAACACGCAGGGATCGTGTTCAAACACGCAGTGGTCGTGTTCAAGATACGCAGTGATCGTATTCGTATAGCATGCAGTGATCGTGCTGATAATACCATGGGAACTTGTGATGCGGGGCGCGCAGTGATCGTGACTATCGTATCAGTTGGTTTTGTTGGTTAGTACACGCAGTGATCGTGTTCATCTTGTCGGTATCTATGGTCAATACACGCAGTGATCGTGTTTGTCCTATTGCAGCACACGCAGTGATCGTGTTCATCATATGGGTGGTTGAAGTACGCAGTGATCGTGTTTTCTCCTGTCCAGAGGATTTCGGTGTGGAATACATAGTGATCGTGTTCATCTTGTTACAGAGGGTTGTTGTGCCGGACATGCAGTGATCGTGTTCGTCATGTCATGTTCCCCCTAGCAGAGTTGCTTGGTCAAGCAATTCTCTTTCTCCCCAGCCGAGTCCTTTCTCAGAGTGCTGTAGAAATAGCAGGGTGCAGATTTTGGGTGGTTACTCACAGTTTCCCCAATAGAGATATAATCCCCAGCGGGGTGATCTTCAACGAGATACTTGGTTAAGTTCCTCGTGTTCCCCGTCAGAGTATTCTTTGACAAGTCGCTTGGTTAAGTTGCTTGTATTCCCCCCGTCTAAGTCTTTCTCAGGATGCTGTGGAGTCAGTATTATGAGACGGTAATGCAGATTGTTACCCATAGTTCCTCCAGCAGAGTTATGTGCTCCAGCAGGGTGTCACTTCAATGGGTTGCTAGGTTAAGTCCCTCATAATCCCCCAACAGGAGGCTCGCTACAGGAGTTGTTTGGTTAAATTCCTCGTAATTTTCAACAGGGTTATTCTCATCAGGGCTTGGTTAAGTTCCCAATTTCCCCAGCAGGTGTTTGACGGCAGTCGTCAGGATTGTCCCCTCAGAGTTGCTTGGTTAAGTTTCTCATTTCCCCGCAGAGTCGGTTGTTCATGCCTTCGAACATTGTCTCGTTTGGTTAAGCGTTCGCTCGTTTCTTCAGGATACGAAAAGTTGATCAGTGAAGTCAACATGACAAGTGAAGTCAATATTCTCCCGCTGGTTAGCGTGTGCTCGGTTGATAAGTGAGATCAACAGAGGTTGATAAGGGAGATCAACAGAGGTTGATAAGGGAGATCAACAGAGGTTGATAAGTGAGATCAACAGAGGTTGATAAGTGAGATCAACAGAGGTTGATAAGTGAGATCAACAGAGGTTGATAAGTGAGATCAACAGAGGTTGATAAGTGAGATCAACAGAGGTTGATAAGTGATATCAACAATTTCTCGTGATGTATGCTCATTTCTTCGGAATGGAGTGGTCTGCGGACAACATCAAATTATTTGGCAGATAGATGGCTAGTTGTTGCCGTGACAACAGAAGCCAGTTCCCAGGGTTTCCCAAGCAGTAGGCGGTTTCGCAATTTATTTTTGCGGTTGGCAAATTTCCGGGTTCTTTCGTATTCAACCGTCTCGTACCTCGAATGTCTGAAAGTTGCGCGCTCTTCATCCAGTCGGGTCCAAGTCCCTTGAATAGGGACAGCTGTTGCACCCCAAAATTTTCCCAACCTTGTCTAACCTAGGCTTATGTTTCAATTGCATAGTCATTTGCATTGTCATCATGTACATAGTGTATTCATCTGCATTGCATAGCATGAGCAAGCTATCTTAATCAGGGAATCAAGTGCTATTCTTATCTCAAGAGGTATATCCAAGGGGTTTCATTCATATTCAAGACTACTCATGTCATCAGAGGAGAATTTGAGCTTTGAAGAGCTGCCAGGTTGATAAGTGGATTCTCTCCTATCTTGAGGCTAGTGGGGGATCATCAGAGGAAATGTGAGCTATGAGCCAAGAGCATGAGGTGTGTATGAATGTTATGAAGAGTCTAGAGAATCATTTTTGAGGAGAACCAAGTCATTTGAATGATTGCAAGAGCCTCAGTTGAAGTCAGTCAACTAGGGTCAACACTGGGTCAATTCTAGGTCAAAGACTTGTTTTGAAAGGTATCCATGATCATTTGAAGAATGGGGTATTCATTATTTTCTATATGGATATGGATATGATGTTGTGATAAAGAAAAATCAAGAGGAGTCAAGGAGAAGAGGAGTTACTAAATTAGGGTTGCAGTGTAAAATCCCCTGATTTAGGTCAAACTTCAAAGTAGTGTAGCTCAAGATGAAAGCTTCATATGAATTCTTGGTCCACATGAAACTTGTAGAGTATCTTCATAGATTTAATTTGAGTGGTGGAAGTCATAAAGATGATTTGTAGAACTCAAGTTATGGCTCTTGCAAGTTACAGGTCATCTGAGGGCACTGAAATTTGTCTGTGAAAATTGTCTGTCTTCCAAGCAACTTTTGACCTTCAAGGATATTTCAAATGGATTTCTGGCCAACATAAGAGTTGTTCCTTATTGTCTTAGCTTTCTATAATGGTATGGTATGCCTTCATATGATTTGTGTAACTCTACTTATGGTCTTGGAAAGTAAAGGGTATTTTGGTCATTTGAGAATTACAGGTCATTCTTGGCCTATGCCTAAAACTCCTACAAGGAAGCTTCAAATGAAAAACTTCACAACATCAAAGTTGCTCAAAATGCCATTTTAAGTCTAGAAAAGAAGTCATGGAAGTGTGTAAATGCATATAATGAGACTTGACCAAAGTTGGTGAAAAATGACCTAAAAAAGGCATATAAGTTGAAAAAGTTGAGATAAAAAATTGGTGTGAGAGATCTACAAATCCAAAATGGGTCATCCAATATGCCAAATTGATTCCAAACATCATTTTAAAGACATTGGTTCAGCCACGTTTTTGAGTTAGGGCTTAAAAATGGGACTTGCTTTGTAATATTGTTTCTTGCATCATAAGGCAACTTGGTAAAACTCAACACAAGGCAAGGAAAGGCTTGGTTTTCACACATACACTCCCAATATCTCATGAGAGGAGATTTTGATACAAGTTTGGAAAGGTGTATGCATGAGATATGAGATGATTCAAAGTATCATTAAGTGAGAACTTCCCTAACTTTCCACCACTTTCTAGAATCCTCTAAGATCAATCTAGAAACTTCTAAATCTGTTAATCCTCATCTATATATTGAAATGAAGCCATTGGTGCAAGGGGTTGGTGAAAAGAGGGAGAGAAAAGAAAGAATTCCATTGTTGCTTCCATTGTAAGAAAGTGTAGAAACCTTCAATCTACACCATTTCTGATCATTTCTTTTCTTCATCCATCATCCATTGAAGATTGTGAGTGGGAACAAGCAAGATCAGAGGCACATCCATGGAAGATTGAAGCTCTAAGATTGAAATTGCAAAGATCCATCTCAGATCCAAATCTCACAATCCAAGCATCTTTCTTCCAACCTTTTGCAAACAGAAACCCTAGCATCATCTGAGGATCATTGGTGAAAGCTTACAAGTGTTGGATCGAGCTCTTTCTCATCTGTTTCATCAAGAGTTGCAGGTTGGTGAAGTCTCTTTTATCTCTCTGATTAGGTGTTGTTAGGTTAGATTTTTAGGTTAGAATGGTTAGGTTAGGATAGAGGATGATGTACTGAAACTGTTAGAGCCATTGTTGAAGATTCTTGGTAGGGCAGTTGAACTTTGATGACTTAGAACTCTTCACTTAGGGCATAATAATCCTTGCTAGATATCATAGAACAACTAGGGTAACATGTATATTACAGTAGGGTTAATTTTAGCAAGAAATATTGAGGTTCATCTCAGTGCAATTCAATGGTACCCAAGACTTCCAACTATCGGGTTTGGTTTTTGGGAGGGTTTTAGAGAAAACCACGAGCATAGTCTTGTAGAGGGGAAGAAATGGAGTGAGTTTGGTTTTTAAAGTGCGTGATTTCATGGAATATTGAAGGAGCACGAGGAGCATGAACATGGCTGCATGGAGAGAGAATTCTGAGTTTAGGGTTTTGATTTGGGGACGATGACCAATGGCCGTCCGATCGTCCATAATTCTGTCTAGAAAAATACCAAATAATAAAATTGACATTTTATTTTGTTTTAATATTTTTTATGCATTTTTCTTGTAAATAGCATTTTAATGAGTTTAGTTTAATACTCACATTTGTTGATTTTAGTTCTCATAGGTCCCCATAGATTTAGGGTTCATTCTTTTTAGAGTGATTAGTATAGGACTTCAACTTGTACATAAGATTTAATTCACAAATTTAGGATTAATTTTTAGGTGATTTGGTTAAGTGTGATTAGTGTGATCAACATTAGGGTTTAAATGAGCATAGGTGTAATAGATTAATTCTTTTAGGAGTTTTCATTTGATTTTTGGGGTATGGGACTATAGGGGTTATGGGTATAAGATAGATCCCTTAGAAAATATTAGGATTCCCCTACTGCTACTAGTATATTGCTTATATTTGATGGATTGTGTGGTGTGCCCTCTTTAGGGTTATTATTTTTGTCTGTGTGGGGTATTGGTTTGCTTGGGGCTTGTGTGTGAGCTGAAGACTGTGTTGATGAAGCCATTGATGAGGAGAAGATTGAAGACCAGAGATCCAGAGGTTGATGAGTTCAGCTGCTGAAGACCATAGGGTTTAGGTGATAGGCAGAGCTCTAGATTAGAAGTTTGATTCATGAAACATGGAATGCTTCCTGTGCTTCCATTCTTTCCCAGTGACTAAAAGTCCCTCTAAGAACTCACCTCCCTCCTTTGGAGGGATAAGTGATTGGTCTTAGGGGTAGAACTTTGAGGGAACCTGTCCCACTATGCTAATCCCTTGTGAGCTTCCTTTGGTTGTTCCTGAGCTGATTAGCATGCTACTATCTCTCCCGATCTTGTTCTATTATTCCTGGAGTGCTTGCCCTTGAAGATGGAGATCGTTGAAGATGAAGACTGTCAAAGCAGGAAGCTAGCCAGAGCTTAGGGGTCCAATGATGAAGATTGAGCTTGGAGATTGATGTGCATCAACTGGGGAGTTTGCTGTCAGAGCTTGGGTTTTTTTTCTGTATTGTGTGTATTAATTCCCCTAGGTTTAAAGTGAAATGTGCTTCACTTATACCTATTGTGTTCAGGTGGAGGAAGAGTTTGGCTCCCTTGCCTATCTTGTTTGCTGTATTCATTATTTTACTGTTTACTGCGTATTTGTTTTGCCTTCCGTTTATTCCCTTAGGAGTTCTATTTCTCTCTGCGCAAGAGAGTAACACGAAAGACATTAGGAGTTAACCCATGTATGATAAAATTAGGGTAGATTTTATTCCCCTTTTCAACCCTAGGATTTGTAGAGTGTCATCTCTTCTTCCTTCAAAACAGCAGAAAAACACTAATAAAGGTTATAACAGAGATCAATTCACTTCTTCCGTCAAAAGATTTGAACAAACATCAACCTTTTTGCACTAAGAAAACCCTTGTTTAAGGTGAGATTTTTCATAAAAAAAACACTTGAACAGCTTGTGTCGTGCGTAGCCCGAACTACGTTTGCTCTGATCTTCCATGCTGTGTGGAAGTACGTAGGCATAGGATGCGATATCCTAGCGAGCAACCTCCACCCACCTTCCCCCGTAGTTAGGCGAACTACGTTGACTCTGATTTCTCGTTCCAGACGGGAATACGTAGGCATAAAGTGCGATGCTTTTCCGAGTCAAGTTTTCTTTTCTTTTCAGACCTCATCCTTTAGTTTAGATAGAAGTGTAATCCGTACAAACCAAGCAAGCGTGGATCCCATCGAGTACGATGGACGTGAGGGGTGCTAATACCTTCCCCTTGCGTAACCGACTCCCGAACCCAGGTTTTGGTTGCGATGACCATACCTTTTCCCTTTTTCGCGAGGTTTACTTCGAGCGTTCCCTTTCCCTCCTTTGGGATAAATAACGCACGGTGGCGACTCTTCTGTTCAGCCGGCGCCGATTTTCGCAGTAGCGACAATACCGACCCACCAATCGTCGGCTTCTTCCTTCAGCATGTGAGACCCAAGCCTCACCTTATTCCCCTCCGCACAGCCCATGACTCTAAAGATCCTTTCAATCTCTTTCAACCAAATTTGGACACCATCGGGATCAAATCTTCCTTTGAAGACCGGTGGTTGATTCTTCCTGAACTCGTCATTAGCATTCACGTTCGACGCACCTTGCACTACCCTGGCCATTGCTTCCAAAGCAGCAACCATCGCATTGTCGTTTCGACCAACCATATTCTGACCATTCCCAGAAATAACAACAAGGTTAAACAACCGTTCAACCAACACAACAACAAGACCGACACAACTGACTCAACACTGGCTCTAATACCACTTAATGTAACACCCCCTTTCTATACCCCCAAATAATCACATAATCAACTAGTCACATATTAAAATTTTCATCAGAGTATAATTATAAACATGGTATAAAAGGGGCGAGTCACATTATGCCTGAAATTAAAACATACAACACCTGCTCAACAAAAGATATGCAACAGTGAGGTAACTTTGCAACAGAGGAACTTAGTCCTTACACCCACATCTCAATATTTAGAATAAAAGCGGAAAATCTAAACATTGAATAACATCAAACATATATACATACATATATATATATATATATATATATATATATATATATATATATATATATATATATATATATATATATATATATATATATATATATATATATATATATATATATATATATATATATATATATATATATATATATATATATATATATATATATATATATATATATATATATATATATATATATATATATATATATATATATATATATATATATATATATATATATATATATATATATATATATATATATATATATATATATATATATATATATATATATATCATCCAGAATCATTCAACAACATAAGTCATGTTTTCATAAACATTCACCAACAAGATACATATACAAATGTATCACAAAAGAATCATGAACAACCTAGCTACCCGGTGCTACATATCAGAGCCAACCGACCAAAAGAATGAAGACACGCTTCACAAAAAGACCTCTAGCAAACCTACTCTGCAATGCCTCATAGAGCATCATAAAACAGCAGAAGGGTGAGAAATATTATCATAACAACAATGCATAGCATAAAAATACACATATTCTACATTCTCACCACAATTCATCACAACACACTCATATACATCACAATGTGTGTGTGTGTGTGTGTGTGTGTGTGTGTGTGTGTGTGTGTGTGTATATATATATATATATATATATATATATATATATATATATATATATATATATATATATATATATATATATATATATATATATATATATATATATATATATATATATATATATATATATATATATATATATATATATAAATCCAAGCATATTCATCATGCATACTTCCACAATTCTATCATTCCACATAAACATACACATTTATGCTTATTCACCAATCCACCATTATAATGATGATAAATGCAAATCATAGAGACCGACTCATGACTCTATGCAAATACAATGTGGTACCGACTCAATCATCTTAAGTTCACTCAGGAACTTATCGGAACCATCGCTCGTTACCACTGTAACTCCCCGTCGGGCCTACGATGTTCACCCATTGCTCACACCTCACATAGGCACACAATGTTTATGGATTTCTCACACCTCACATAGGCACACAATCTAATTGCTCACACCTCACATAGGCACACAATCGTTTGTATCAGCCGATGAAGTTTGAGTTCCCAAATGAAGACTTCATGTTTTTGAAAATGAAAGACTGTGATGAGCCTTTACCTTACGAGGATCCTGAGACTGGATCTCAGTGGAAACTGGTTTTCGACGGAGCGGTTAATTCATATGGCAATGGGGTCGGAGCTATTATTACTACTCCTCACGATTCTCATATACTGTTTACTGCCCGATTGACTTTCGCCTGCACCAATAATGAAGCCGAGTATGAAGCGTGCATATTGGGTTTAGAAGAGGCCGTTAATATGAGGATCAAGAATCTGGATTTATACGATGACTCAGCTTTAGTCGTTAACCAAATCAAAGGAGAGTGGGAAACTTGTCAGGCCAACCTGGTGCCTTACAGGGATTATGCAAGGAGACTGTTGCCGTTCTTTGATAGAGTCGAATTCCATCATGTGCCAAGAGTCGAAAATCAGATGGCAGATGCCTTGGCCATGGTATCTTCGATGTACAAAGTGAACTTCTGGAATGGAACTCCAGCCATCACCATTATGCGTCTTGATAGACCTGCTTTTGTGTTTGCAATTGAGAAAGCATCGGATAGGAACCCTTGGTATTTTGATATCAAGCATTTTCTCAAGACTCACGAGTACCCATCCTGGGCATCTGGAAAAGATAAGAGGACCTTGAGGAGGTTAGCCAGTAACTTTTATCTGAACAAAGACGATCTTCTCTATAGGAGAAATTTCAACATGGTCTTGTTGCACTGTGTTGATGAATTTGAGGCAAACCTATTGATGGAGGAAGTCCACGAGGGTTCTTTTGGTACTCATGCCAATGGACATGCAATGGCTAGAAAATTGTTGAGAGCTGGGTATTATTGGATGACTATGGAATCCAATTACTTCAAATACGCCAGAAAATGCCATAAATGCCAGATTTATGCGGATAAGGTGCATGTGCCATCGGCTCCTCAGAATGTGTTAATGTCTCCTTGGCCTTTTTCTATGTGGGGAATCGATGTGATCGGAAAGATTGAGCCGACTGCTTCTAATGGACATCGCTTCATTCTAGTTGCGATTTATTATTTTACTAAGTGGATAGAAGTAGTGTCCTACGCTAATGTCACGAAACAGGTGGTCGCCCGATTCATAAAGAAGGACATCATTTGTCGTTATGGTATTCCTGAGAGAATCATTACTGATAATGGTTCAAATTTGAATAACAAAAAGATGAAGGAACTGTGTCAGAGTTTCAAGATTAAGCATCACAATTCTTCTCCATATCGTCCGAAGATGAATGGCGTTGTTGAGGCAGCTAACAAGAATATCAAGAAGATTGTGCAGAAAATGGTAGTAACCTATAAGGACTGGAATGAGATGTTGCCCTTGGCTCTTCACGGTTATCGTACTTCGGTGCGTACATCAACCGGGGCAACTCCTTTCTCACTGGTGTATGGCATGAAAGCGGTCCTTCCATTAGAAGTTGAGATTCCTTCTTTAAGGGTATTGTCGGATGTAAAGCTTGACGAAGCTGAGTGGGTACGAACCAGGTTGAATCAGTTGAGTTTGATTGATGAGAAGAGATTGGTGGCTATTCCTCATTGTCGGGTGTACCAGAGTAGGATGAGGAAAGCCTTTGATCAGAAAATGCGTCCTCGGTGCTTCCAGACGGGTAATTTGGTGTTAAAAAGGATCCTTCCTCCTCAGACAGATCACAGGGGAAAATGGACTCCTAATTATGAAGGTCCATATGTAGTAAGGAAGGTTTTCTCTGGCGGAGCCTTATTACTATCTACCATGGATGGTGAAGATTTGTCGTCCCCTATGAACGCATACGTGGTTAAAAAATACTTTGCTTAAAGAGACCCGCTGGACAGAAAAAGAAAACTCCAAGCAAAAATGGGGCATCCCAGTGAACCAGGAAAAAGAGAAGGTTCGGGCAAAAATTAGGGAAAAGAAAGAAAAGAAAGATGTAAACCCGCAAAGTTGAAAACCTGAAAAGGTGACTTTGGCAAAAATGGGTATCCCGGTGGATCGAAAACCCGAAAGGGCGATCCAGGCAAAAGTTAGGGATTTGAAAGCAAACAACTGCGGTCTGCGTTCAATCTGTAAACTTGTGAGCAGTTATCCCGAAGGAAAGGAATCAGTCCAGTCAGTCTTTTCAGAAGGCAAAACACGGGTACATCAGAGACATACAGGTCATAGCCGAATCGACACATGGTGGTTGTCTGTTTCCATATTGCCGACATTTGTATATATTCTTTTACTTTTTCGCAATTGCCTCTTTTCAGGAATTGCATCCAAATTGTAATTTGCCTATTTACGGGCCTTTTATCAATAAAGTATTCGCTTCAGTCAAAGAGCTTTCCCTTTCTTGTTTTACTTTTATTGTTTTGTTTGCAAAAACTTCCGATATTTTGATAAACATTGCAGGTGAAAATAGGAGGCTTTACAGAGCATAACGAAAGCAAATGACTTTGCTCGCGTGGTAAGTGTCATGAATGGTAACTGAGGTGACCATTTCTCATGTGCGCATTCTCTTGTTTTATTGCAGGACGAAAGCACTCCCCAACAGATGTGTTCCTCCACGACATTGAAATTATGATATAGATTTGTTTCTCCCCTAGCAAATATTTTGTCATACCCACAGAGTCTCACTATTCGGTCAGGTCAGCCGAGGTTAGTGTAGTGATTCTCCAAAGGAGGCAATGTTTTCGACGCCCTCTTCCCCTAATAGAGTTGACTTTCTGGTGTTTCCCGGTAGTATCAGTATTCAGGGTTTCTTCCCCAAGCAGGGTTCAGTGCTAGTTCCCTCGACGTGACAGATGTTTAGGCAAAACATGATCCATGTCTCAGTAGAAGTATCTGATATCCTCTAGCAGGGTGGGATTTCTTTCCAAGCAGAGTAGAGCTATTTCCCAACAGTTTACTTTACTTCCTGGTAGGGTCGTATTCTGAACGGTTTTCCCTAGTTGAGTGTCAATTCCCCATAGTGTTAGAAGGCTGTTCCGGGTGTTTCCCCCAGCCTATGCATTTGATACCCCATAAAAGTTGTTTCCTGGGAAGCCATCCAGGGCATTTTCCTCAGCAGAGTTCTGATCCCTAGCAGGGTGATTTGTTGTTCTATTTAGAACAGTTGTATTCGAGAGGTGTTTTATAAGGAAGTCATACAGGACTTGTTTGTTCCCCAGTATGAGTCCGATCGTACACAGCACACCCTATGTTTCTCCCCAGCGGAGTTTGGTTTCCTCTCTTTAGCATTTATTTTGCTAAGGGGGTCCCTTTGCATTTGCATTTTTGCATAGCATCCTCCAGATTGCGTAGCATTTCCATTTCGTATGGAGCATTACGCCATTTTCAAACATATGCATCTGAAGTATAAGCCAGGATTGGTATCTTCAAGACCGGATATCTTCTCGGCAGAGACTGTTTGACTCAAGGGATTTTCGTGTTATTCGCGTCAGGATGGATCTTTAGGTTGGTTATTTTATCGGATTTTTCCCAGCAGAGTCGTTTGGTTAAATGTCTTCGCTCTCCCCGGGTGAGTCACTGGCGAGTGTTGTCTTCCCTGGTCAAGCATGTTGTTCTTTTCCCCAACAGAGTTGTTTGGTGAACTGATGTTCCTTGGCAGAGTCAGTTGCTTGAACCTCTCTTTACAAGTTGTGAGTCGGTTGATTTTGTTGCCTGCCTGTTTAGGGTGTGTTATACTTTTGATTGGTACTCCCCGGTGCAGTCCACATTATTGTGTTTGGTTCTTCAACTGTTGGTTGGTAATGTTAGGGGTATGTTGTTCTAATTGTTGGTTAGTAATCTTTGGCTCCTTCTGCAGAGTCTTTATTCCAACTTTTGGTGGGTCATCTTTGGTTTACCCCAACTCTTGGTTGATGACCCATGGGCGTTTGTTATTCCAACTTTTGGTGGTTAATCCTTATTCTCCTCAGCAAAGTCGAGGATCCCAACTCTTGGTTGGTACTCCCCCAGCATAGTCCAAATCGTTGTGTTTGGTATTCCAATTTTTGGTTGGCCTAGAATGTGATCCCAACTGTTGGTTGGTAATCTCTGGTTTCCCCTTGCAGAGTCTTTGTTTCAACTCTTGGTTGGCAATATTGTTAGTTGTTATTCTAACTCTTGATTAGTTGTTGTTATTCTAACTCTTGGTTAGTAGCTTTGGTTACGACTTTTGGTCGATGAGGATTTTTTCTAGCAATCATAACTCTTGGTTAGTAGCTATTGTTCCGACTTTTGGTCGATGTTGATCCTTCCCCAGAAATCCTAACTCTTGGTTAGTAGCTTTGTTTCCCAACTCTTGGTTGAATGTTATCTCCTGCAGTTTTTATTCCAACTCTTGGTTGGTGGTCTGTTGCCTGACGGACTGCTGTTTCAACTTTTGGTTGGCGGTCCTCCTTTATTCCTCAGCGGAGTCGTTATCCCAACTTTTTGGTTGGTGAGGTTTGGTTAATGTTTTACAACTTTTGGTTGGTAGTCTTTGATTCCCCAGTAGGGTCGTAATATCCGGTTTGGTCGTCTTTTCGACATTGTTCCAACTCTTGGTTGGTAACCTTTGTTCTCTGGTTGTTGATTCTGACTTTTGGTCAGTGTACCTCCCCAGCGAAGTCGTCTCGCCATTAAAATTTCGGTTAGTGTTGTGGTGATTCCAACTCTTGGTTGGTAGTGTTTATTTTTCTCCAGAGAATAGTTGTTATCCCATCTTTTGGATGGTATTGTTCGAGTATCATCTTGTGATGGATGTTTATCCCGTGCAGAGTCGGCTGGTTAGTCTACTCTTTCCCTAGTGAAGTTGCCATAAAGCTGTTGGGTTAATGTTCCCTTTTATTCCCCAGCAGGGTTATATCCCGACTTTTGGTTGGTATCTTGTGGGAGAGTTTGTTCCAACTCTTGGTTGGTATCTGTTGTTGGTTTCATCCTAACTTTTGGTTGGTATCTTTGGTTGTTTCCCAACTTTTGGTTGGTATCCAGAGTTTTTCATCTCAACTCTTGGTTGGTATCTTTGGTTGTATCCCAATTCTTGGTTGGTATCCGAGTTTTGTCATCCCTACTCTTGGTTGGTATCCGTTGATCTTTATCCCAACTTTTGGTTGGTACCCTTCTGGTTGTTATTCCAACTCTTGGTTAGTATCCGGGGTTTGTTATCCCAACTTTTGGTTGATATCTTTTGGATGAAGTTCTGTTTGTATTGGATTGGTATTCCTAGCGTGTCGTATTCCGACTCTTCGTTGGTATTCGCTGTTTTGCATCTCCGCAGGGTGCAAATTTCCGGGTTCTTTTGTATTCAATCACCTTATACCTTGAATGTTTGAAAGCGGATGCTTTTCCTCCCTTCAGGTCCAAGTTGTTTGAATAGGGGCAGCTGTAGCACCCCAAAATTTGCCTTTTCATGTTAGCGGCGTCTGGTTTTTTTTCTTTTGCATTTTCTCATTTCTGCATTTGCATAACATTCGTTCTTGAGACAGGGGATCAAGGTTTTCTCGTGGCTCATTCATCTCAGTGCATGAACCGGAACAACGAGCATCAGAGGCTCTGGCATTTATTTTGTCCAGTGGTTGGGCGACCGATTTTATTTTATTTTGCAATATATTTTTAGCTCATAAAGCATTATTCAGGCTATCGCAAGCATTTTCATGGTTAGGACATTCAAAATCAAGTTTCAGAAGTTGAACAGAGCTCAAAACAGTTGGAAACGGACAAAAGGACAGATTTCCCTCCAAAAGGCGCCAAAATTCAAATTTTGGAGGTGTTAATCGATTAACACATATGGTTAATCGATTAACCCTCAGGTCAAACCTGAAGTTTTGAAGGTGTTAACCGATTAACCTATATGGTTAATCGATTAACCAATGTCGATTTTGCCTCTGCACGTGAATTTTCAATGCAAGCCACTTTGGGGTCCAATTTTGGTCATGTGCAAGTATGATTTTCACTTTGGGAAGGATCTAGAACCTATTTGAAATTTGGTTAATTTCATTTTCCCTCCAAATGCCCATTCCTCATTCCAATCCAAATTTTCTAAACCATATTCCAAACCTTTCATTTGGATCCAAGCCTAGGTGATATTTAAGTGATCCACTCCAAACCAAAGGGATCTAATCACTCATAATTTACTCTCATTTTCATAATTGATCTCATTCTCTCCCAATTCTCTCTCAATTTTCCAATCTCCAAAACCCTCACCAAAGCTCCTCTCATTGAAATCATTGATTCTTCATTGGAATCCTTGATTTCTAAGAGATAAACCTTCATCCATTCTCTCCATTGAATCAATTTCACCATCCAATTTTCGTGCAAAATTGGACCTGAACTTGGAAGTGATTTTGGAAGTGCTTATTTGGCTTATTTTGGATTGATCTTGAAGGATCTTCATTGCTACTACAAGGATTGGTGTGGATCTTGAAGTATTCCGGATTTCTAGCATTAGATCTATTCAATTACAGTTGAATCAACATTAACCGGAGAAAATCTCCGCTTCGAAGGTTGGATCCAAATATATTTTTAGCTTATTTGTATAATCATGTGGATTTTCATATTTGATTAACTTTTGGTTAATTCGATCCGTTTGATTCATGATTTGGTTGTGTTAATCTGTTTACATGCTGTTTGAATCATGATTTGATGGTTTAATTTCGTGATTAAGTGATTATGCGATCATCCGGTTGATTGGATAAGTGCTTATTTGCTGGAAATGTTGTTCTGTTGCTGTTTTTCTGCTGTTGGCACAGTGTTAATCGGTTAACACATATTGTTAACCGATTAACCATTTCAAATATTCAAATTTTTCAACGTTTTCAAAGTGTTAATCGGTTAACACATATGGTTAACCGATTAACATGTGCAAATTTCCAGATTTTCAGCCATTTTTAAGTGGTTAATCGGTTAACGCATATGGTTAACCGATTAACATTGTGTCAGTGGGTCTGTTTTGCTGATTTTCATGCATGTTTGAGTATCGTTTCGCGTCGAATTATCGTAGTTCAATACGATGCATTAGAAGTGAAATGTTCTGGACATTTTGTCGCTGTTTTGGTTGTTTAATCGAGACTTCGTCGACTTGTGTTTGTTTTTCGCTTGAATACACATGTTTGTATGTGTTGTTCAAATTGATAAGGTGTTTGCATTTCTCTTTTGCATTGCATTCTTTGCTTGCTTCCAAGAGGTCGAGACGCGCTTGTGGCGGATGCTGTCCCACACTATTTTCCTCCCTCTTTGCATGTTTATTTTCCATGTTTGCATCTCTTGCGTGTGATTGAATTTATCTGGTGCTTTCTTGTGCTTTTTGCCATAATCCCCTTAAGGTTCCTAGTCCCTCCGTTTAGGATGGGAGTAAGAGAGACATTAGGTGTTCAATCCAAGCATGCTAACATTAGGGTAGATGTTTCCCCTCTTTAATCCTAACCTTAGGACCATTTTACATGACAACGTTCGGGCCTAGTTTCCCTTAGACCTTATGTGCGTCTCTCTTCTTCTCATCTCCAAACAATGCTAATTCATCTAATAAATACGATGAACGTTGTGCGCTACGAGCCTTAAGCTACTTGGGAAATGGTGATTGGGGGCTTCCTCTCAATGGCCTAGAGTGTTTAGTGTACACCCTTTGGGTGATATGCGACGCATTCGCTCCTAGGTCATAGTCTTTAGTGCAACGTGAATCACAAACCGAATTAATTCACTTCACTAAAAAAAATACAAAACAAAACTTCAAACCTTTTCCCTTCAGGATTAATCAGAAATCTTTTTCGTAAAAAGAGTGTTGTTAAGCTTTGGTTCTACCACAAATAGGCTTCGTCCCTAACTGTTAGAACGAAGGTTTAACCCTACTCGATTAAAACACTTAATCAACCTGTGGTTTCGTGTCGGCCCGAACTACGTTTGCTCTAATTTCTCATACCAGATGAGAATACGTAGGCACAAGACGACGATGTCTCGACGAGAAACCTTCCCCCCTTACACCCATAGTCAGTCGAACTACGTTGACTCTGACTTTCCCATTGCACGAGGGAATACGTAGGCACGGAGCGGCGATGCTCTGCCGAGTCTCTTTTCTTTTCTTTTTGTCCTGTGAGCCTATAGCGTAGATAGATTAAAGACACCCTTAGATAGATAACAAGTGTGGATCCCGTCGAGTACGACAGACGTGAGAGGTGCTAATACCTTCCCCTTGCGTAACCGACTCCCGAATCCAAGACTTGGTTGCGATGACCTCGTCTTTTCCCTTTTACGTTAGGTTTTTCCGATTGTTTCCTTTCCCTCTCTTTGGGATAAATAACGAAAGGTGGCGACTCTTCTGTTTTCCACCGGGTGTTTTTCGCAGTTGCGACACATGACAAGCTTGTGAAGGCAGAAACTAAGATAAGTTCAAACATGGCTGGTTCAAAATGGAAATGAAAACCAGAAAAAGCCAACTTCTTTCCTAAACCAAAACCAAACAGTTCAAGAAAAAATCAGAGATATATCAAAAACGAAATCAAATTCACATCAATAAGGAGACAAGGGTTTGAAACCTTTCCAAAACAACAAGCAAGCATGTTTCATTCAAAAATGGTAGTAGACAGGAAATCACATTCATTCAAGAGGTATCATATTTGCAAAAGGGATATTGGACACAGCAATTCAAAAATGGAAGTTCACTCATGTGTTCAAAACAAGAATCAAAGATCTTAATGATTTATATTCTTTCCAAAATGGTCCAAAATATGTTTTCTCAACAAGGAAAGCCATTCAAATCTTCAATGCCTAATGAACTATAAAGGGGACAAACAAGATTCATAAAATACACACAAACATTCACAGAGCAAGAGATTCACAGAACATACACGAACGAAAAACATACACACAGTTTCCCGCAGCAAAACATTCCTAAACCCTAAATCACAAAAGAAGGGTAAAAAACTTATCTTCTTTCTGTGACGATGCCGTTAGCAACGGAACCGCCCCAAATTGCCTTTCGACTTCACTCGCCGACCACCCATCGTGAATCCTGCAAAAGAACCACTTTCACTGTAAGTCATTTTGTTGACATTTATATCTGATGATTTTACTTTGTTGTTTGTTTATTTTGATTTAGGAAAAAAAATAGAGAAATGAAAATTGAAGAAGAAGGGGGGAAATGAAATGGAGATAAGAAAGAGTGAAGTGAAGACGGAGAGAAAGAAGAAGACGCGTGAGAGAGAAAGAAGAAGAAAAGAAATTGAAGTAACAAGAGAGAAATCGTGGGAAGAAAGAAGGATAGGAGATTGTGAGGAAGAACAGAGGAATAGAGAGTGAGTTTGTGAGAGAAAAGAATGTGTGAGGGCGTGAGAGAGAAAGGATGGAGGAAGAGTGAGAGAAAAGAATGACGAAGAAGATTTGGGGGCTCCGTTTGAGAGGATTTGTTTCTAGGGTTTTCAAAACCCTTCCCCTCCCCCGTTTGGTTTTCGGTTTGACCCGAGTCTGGTGGATTCACAACCACCGGCCCATTGTTTTTTTTAATTATTTTTCTTTATCCTTTTTGTATAATTTGGGTCAGGCCCAATCCTTTTCTTTTTTTGTTTTTGTTTTTTAATACAATAAAACTAAAACAAATATAATAAATAACATAATAATAACTAAAAATAATAATAAAAATAAGGAAAATATAAAAAGATAAAAAAATAATTAGAATTTAAGTTTTTTAATTAATTTAGATTTTAATTTAATAATAAATAAAAACCAAAAATAATATAATAAAATAAACCACAACATTTTTATTTTTAATTTAGAGTTTAATCATAGATAATTTAATTAAAGTTTTAGATTAAAAATAATTTATATTTTTTAGATTCTTTATAGAGTTTAATTTATTTAGAAACTGTTTTGTAATTAAATCTTTATTTAATTTTCATTAATTCAATTTTAAGCAAAAATAAATATAAAAAAATTAGAATATTCAGATATCACTGTTAATTTCATTCAGACTTATTCATCAAAATTAAATTCTAATTCATTAATCCTAGTTTAACCATATCGATTCCATTTGAACTGCTATGCTGATTTATATGTTCATATAATGTCATTACCTATTCTATATCAGTCATATTATCATTGCTTTAATTTCCGTTACTAATTTGTTTGTTCTGAAGGAAAGATATCCCATTTTGACTGCCATGTCAATACATTTACCTTATCCCTTCCTAGCCTTAGGATCTGAGTCGCCGTGCTCATCTGAAGCGTCCCGCCGCAAACATTCTTTAACCATATCCTAGCCTTAGGATCCGAGTCGTTGTACTCATGCTTAGCATCCCATCATGGACAATCTTTATCCCTATCCTAGCCTTAGGATCTGAGTCGTCGTAATCACACTTAGCGTCCTACTGTGGACATCCTTTTACCTTAATCCTAGCCTTAGGATCAAGAGTCGCCGCACTCCATGTAAGTTCCCGCCGTGGAATACTTTCTCACCTCTTTCAACTCAATTATCAACGTAGACTAGGAGTCGCCGCACTCCACATAAGTGTTTCCTTATGAACGCTTACATCCCCTTGGAACCTTGACCACAGTCAAGAAGTTCATCTCCCTCTTTGAGGGGAACTACGAATGCTATGATTCTTTCCCCTACCCAGGATACGTAGGCACAAGATGCAATTTCTTGGCGAGTATACTTAGGACTAACCCCTTAGGTCCTCCTTTCACCCTTTAGCATACCCTTAAACAGATAGATAACCAAATAGAACATTTTAAACAAGAGGTTCCTGTAGAGTACTACAAAAGTTTAGGATGCTAATACCTTCCCTAGGCTTAACCAACCCCCGTACCCTAGATCTCCCCGCATTGTGTTTACGATGCAAAATAGGTTTTTCCTTCTTTAACCTTTCCTTCGGATAAATCAAAGACCGGTTTTGAATCTAAGATTGTGATTTAAATTAATCAATAATTTGATATCCTATTCTCACCGCAACACATCTAACCTTGATTTTGATCAAGAAAGTAGGCTCTTACAGGTTTTAATGAGGCACAAAAAGGTAATTGGGTGGACCTTGGCGGACATTCTCGGTATTAGCCCTTCCATGTACATGCATCAGATTTTGCTTGAAGAAGGAGCTAAGGTGGTGAGGCATCCCCAAAGGAGGCTTAGTCCTTTAGTTTTTAATATAGTGAAAAAAGAGGTGACTAGGTTGTTACAAGCAGGTATCATATATCCTATCTCTGACAGTAACTAGGTAAGTCCAGTGCAGGTTGTACCAAAGAAATTTGGATTCACTATGATAAAAAATGAAAAGAATAAACTTGTTCCCGCTAAAGTTCAGAATAGCTAGAGGGTCTGTATTCATTATAGGAGGTTGAACCAGTAAACTAGAAAGGATCACTTTCCTTTGTCATTCATTGATCAAATGCTCGAATGGCTCGCAGGTAAATCACATTATTATTTTCTTGATGGTTTTTCAGGTTACTTTCAAATTCATATTGCACCTGAAGATCAAGAAAAGACCATTTTCACGTGCCCTTTCGGTACATTTGCTTACAGGAGCATGCCTTTTGGTCTTTCCAATGCTCCTGGCACTTTCCAGCGATGTATGATTAGCATTTTTTCTAATTTTATTGAAAATTGCATGGAAGTGTTTATGGATGATTTCACTGTTTATGGTTCTTCTTTTGATGCATGTTTGAACAGTTTGAATATGGTCTTAGAGAGATGCATCGAAACTGACCTTGTTTTAAATTATGAAAAATGTCACTTTATGGTTGAGCAGGGAATTGTTTTAGGACACATAATTTATGAAAAAGGAATTTCAATAGACCCTGCTAAGATTGATGTGATTCTACATTGCCTTACCCATCTTGTATTCGCGAGATTCATTCTTTTCTAGGTCATGCAGGTTTTTATAGGCCCATCATAAAGGACTTCAGCAAGATAACACTTCTGCTTTCAAACTTGTTGAAGAACGGCGTGACCTTTAATTTTGATGAGAAATGCAAGCAGACATTTGATTTCTTGAAGAAAGCATTGACCTCCACCCCCATCATACAACCTCTTGGTTGGAACCTTCCTTTTGAGATTATGTGCGATGCATCTAACTATGCAGTTGGAGCGATCCTTGCACAAAGGGTGGACAAGGTTTCCCATGTTATTTACTATGCTTCTAGGACTTTAGATTATGCACAAGATAGTTACACTACCACTGAAAAGGAACTTTTAGGGATTGTTTTTGCTCTTGAAAAATTTAAACAATATTAGCTAGGTTCCAAGGTTGTTGTTTTTACTAACCATGCAACTTTGAAGTACCTTTTAAAGAAACCAGAAGCAAAATCGAGATTAACTCGGTGTGTTAGTTCTTGATTGGCAGGAATTTTGGTAAAACTAGGTGTTATCACAAGATGTCCTACAGGATGTCGTGACATCTGTCTTCAGGATCAGTAGGTTGCTATGTACCTGTTAATAGGTCTTTCCTCCATGATGTCAAACAAGATGTCTTGACACTTATGGACTAAACATTCAGTATGAATGTATTTGTGTGTCCATATCTTTGTGTGCAAGCTTGCTGCACTATTCTGGTGTAGAACCTGCATGTTTTTGGTGGTTTTCTAAAGACGTTTCTGGTACACTTATTTTGGATCAGATTTGATTTGATATGGATTTATTATCAAAAGATTGATTGAATATTGGAAGAATGATATGATTAGATTTGATTGATCAAATCAAATTTGTTGCAATTTATGAAGATTGAAATCTTCTCTTCCTGCTGTTACTTTTGGCACAGCCCAAGCCCATTCTACATTGCTATTTAAGGAGGCAAAAACTCTAGCTTGAAGATCAGAGAAGCAAGGTTTAAAAGTGTATGCATCTTTAGCCTTCGTGGGTGTTAGTTTTGTGAGCCATTCACTCATTATTTAATATGTGAATTGGACTAGGTTGTTAATTGTAAATTGTTCACTCAAAGCTTGTAAGTAAGAGTGTATTGTACTTGATTAAAGCTTTTAAGCAAGATCAAGTTGTGACTTTAAAGAGTGTCTTCTAAAGTCTTCTTATTTTTTTGAATTATTATCACTGCTGTGATTGAGGGGGATTGAGAGGTGTCTCTTGTCTAGGTGTGTTCTAGGCAGAAGTTGCATGGGTAGAGATTAAGTGAGGAGTTGTAAACTGGGAGCTTAGCTCTAAATTAATTCTACTGTTAGTGAATTTCCTCCCTGGCTTGGTATCCCTCAAATGTAGGAGTGTTTTCACCGAACTGAGTTAACAATTGTTGTGTCTCTTTTAAATTGTTAGTTGTTTAGCCTTGCTCTTTGTTCTTATCAAACAGATATTTGTGTCTTGAATATCACCTTCAACATCTAATATCCGATACCAGAATTTCACGGTGGATGTTGTTTCTCCAAGAGTTTAATGTAGAGATTAAGGATAAAAGCGGACCTAAGAACCTAGTAGCTGACCACTTGAGCAGAATAGAGTGAGATGCAGATCCTTCTCCCATTCAGGATGACTTTCCTGATGAGCAGCTGCTACTTTTACAGGGAGTTACTCCTTAGTTTGCTGATATTGTTAATTATCTTGTTGCTGGTGTTTTTCCTGCAGTTGCATTTAAGGCACAAATTCACAAACTCAAGAGTGATGCCAAATACTATGTGTAGGATGATCCTTATCTTTGGAAGTTTGGTAGCGATCAAGTTATTAGGAGGTGCGTCCCCGACTATGGGATTGAACCTATTTTGAATTTTTCTCATGCCTCTCAAGTAGGGGGACACTTTGGTCCGTAAAGGACTGCAAGAAAAGTCGTTGAATCAGGTTTCTATTGGCCCACTGTGTTTAAGGATGCTTATGAGACTTACCGCACTTGTAAAAAGTGCCAGATAGCAGGTACAACCATCACTCGTAAGAGTGAAATGCCTCAGCAACCTATGCTTTTTTTGTGAGGTGTTTGATGTATGGGGAATTGACTTCATGGGTCCCTTTCCTGTATCATTTGGTTTTCTCTATATTTTACTTGTTATTGATTATGTTTCAAAGTGGGTGGAAGTTATCCCCACTAGGACTAATTATTCTAGAGTTTTTGCAAATTTTTTCAGGTCTAATATCTTTTGTAGGTTCGGAGTACCACGAGCTATCATAAGTGACCTAGGAACTCATTTCTGTAACCGCACCATGGAAGCTTTGCATCGGAAGTATGGAGTTGTGAATATAGTTTCTACTGCATATCATCCACAAACTAATGGGCAAGCTGAAATCTCTAACAGGGAGATCAAACATATTTTAGAGAAAATGGTGCAACCAAACAGGAAAGATTGGAGTCGTCGTCTAGAAGATGCACTCTGGGCTCAAAGAACAGCTTTCAAGACACCAATAGGGATGTCCCCCTATCGACTTGTTTTTGGTAAGGCATGTCATCTTCCTGTTGAGATAGAACATCGTGCTTATTGGGCGGTAAAGAGTTGTAATTTGGAGATGCAACAAGGAAGTATTGAAAGAAAACTCCAATTACAACAGCTTGAAGAGCTTAAGCTAGAAGCTTATGGAAGCTCTAGAATTTATAAAGAGAAAACTAAAAGCTTTCATGATAAAATTATTTCTAGGAAGGAATTCTATGTGGGCCAACAAGTTTTACTGTTTAACTCCCGCCTTAAGCTTATGGCTGGGAAACGTCGATCCAAATGGATTGACCATTTTATTGTTACTGTAAGAGCAAGATTTGTCTCTACAGGATAATCTCTATGTTTTGATGATAATAATTGAGTATTTGTGAAAGAACCATTTTATGGTTTAATGTTTGTTATGTGCAGGTCATATTAAAATTAAATATATTAGACCAAACAAACAGAAGCAACGTGTGCAGCTAGTAACTTATGGAATTACTTAGTGGGACGTCATGAAGCGCTTGTGAGAAGCTAGTTTGCTTATGTATATGATCACCATCAGTAAAGAACCAAGGGTGCTGGATATTGCAGTTGCAATGCTCCTGTGGTTTCTGTTCTGAAGAAGTGCATCTGATCTGAAAGCAAATGAAGCTCAGTGTAGAAGCAAGTTTGTTTCTACATCTGATCATGTTCAGTAAAGAATCAAGGATGTTGGATATTGCAGTTGCAATGCATCTATAGATTCTGCTCTGAGTTATGCATCTGATCTGGAAGCTAACGAGCGTCTCTAAAGAGTGAGTCCTATGAAGAACAAAGTGCTAAATACTCTAAAGACTCTGATGACTTTAAGTTCTGAAGGCTGAAGACTCTGAAGATGGGTTCTGAGGTTAAGACTCTGAAGACAGGTTCTGAAGGTCAAGACTCTGAAGAAGTGTTCTGAAGGTCAAGACTCTGAAGAAGTGATCTAAAGGTCAAGGCTCTGAAGATTCTGAAGACATGATTTCTGAAGAATTAGTCATGAAGATTCTCAGGATTGTTTCAGAGGAAACTTAGTTCTTAGAATACTGAAGACTGGATTCTGAAGTGGAAGATTGTGTCAGAAGAAGATTCATCCAGATGCAAGACGTGTTACATCAGATAAGCTGCTGTTATTCAATCTGATAAACATGTGCTTGAGTTAACAACTCTGATGCTGAAGCTTT
Source organism: Lathyrus sativus (assembly GCA_963859935.3). NCBI lineage: Eukaryota > Viridiplantae > Streptophyta > Magnoliopsida > Fabales > Fabaceae > Lathyrus > Lathyrus sativus. Next base: position 522,555,114 of record OZ012738.1, read on the forward strand.
CATACCAAAGTAGTTCTGAACTACTCATCAGACAAATCATCAGAAGAATCAAGAAGATTGAAGTACAACGTATGCAATTATTCAAATGTGATAAAGACGTAGGTACTGTTTAAGCGTAGTTTCCAAGGATTAAATATATTGAAGCTACAAGCTAAGGTCATTGTTCCAACACATGAGCTTATTCTATCCGTTGGGATATGACAGTTGGAATGAGAAAGGACAATTATATCCTCACAACAACTCTATTGGCTGCAATATAAAAAGAAGAATCATTTGATCAAAGTTGCGGCTGGATGGCAGAGTCAAGCAACGCTGTTGCTGTTAAGCTGCACTATAAGAAATAAAATTTGATTCATTCAAATGTTACCATGCTAGTAAGCATGAAGTGAAGAAAGAAAGAAAGAAGAAAAGCTTAAATGAAAAGAAGCCTTAGTGCTCACACACAGAAAAGCTTTTAAGAAATATGGAAACTATGTTCTTATAATCTCTTAGAGATTCATCATTAGATTAGTTTCTGCATTAGGAAGCAAGGAGTTGTTACTCATTACTTGCTATGTGCTTAACTTGGAGTAATTAGCTTGCTATGAAGCACCATTGTAATCTCCGGCAGCACAACATTCTATTTTAGAATTAGTGGTTCCTCAAGTGATCTTGTGAAGATCAGTATACTTGAGATGACAAGTGACAGTAGTCATTTGTGGTTTTCTAATAGGAGATCTTTAGTGATCGGATTCTATTAGATGTTAATGAACGTTATATCCTTGGGGATCCCTGAACGTTTCATTGATCTGTTGTTAGTCACTTGCAGTTAGCTTGTGCATCTGTAATCAGTTCGGTTATAGTGGATTAAGTCCTGTCGCTTGCGCGAAAATAAGGTGCCGGCAAAACAGAAGAGTCGCCACCTTTCGTTATTTATCCCTCAGAGCGGGAAAGGAAACGATCAGAAAAACCTGACGAAAAAGGGTAAGACAAGGTCATCGCAACCATTGTCTGGGTTCGGGAGTCGGTTACGCAAGGGGAAGGTATTAGCACCCCTCACGTCCGTCGTACTCGACGGGATCCTCGCTTGTTTGTTTACTTGGACGGGTTGGTTATAATCTATCTACCTATCAAGGCTGGCTGAAAAAGAAAAGAAAAATGACTCGGCAAAGCGTCGCACTTTATGCCTACGTATTCTCATCAGAGAATGAGAAATCAGAGTCAACGTAGTTCGACCTAACTACGGGTGAAGATGGGGAAGGTTGCTCGCTAGGACGTCGCATCCTATGCCTACGTACTTCCATACGGTATGGAAGATCAGAGCAAATGTAGTTCGGGAAACTACGGCTTATCTCCTAAAAGAAGTGTTTTTTATTATGTTTGCGATCTCAACCGCACTAGAGACTATGACCTGAGAGTGAATGCGTCGCATGTCACCCAAAGGGTACCATACTAAACATCCAGACTGTGGAAAAGAAACTCTCCCACAACCCTTTCTCAGATAGCTTAAGGCTCGTAACGTACGAAAGAAATCATTCATGATTACTGTATCTTAAACTGCTTTGAGATGAGAAGAGAACGGACCCAACTAGGAGGGAGACTATCAAGTCCTACTGTTATCATGCCATGGATTCATCCTATGGTTTGAGGTTTGAACAGGGAACTCCTAGATGTTGTCATGCATAGGTTTCAACCTAAAAGTCTATCATCAAATCCTCATCAGAGGAAATGAGAGTCCTAAGGGATCATGTCAATGATACACCAAAACAGACAAAAGCATCAGCTTTAACAGTAAAATGCATGCAATGCAAGTGAGGGAGGAAATGTGTGTGGGGCTTCAGCCTCCACAAGCTCGTCTCGACCTCAAGCCGGTCATGAAATAACAGTAATCATACTGAAAATAACAACATGCTGTCAAACGATAAACGGTAAACTGCAATCATACAGATAAAGGAAATGAAATCATGCTATCAAGCAGAATAAACACATGGGCAAGGGAGCTGGGCTCTACCGAATACCCGCAAGCAAAGCCAAGCAATAACAATTCAAGTAGATGCACTCATGCTCTTAGACTGAACTTATTCTAGATGAGCTTAGTCTAATGCAACAGACAAATCAGACAAAACACACAATACATCAAAGAAAAACCAGAAGAAAGCTTCAGCTCCTACAGCAGCTACTCAGTCTTCAGACTTCAGAGATCACTTGCTTTCCAGGTATCAACCCTACAACATGAGTTATCAACTCATCTTCTCCCTTGAGCTTCAGCTCCTTTGATCAGCTCCACCTTCAGGCTTCACCATCTTCAGGGATCTTCAAGCATCAACTTGATCTTCACAAAGTCTTCAGACTTCAATAATCTTCAAGGAATCATCCTCTTCAAAGCTTCAGCTTCTATCTCCAATGGCTTAAATGCTCCAGCAAACAAGATTCAGTCAACAAGATGTGGTGAGGATGTTAAAGTGCTCACTGACTTCCAAAGGATGCCATTAAGGACTTAACATCAAAAGGAAAGACTCTCTCAAAGTTCTACCTTATAGGGCAAGGTCACTAGTCCCTCCAAAGGAGAGAGGTGAACACCCTTAAGGGACTTTATATCATGGAGAAGAAAGGAGGTGGACAAGACACTCCTTGTTTATTGAATAAGAGTATTCTATCTAAGGCTCTACCTATGCACTTATGATCCTATAAACAAAACAACAAAAGCTATCCAAACTCCTCTGCAAGGTCTTCAAAGCTTCCATGATGATCCACAAGGTCTTCAACTCAATCTTCAAAGCTCACACACTCAAAAGAGAAGAAAAGAAAACAATACAATGCAAACTATGCCTTTAAGCAACACACATACTATCCATACATTCAAAAATCAATGAAAAATGCTAACACACCATACAATATCCTAGCAAAATTCTAGGGGATTCTATACATACTTACCCTTAACCCATATATTCCCCATACACTAATATGGCCTATAAACCCCAAAACAAAATTGCTCAAGTCTATTTATACAACCTAAAACCCTAATTTGAACACCTAAATGTCAAACAATCAAACTACATCAAATTTTAATCTACAAATTGAGAATTAAATCCTACATGAAACTAGGGTTCAATACCTAACTATGACAAAAAGAATGGCTCAAAAATCCTAAGGGGAAGTCCTAAAAGAAATTATACAAAATCAAGTATCAACTAAAATCAATTAAGAAACCTATTTACAAGAAAATATGCTAAAAAATATTAAAAGAAAAATAAAATGGAATTTTATTTTTTCTTAATTTTCTAGACAAAATCATGAATATGTGAAAAAAAGAAGAAATGAAAAATATTGATTTTTGGATTTTATATGATTTTTTGAATATGCAAAGAATTAAAAGAATTTAAGAAATAAAGGGGAGGGGGGTATCAAAAGTAACACGCCACAGTTCATATGATCATTGGGCCAAGTCTGGGAGGTGTGGATATCAACTTCTTTAAGCCCACCTGCGCTCAGAAAATGAAGAGAAAAATTACAAGAAAAATAAAATGGACGCGGTGTGAATAGCAACCCAGATTGGTTCATTTTTTGATTGGGCCCATGGTGGAGGTGTCAATAGCGAGAATTTCTGAGGCCCAGGATCCCTCATTAAACCAAACGCACCGTTTTGAATTTGAGTCTTCCCTCCACTTTTCAGAATCAAATCCCAGCCTCACGATTGGATTAAGAAGTCAACAAATCAGGACCATCGGACGGCCCACGGTCATCGTCCCAAGCGAGCTAGGGTTTGCAGAAAGAATACAGTTCCCATGCACAATCTTCAAGCCCTTCATTCTCTCTGATCACTCCACGAAATGCAACCATTCCAAAGGCAAAAATGCTCTATGAATCATCAGGAATACGATTATGCCCATACTTTTCACTGAAACTCCTCAAATCGTTCTAACAGAAAGCTCCAACCTCAGGGTTTCAACCTTTCCTCTGTGATCAACCTTAACCAAACTCAAATCCAATGATCTAAACTTGTTCCTTAGGTTACCCTCATCATTCTATACTATACCATATCCATTAAAACTCCATGAACAGCCTATTATCAATCTTGCAAGAATTGGCACCCTGCCACGAAACCTCATGAATCCCTCTCAGACTTTCAGAAAATCTTCCTCTACCCTAGCATGCTTATCTTACACCTAAGATTCTAACAGAATGTACACAATTAGGGACCTACAGATCAAAGTACCAACCTGTCAAACTCCCATGGTGAGGGGTGCTAGGACTTGATTCAGCACTTGAAACTTTCTCCAAATCTTCCTCCCGAGATGAACACCTTTCTGTTTGCAAGAGTTGAGGTGGATGAAGCTTGTAGAAGAAGGAATCGAATCTTGCTTGATCTTGAAGAAATCCAACAATGGCACTTTCTCTCTCACTCTCTCCAATGAACACAGCTACTTTCACCAACCTTTTCCTCATTGTGATTCACCCTTTTTATAACAATCCATGGAATCATCTAGAATTTCCTAGAATCCACTAGAAAAGCTTGGATTTTCTCCTTTGGTGACAAGTTAAACATACCATATCTCATGAGTTAGGCCTTGTAAACTTGTGTCAAAATCTCATTACAAGAGATATTGAGACCATATGTGCAAAAATCAGGCCAAACTTGCCTTGCGTAGAACCTTCCAAGGATGCCTTAAGATACAAGTTACAACTTTTCAAAGCAACCTTCATTTTTAAGCTTCCAATCAAAATTCTACTTGAACCATTGTTTTTAAAATATTGTTTGGAGTCAAAATGACATATTGGATGCCTCATTTTGGATTTGTACATCTCCTAAACCAATTTCCAACTTCAACTTTTTCAACTTATAAGCCATTTTTAGGTCATTTTCACCCAATCTTGTAAATCCTTGCTACAAGCTCTTTCAATAACTCATGACCACTTTTCTAGACCTAAAATCCCATTTTGAACAACTTTCATGTTTTGAGTTTTTCCATTTGAGGCTTGGAGATAGGAGATATGGCCTTTGCTTAAAATGACCTATAACTGCCAAATGACCAAAATACCCCTGTCTTGTTCAAACCATAAGTTGAGTTCTACAAATCCTATCAAGGACTTCTAGTACTCTCTAGAAATCTAAGAAGATGCCCTTAAACATTAATGTTGACCAAGAAATCATAGGAATCATCCTACTATGGCAAAAGTTGTCTGCAAGTTGGGTGACTTTCAAGGACCCAGATTCACACACCTCTGCTGACCTGTAATTTGCCAAAACCATAACTTGAGCTCTGCAACTCCTATCAAGGACTTCCACCACTCAAATTAAAGCTAAGAACAAACTCTACAACATTCATGTTATGGGGAAGATGAGATATCAATCACATCTTGAGCTAAAACTGCCTGGAAGATAGGGATCAAATTAGGGTTTTTTCACTATCCATCCTTAGAAACCCTGGCTTAAAACTTCTCAAACTCCTCAATCATGATGAGTTGGTCTAGGAATCATCTTTATAACCTCTCCATACATCATTCCATGATCTCATGGCCCTTGGATTGGGTCTCAATCTTCTCCAAACTTCGGTTGACCTAAGGGTTGACCCAGTCAAAACCCTAATTTCACCACTCATGGATGAATCTTCTGAATTCTTGCATAATGACCTCTCTAGGCTCCATGATGGCTTTCAAGACATCTCATAGGCTTTCTCAAATCTCCAAGTTCATTCTCAAAGTCTCAGAATCATCTGAGGAGTTCCCACAACTCTCAAGTTATGAGACACACAACCCTGGTTTCACCCAATTCCTCTGAGGATCTCTTGAACTTTCTGAACTTTCAAACACTTAATGAGTAAATAATTGTTGGTCAAATTTTGGGGTGCAACAGCTGCCCCTATTCAAACGTCTTGAACCTGATTGGGTGAGAAGCGAACGGCTCTCAGCCAATCAAGGTGCGAGACGGTTGAATACCGGTAAACCCGAAAATTTGCCAACTGCACGAGCACACGATACTCTGCGGGGAACAAACCTTCGAACACTGCGATACTAGTTGCTCAACAACTAGCTGGAGAAATACTGATCTGACATCACCGTCAGTTATCCACATTAAATTCTTCTGACATTGCCTCCGTACCAACATCATCTCTGCTGGGGATTTAAAGAGTCTGACCTCGCCGTCAAACGTTCAACCTCGCCGTCGAATAAACATCCAACCTCGCCGCCGGACAAAACATAATCTGACCTCGCCGTCAAATCCAAACGTTCAACCTCGCCGTCGAACAAACATCCAACCTCGCCGCCGGACAAAACATAATCTGACCTCGCCGTCAAATCCAAACGTTCGACCTCGCCGTCGAACAAACATCCAACCTCGCCGCCGGACAAAACACAATCTGACCTCGCCGTCAAATCCAAACGTTCAACCTCGCCGTCAAACAAACATCCAACCTCGCCGCCGGACAAAACACAATCTGACCTCGCCGTCAAATCTAAACGTTCAACCTCGCCGTCGAACAAACATCCAACCTCGCCGCCGGACAAAACACAATCTGAACAACTCTGACCTGGGGTTCACCCCTGGTAAATGGAACAAAAATTACACTTGCGTATTTGAAACTACTCCGCCGGGAATGAGAGACTTAACCGAGCACACTCTGATCTGGGGTTCACCCTCAGAACCATGACGAACATCGGACTACTGCTGCACACTGCCCGTCGTAGAACTTCAACATTAAAAATATATGAAACCCTGGCCCCTGGCCACCTCCAGCTTCAGCTAGAAGAGATCTTTAAGTACTTCTGAATATGAATGAAACCCTGGCCCCTGGCCACTCCAGATCCACTGGAGAATCTTCAAGTTCTTCTAAAGATAGACATCCTTGGCCTTCAAGGATAAATGAAACCCTGGCCCCTGGCCACTCCAGATCCGCTGGAGAATCTTCAAGTTCTTCTGAAGATAGATGAAACCCTGCCCGTCGGCGATTCCAGCTTCAGCTAGAAAAGATCTTCAAGTACTTCTGAAGGTAAACATCCTTGACCTTCAAGGATGTAAACTTTGCCCGTCGGCAACTCTGCAGGAGGTATCTTCGACTTCAGTCTGAAGAAATGGTCCTTGGCCTTCAAGGATACATGGATCTGCCTTCAGGCAACTCCACCTCTGCTATAGAGCACCCGTGACTTCAGTCAGGGATATACTTCGGCCTTCAGTCCGAAAAATGAATCCTAGGTCATTCATGACCTTGGGGATAACCTTGCCCTTAGGCACCTTCGCTTCAGCTTAGGAGATCTGTGACTTCAGTCAGAGAAATGGTATCCTGAGCCATTCATGACTCTACGGGGATTCAAACACTTTGCCTTCAGGCAAAACTCCGCTTCAGCTGGAGAAACATCTTCGACTTCAGTCAGAAGAAAACTATTCACTTGATCGCAATCAATCATCACCTCAGGACAACTGACTTGGTCTTCAGACCAACACGGATCATCTTGAATACAAAATTTGGAACCTTGTCTTCAGCCACCCGTTGATTCATCAATACGGAAATCTGAACTCACAGGAACCTTCTGATATCGCCTTCAGGCGCTTACGAAATCCATCCTCAGATTAGACATCGTTGTTGGGGTAGACATATCACACTGCTAAGGACTTCAAGAATCATCTTGAACAAACAAATCCGTCGGGCACCTTCAAGAATCATCCTGAACTGATAACCTTTTTGGAGACTTCATCTGCTAGGGATCCCTGGAATCTTCCTGGGCAAACCTTGCTGGGGACGCCACCGGGGAGCTCAAGAATCATCCTAAGCAAACAACTCGGGAAACTGCGCTGAGGTCTTAAGAATCATCTTAAGCAAACGGCCCTGCTGAGGGATTCGAGAATCATCTCGAACTGAAGACTTCGCTGGGGATCTCAAAAAATCATCTTGAGCGAGCGACTGTGGGAATTACACCTGGGTTTTAAGAATCATCTTAAGAAAGCGACCTCGTTGGGGAGAACGTCAGGAATCATCCTGAGCAACTGGTCTTTTGGTGGAACACCTGTAAAACAAGAATGATAATAACCTAAGTCATGCTTATGATGCATATGCTTCTGCGCCATGCCCCACACGGTGGGAATGCTATGCGTCTATGCTAAATGCTATACAATCATGCATAATGCTATGCAGTGTTAAATGCTATGCAGTCGTGCCAAATGCTATGCAATCATGCATAATGCTATGCAAACCCGTCAGCAAAATAAATGCCGAGGGGAGTTCTCCTGTCAAGGAGGAAAGAACTACTCCGGTAGAGGAATCATCCTGCTGAGGAGAACGTGTACACGCCAATACCAATCGGACTCCGTCCGGGGAATTGATATTCCGTTGACTGCTGCAGGGGGAACAACTTCAGTTGATTGCTGCAGGGGAACGGAGCTCTACGAGAACTTGGACCTGCTGATATTCATCGCAAGACTGAACTGCGCGGCTGTCTTGGCTAACTCTTCTGGGGATGACAATACTGTGGGGAAACAACTTCAGCTGCTTGACATTCCACTGGGGGAAAACCACTCATGATTTGATCACCTTCCAAGGACTCGGCTCTCTTGGACATCTGCAAACTCGGCTGAGGAAGGAGAAGTCATTATGCTTCGCTGGAGAGAGTGCGACTCTGGGGGAGATACAGCGTCAGCTGCTCGATGCTCTGCTAGGGAACATCCATTCAAGGTCGCAACTGCTTCCAAGGATTCTGCTTTTCTGCGGACTCAGCTGGGGAGAGAAATCATTCTACTTCACTGGAGAGCACGACTTTGATGAGGAATTTCAATTCCTCTGGGGAAGAGGGAATCATCCGACTTCAGGGGAGAGTACAACTCTGCAAGGGAACATAGCGTCAGCTGCTCCAACACTCTACTGGGGAAGAGGGAATCGTCCCACTTCGGGAGAGAATATGGCTCTGGTGAGGAATTTCAATTCCGCGGGAGACTTCAGTCTGGCACCATCAGTTACCGCATACTTCGGCATACGAACAGCTTCCTGCAAGACCTGCACTTGTGACCCGGCGCTGGGGAAGACACCTGCTTCGGCGACTTTACTGGGGAAAACGCGAGCCTCGGCACGCGAACATTTCTACGAACTCTGCACTTGTGACCCGGTGCTGGGGGAGACACCTGCTTCGGCGACTTTACTGGGGAAAACGCGAGCCTCGGCACGCGAACATTTCTACGAACTCTGCACTTGTGACCCGGTGCTGGGGGACATGAGCTCCGGCCCTTGACTCGGCTGATGAAGTGACGCTCCTTCAGGATGCGTCTGCTTGGGGAAGAGAATCCTCTCTGCCTGGGGGAGACATATCAATGCTCATGGCTTCGCATTCAAACTCTGCGGAGGAGAAACTACTGAACTCTGCTGGAGAGGGAGGACTCGTCCTGCTTCGGGGATGCGTACGACACATCTTCTAGGAGGTGCTACACCTGCAACAACACAAACAAACAGACAAGATACCCTCCTCAAAGGGGCCTATCCAGGTTATTATCTCGCGACAATATTCAGTTAATTAATTGTTTCAACAATCAATGGGCCTAGGCCCGTAAGTTTATGTATGTGCATTTTATCAAAAAACATCGGCGTTTTCATTCGTAAACAAACAGGTATATGCTAAGCAGGCAAGCAGAATTGCTGAATAACATGCATTTTATTGATGGTGAACCCCTGAATGGGCAAAAATGTTTTACAACGGAGGCAAACTCCTGGAATGAGGAAGCCGCACAAAAATAAAACATAAGTGTATACAAATGTCGACAACGAGGCGTAGACGAACACCATGAGTTGATCCCTCTAAGACTCACTCGACTTTGATACTTCTCCGACGCTTCAGCCTCGGAAGAGATTGATTTAGATAAACGGCCCTCAGGTCCTCCGAACCACTAAACAATGAAAGTCCACACGCGGAACGCAGTCATTTGCTTATTCAAATCCCTAACTTTTGCGTAAACCGCCCTTTACGGGTTTTCAGTTCACCGGGATACCCCTTTTTGCCGAAGCCGCCCAGTGTAGGTTTTCGACTTCGCGGGTGTACATTTTTTTCAATATATCCCTAATTTTTGCCCGAACCTTTTATTCTGTTTTTGGTTCGCCGGGATGCCCCTTTTTTGCCTGGACTTTTTCTTTTTTGTCCAGCGGGTCTCTTTCAAGCAAAGTATTTTTTAACTACGTCCGCGTTCACCGGGGATGCAAAATCTTCACCATCCATCGTGGCTAACAACAAAGCTCCTCCCGAGAAGACCTTGCTGACGACATACGGCCCTTCGTAATTCAGAGTCCACTTGCCCCGGTGATCGGAGTGTGGCGGAAGAATTTTCTTCAGGACGAGATCACCCGTCTGAAAGCTTCTAGGACGCACCTTCTTATCGTAAGCTTTCTTCATTCGGCTTTGGTACAGGCGACCAAATGCAATCGATGCCAACCTTTTCTCGTCCATCAGGCTGAGCTGGTTCAAGCGATTCGTAATCCATTCTGCCTCGTCGAGTTTCACATCAACCAAAACTCGCAAAGAAGGAATCTCCACTTCTAGCGGTAGGACAACTTCCATACCGTACACCAAGGAGAAAGGAGTTGCCCCGGTCGACGTACGCACCGTCGTACGATAACCGTGCAAGGCAAACGGCAACATCTCGTGCCAATCTTTGTACGTCACAACCATCTTCTGAACGATCTTCTTGATGTTCTTGTTGGCCGCTTCAACAGCGCCGTTAATCTTCGGCCGGTAAGGAGATGAGTTGTGGTGTTCAATCTTGAAGCTCTGGCACAGCTCCTTCATCATCTTGTTATTCAAATTCGAACCATTATCAGTAATGATCCGCTCGGGAATTCCATAGCGACAGATGATGTCCCTCTTTATGAATTTAGCTACCACCTGCTTGGTCACATTAGCGTATGAGGCTGCCTCCACCCATTTGGTGAAGTAGTCGATAGCTACCAGAATGAAACGATGACCATTGGATGCAGTAGGCTCGATCTTGCCTATCATGTCGATGCCCCACATGGAGAACGACCAAGGGGAGGACATGACATTCAATGGGCATGGCGGCACATGAACTTTATCAGCATAAATCTGGCATTTGTGACATTTCTTCGCGAATCTGAAGCAATCCGACTCCATAGTCAACCAGTAATACCCTGCTCTCAGGATCTTTCTCGTCATGGCATGCCCGCCGGCGTGCGTACCAAATGTGCCCTCATGAACTTCTTCCATGAGCATACCCGCCTCTTTCTCATCTACACATCTGAGTAGCACGAGATCGTGATTTCTCTTATACAACACTCCATCAGGATTGAGATAAAAGTTTCCAGATAGCCTCCTTAGAGTCTTTTTATCCTGGGTGGACGCACCTGCAGGATACTCCTTAGTCATAAGGAAGGTCTGGATATCGTGGAACCATGGCTTGCCGTCGGTGGCATCTTCGATTGCAAACACAAATGCCGGTCTATCAAGACGCGAAAGGACAATGCTTGGAGCTTCATTCCAAAGATTGACTTTATACATTGAAGCCAACGTGGCTAAGGCATCAGCCATCTGATTTTCAGCCCTGGGTACATGATGAAGTTCCACTCGGTCGAAGAACAGAAGTAGCCTCCTGGCATAATTCATGTACGGCACCAAGTTCGCTTGACGAGTTTCCCACTCCCCTTTAATCTGATTGATTACCAGCGCTGAGTCACCATATACGTCTAGATTCTTGATTCTCAAATCAACTGCCTCTTCTAGACCCATAATACATGCTTCATACTCTGCTTCATTGTTGGTAACTGGAAACGTCAGTCGTGCAGTAAACGGGATGTGGGATCCGTGAGGAGTCGTGATGATAGCCCCAATACCACTTCCATAGGAGTTAACCGCTCCGTCGAATATCAACTTCCACTGAGACTTCCTATCTGGCCCCTCATCGGGCAATGGCTCATCGCAATCTTTCGCTTTGAGAAACATAATGTCCTCGTCAGGGAATTCGAACTTCATCGGCTGGTAGTCTTCGATTGGCTGTTCGGCAAGGTACTCAGACAATACGCTTCCCTTAATGGCTTTCTGAGAGACGTACTGAATATCATATTCCGTTAACACCATTTGCCATCTGGCAATCCTGCCCGAAAGAGCCTGCTTCTCGAAGACGTACTTGATCGGATCCATCTTCGAAATTAGCATAGTGGTGTGGTTGAGCATATATTGTCGTAGACGTTTGGCGGCCCAAGCTAATGCACAACACGTCTTCTCCAGCATCGAATATCGAGATTCACACTCAGTGAACTTTTTACTCAAATAATAAATGGCATGCTCTTTTCTGCCCGTCTCGTCGTGCTGACCGAGAACACACCCCATACTATTCTCCAGAACCGTCAGGTACATGATTAATGGTCGTCCAGCCACTAGGGGTACCAAGATCGGAGGTTCTTGAAGAGACTGCTTTATTTTGTCGAATGCCTTCTGGCAATCCTCATTCCAAGTAATCGCCTGATCTTTCTTTAAAAGCTTGAACATCGGTTCACAAGTGGCCGTGAGCTGAGAGATAAACCTTGCAATGTAGTTTATTCGGCCCAGGAAACCACGAACCTCTTTTTCTGTTTTCGGCGCTGGCATTTCTTGGATAGCTTTTATTTTTGCAGGATCAACTTCAATACCTCGTTCACTAACGATGAACCCCAGTAACTTTTCGGACCGCACTCCAAAAGTACACTTGTTAGGATTCAGCCTCAGCCTGAACTTCCTAAGCCTCTCAAACAGCTTTAATAAGTTGACCAGATGCTCTTCCTCCGTTTGGGACTTTGCAATCATGTCATCAACATAGACCTCGATCTCATGATGAATCATATCATGAAACAAAGTTACCATTGCTCGCTGGTAAGTGGCCCCTGCGTTCTTCAGACCGAAGGGCATTACCTTATAGCAAAATGTTCCCCAGGGGGTGATGAACGTCGTTTTCTCCATGTCCTCCGGTGCCATCTTAATCTGATTGTAACCGGAGAAGCCATCCATGAAGGAAAACACGGAGAACTGGGCTGTATTGTCGACCAACACATCGATATGAGGCAACGGGAAATCATCCTTAGGGCTCTCCCTGTTCAAATCCCGATAATCGACGCACATGCGTACCTTACCGTACTTCTTCGGTACAGGCACTATGTTGGCGACCCACGGAGGGTAAGTGGTAACGGATAGAAATCCTGCGTCCAACTGCTTCTGGACTTCTTCTTTGATTTTTACAGCCATGTCTGGTCTCATCCTCCTAAGCTTCTGCTTGACTGGAGAGCAATCTTCTCGCAACGGCAAACGATGAACAACGATGTCTGCGTCAAGTCCGGGCATATCTTCGTATGACCAAGCAAAGACGTCACTATACTCTCGAAGCATCTCGACCAGTCTATGCTTGACATCATTCTGCAGCGCAACCCCTATTCTAACATTTCTGACGAGCTCCTCGGAACCCAGATTTACAATCTCAATGTCCTCTTCATGAGGCAGAATAACCTTTTCCTCTTGTCTCAACAAGCGGGCCAACTCTTCCGGAAGGTCTTCGTCTTCATCAATCTCATCCTCGGCTTGGTAGATCGGGCAATCAAAGTCGTAGTGAGCCGTAGAGGGTCCAGAGTCGATGTCATCTGTTATGTGGATCCTGCAATAACAAGGGTTAAGTTTAAAGCAAGCATATGCAGGTTAGCACAAACCTCGTTACCATTTTGCTGTTTTTCGAAATAAACATAAAACAGGAATAACAGAGAACACAATATTTGATTACGAAGAAAACGCCTTTTATTTATTAACAAAATGCATGTACATAATCCAACAAGGCCCTGACAATAAAACCACTATGCCTCGGGTAGGACATAGGGTGGTACAAAGATTGTAAAAGCAAATCATTACTCTTCACTTGTCAGCTTGATAATCTCCTTGATGGTCCAATTGTTGAGGCGCTCGCCTGGCTTGCTCGGTTGAATCCAGGCGTCAAGATCACAATCACTATCCCCGCTGTCCTCCGACGCTGTGTTGATACTCTCGAAAATTACTCCCCCCTTGGTGAATAGGATCGGCCCATTCCCACGAGACGAGCTGCCAGAAGAAGATGAAGCTTCCGCTTCAGGAGAATACCCCAATCCAAACTTATCCTGCTTGATTGGTATATCCAAAACATGCCCCCAGCCTGGGGTGGAACCGGCTTCGACAACGGCCCGAGCTTCCTTAAACGAGGAGAGATTCATCTCTTGCTTCCCTGCGACGACAGGAGCTACGTCTTTCACCCTGACGGTTTCAAATGCTTGGCAGAGGGTTTCATGGATCTCGCCATCCATTTCAACATATTTAAAGGACGACAGGTGGCTCACCATGATGTCCTCTTCACCACAGACTGTTACTATGCTGCCCCCGACAGCATATTTAAGCTTCTGATGCAGCGTGGACGTCACGGCACCAGCAGCATGGATCCATGGCCGACCTAAGAGGCAACTGTAGGCGGGCATGATATCCATGATATAGAAAACCGTATTGAATGTCTCTGGACCAACCTGAATTGGCAGGGTCAACTCTCCGAAGACGTGGCGCTTGGTTCCGTCAAAGGCTTTCACGACCAGATCACTGGGCGTGCAAAGCAGTCCACGGGTATCCAACTTCATCAGTGCTTTTTTCGGAAGCACATTAAGCGAGGAACCCGTGTCTACCAGGACATGTGACATAATCGTGCCTCTGCACTCTATTGAGACGTGCAAGGCGCTGTTGTGATCTCGTCCTTTAGGAGTCAGCTCTAGATCTGTAAAACCCAGCCCATTACCAGCATTAACATGGGCTACCACCTCTTCCAGTTGATTTACTGATATCTCCTGCGGCACGTATGCAGCATTCAATACCTTCAGCAAGGCGTTGCGGTGCGCTTCAGAACACAGCAACAGGTTAAGAATAGAGATCTTAGACGGAGTCTGATGAAGGTGATCTACGATCTTGTAGTCACTTTTCTTGATTAGTCGCATGAACTCTTCAGCATCTTTAACCAGCAAATCTTTTTCTGACCCCGAAGGGATCTCTTCGACAGCTTTACCTTTACCCTTATCAGCAGCATCGACCCTGACCACTTTCTCTGCTGCAACCTCTGCTGGCGCGAACACTCTACCGCTTCTGGTGATACCACTGACTCCGGTAAGCTTCTGCACAGTCGATCCGTATGGTTCCAGCTCTATCTTCTGACCATTGCAGTAGACTTCGGCGCCGTAATGCCATGGAACGGCGTTAGTGCTTTCGAATGGGATTGGTCCGGCCCTGGTGATAGTGATTGTAGGCGGACGGGGTGCAGAAATAGTGATAGGGTGACGAGGAATGGTAATGGTAGCAACTTCATCTGCTTGCTTCAGCACGACCTCCCCTGATGCACTTTCTATGCTCCGGCTGAACTGCAAAATACCCTCGGACATCAGACTTTGGATACCCTCGACCAGCTGCTCACACCCATCAGGAAGCGTAGCACAAGCCATACATAACTCTCCGCATCCAGGAAAGAAGCCCTTCTTCAGCAACTTAGCCTTGACAAAACTCAGCGGCGTCTTCAACTCTTTGACATCAGTCAGTAAGTCTGCATTCTCCTCAGTGATAACAGCATTCACTCCGCCACCCTTATGATGAGGCATCGGGTTTTTGGTAACGTTGGGCACGCTATCAGAAAAGTCGATGACCTTGGCGTCTACCAAGTCCTGGACTTTGTGCTTAAAAGCTTTACAATTCTCAATCGTATGGCCCGGTGCCCCAGTATGGAAATCACAAGTAGCATTGGCGTCATACCCCGACGGCGGTGCCCCTGTTAAGGGAGCCAACGTCCTCTTTTGAACTAATTGGAGCTGAAGCAACGTTTGCAAAAGCTGTGCATACGACATAGGTGGAGTTTCAAAATGACGGTTTGTCAGAGGAGCCCGGTTTTGATATCTTTTATACCCCTGATTATTCTGCTGCTGAGGCTGCTGCTGCGGGGCAACTGGGATATTTATGCTAGCAATCTGTTGCTGCGGGCCCTTGCCCTTTCTCCGAGCATTAGTGACAGCACTGGCATCTCCCTCTCGACGCTTGCCAGCGTAAGGCTTCTTACTACCTCCTCCAGCTGAGGATGATTCGCCCTGAATCTTTCCAATCTTTATACCGTTCTCAACATGCTCGCCCATAGTGATGAGAGCCGAGAATGTTCCAGACATGCCACTGACCAGCTTTTCATAGTAGATTCCAGGAAGGGTAGCCACGAACATTTGTACTAGCTCACGCTCAACCATCGGCGGTTGAACCCGAGCAGCCAATTCACGCCACCGCTGGGCGTACTCTTTAAAGCTTTCATTGTTCCGCTGTGAAAGATTCTGAAGCTGGACTCGGTTGGGAGCCAAATCGCTATTGTATTGATAGTGGAGGACGAACGCTTCTGCAAGATCTTTCCAGGTGCGCACAGTAGCGGGCTCCAAACCCATATACCATTCGAGTGATGGACCAGAAAGACTATCCTGAAAGAAGTGCATCAGCAACTTCTCATCGTCAGAATAAGCGGACATCTTTCTATAATAAGATCGAAGGTGGACCCGGGGGCAAGTAGTACCCTTATACATCTCAAAGACAGGTACCTTGAATTTATGAGGCACCTTGAAATCAGCAATCAGCCCGAGCTTGGACATGTCAACGCCCAATGTGTTCTGATTTTCAATGTCTCTCATCTTGTCTTCCAGCGCCTTGAACCTGAGTCGAGCTTCAGCATTCAACTCTGCTTCTACACCTCTCTGAGAGAATACGTCATCCTGATGGTCCTCCAGCCACGGTTGAGGCACCAACAGATTTCCTGCACCAGCATTACCGTTGACCGGCCCTATGTTAACATTGGCTCCCAGACTGCCATTGTCGACGCCTGCCGCATTGAGCCCGATATTAGTTATCAGATTGCCGTTAGCACTGCCATTGCCCCCGGCAACAGGAACAACATTCTGTGGAGTATCCACTGGAGGAGGAGTAGGCACGGCCCCTCCATGCAGTATGCCATTACTGTCAACCCTGGAGATCAGAGGTTGAACCAAAGTACGAAGCTGGTCCTGACCATTCGCGACCACCTGCATCAGCTCCATAAAACGATCCATCCGTTCACGGAGCTCTTGAACATCTGACTGTACCTGGTCCATTATCCTTGTCTGGTTAGCGCGAGTTGAATAGAAGTGGATGAGTCTTTGATCAATCCTGGAGACCGGAGACAACTCGGAACCTGAAAAACCTGTCAACAATAAAGGTTAGGAAAAGCAATAAGATATATACCATGCAAATATGCTTCATGCAGATGCATGCGTGTGTCTGTGTGCGTGGGAGATTTTCCCCCGATCCTAGTGCCTTGGTGCCAGTGCTGATAATAATAAGAGGAAGAAGAAATCTGAGCCCAATCATGGAAACATCAATCTCATATATATATATGGAAAGGCCTGTCAAGGCAGTACACAGTATCGGCGAGTACAAACAGATCAACAGCATGACCTCAGCCAACAAGTCTGGTGATGGTCAGCCTACATCAAAGATCAAAACAACAGGAATACAACTAATCAAGTACGGCCACGGGCACGATACTCTGCTAATAACTCCTTTGTCTCTGAATGATCTGGCGAAGTGAGCAACCCCTCGACGAGTAGTTCCCTCTGCCTGATAGTATGCTGAAGCCCCTGAACTGAACTCTCCCAAGCTCCTTCGCCAAAGCAATCCTCCAGTTTCCACTTCTTAGACTCGAACATCAGCCTATGCTCCTTCAGGTTAGCAAGAGCTTTGTTGAGACGGGCCTCAGTGGCGTACCTGCGGGCGGTATCTTCATCAAACCTCCGCTCACTGTCCTTTACTTCGGCTTCTAGCTTAGAAATCTGCAGCATCAGCTTGTCCTCTCGCTCCTTCCTGGTGGCCATGGAAGTCTTCCAATGCTGGTCAAATTTAGATATCCTTCGATATGCTTCCTCCAAATGCTGTTTCTTTGTAGCTAGTACATCATTAGCAGCCCTGAAGTCTTGACCTAAGCGTTCCCGATCAGCAATCTGCTTTGCCAAATCCGCACTCAGTTGGTTCACCGACTCTGTTTGCTTTTTGAGAGCATGCACGGCTTCGTTCCTCTCACTTCGAAGCTGAGCTAACTCCTTCTCTAATTCTGCATTTGCCCTCTTCAGTTCATCACACTCGGCTAATACCTGGTTGTGTTGATGAATGGACACAGTGGTAGGCTCTTCAACTGGTGGAGGACTCTCTGGTCTGACATGAGGGAATGGCATCCCTATAGTGCTGGCTCTGGCTCTGATCCAATCTGAATAAGGAGGGTAGGCTTGGCTGTTGCTCTTCCCCAACAAAGGCTTTCCTCTCGTGCTGATATTGTTCCACGCATACTGAAGCTTGGACAACAAATCCCCCTCGAGAGTACCTGTGAGGTACAGAGATTCCTGTACCTCCTCCTCCTTCGGCGGAGTCCTCAAAGCGTATGCGAACTGACGAACTAGCAATGATGGATTGTAGTTGATGCAACCCTTCCTACCTATCAGAGGTACGTTAGGAAACCCACCACAACTGAAGATCATCTCGGTGCCTAACCTGTCTCTGTCAACGAACCAATCGATGTCTTCTGCCGACAAACTCATCAGACGCTCAGGCCACTCAGCTGTGGCTGCAGACAAGACAGAAGAACCCTTCTTGGGCAAATGACTATCAAACCACCTGTACAGCAACGGTACGCAGCATGAGACATTCTTCCCTCTCCGGTTCTCATTCTTATAATGCACTGAATGGTAGACGTCTCCGATCAGAGTAGGGACTGGATTCCCTGAGGCGAAGATGTGGAATGCATCGAAGTCCACGAAATCAGGCATGCTGGGGAATAGGATAATGCCATATATTCATAAAGCAAGGATGGCGTTGAATGCGTCCCAACATTTGTCCTTAGCACACTGCTGAGCCTTAGCTATCAGAAACTGCAGAGAGAACCCTGGAACCTTGTTCCAACTCGTCACCACTAACTCAGAAGCGCTCAAATGGAGTGAGGAAGCTAAGCCAATCAGATCAGGCTCAGCATCCATGTGGACAAAAGGCATCTGCCTTTTGATAGGCACACCCAGCATATCAGCATACTCTTCCAATGTCGGCGCGAGAACGAAATCATGAAAGGTGAAACACCTCAAGGGAGGATCATAAAACTGCAGAAGAGCATGTAACCCATTCAACTCGGACGTAGAAGGTTTGCAAACCAGACTAAGCAACCTGCCATAAGACTTCCTGAACCTATCCTTCACAGAATCCCCTGCCAGGGCTATCAAACCAGTCAGCTTCGACACATCGGGGGTCGGGAACTTGTACGCGACAGTCTTCCTGAGAGAGGCCATAATAATAGCAGAAGGCGAGAAATCCGGGATCGGGGAAACGGTACCTGCAACACAGACACACGTTAATGGAATGCAAATGAATGCGCAAACTAATGCAAAATGCAGGCATGCAATAATATATCCAGGTAGCTGCTGTGGAGATTCGGTATCAACAGTCACTGATGAGAAGGAAACCCCGGTGTAAGACCACTAATCTGATCTGCTGAGAATAACCATCTGATAGGACCTAGATCATAATTCTGCTCTGACAAGAATAAGCGCCTGATAATAAGGACCCCGGGTGCAATATCAAGGAATATCTGTTGATGAAGTCTTCAGACCCCAAATCAAGATCTGCCCTATCAAGAACAAATACACAGCTGCTGCTGAGATCTTCGGACCCCCACTCAAAATCTGCCCTATCCAGAACAAACCACTGATGATAATACACTGATCACAGCCCGCTCTATCAAGAACAGACAAACACCCGATGATAAGATCCTCTGATCAAACCCTTGCTCTATCAAGAACATATCTACAACTGAGAATCCAACATAACTGATTTACTGTCAAGAAAACCAGGTAGTCTGAAGGTCTAGGTTTCCTGCAATAAACCCAGTCCCGCTCACAGGTATGGACCTAGACTGACTCAAGGTACGGCATCCTATGCGTTCATCAGCGTCACAGACTTTCAAAACTGACGATACGATTCCCAGAAGGAGTGGCATCATCAAGTCCTGAAGAGGCCTCACTTAGCTGAATCACAAATGATCGGTCCCCAGAGTCGACAATCCACCAAACCAGCAACCGTCTCAACCCAAAGGGTTGAAAGTGAAGCCAACCGGATGGACCTCGTCTGAGCGTGGATTTCATGAGACACTAGTGCCTGCAAAGCAAGCACGCGCCCACTAATTTCCACTCTAAGTCTATGGTGCACTCAAGCCTGGGTCTGGCTTCTCACTCATCAGAACTCCCATCCCACAACAGCACAAATAATCATATTATACTGAATATAAAATGCGGGAAATAAAGTGCGAGAAGTAAAAGTGTGATAAATAAACGCAACCCAACAAGCAAACACACAAGCGGTGGGATTGACTCTCTTAAGGGACGTTGGATCCCAAATGCACAGGGAAAAGTTTCCCCAGCAGAGTCTCCAGCTGTCGCTTGCGCGAAAATAAGGTGCCGGCAAAACAGAAGAGTCGCCACCTTTCGTTATTTATCCCTCAGAGCGGGAAAGGAAACGATCGGAAAAACCTGACGAAAAAGGGTAAGACAAGGTCATCGCAACCATTGTCTGGGTTCGGGAGTCGGTTACGCAAGGGGAAGGTATTAGCACCCCTCACGTCCGTCGTACTCGACGGGATCCTCGCTTGTTTGTTTACTTGGACGGGTTGGTTATAATCTATCTACCTATCAAGGCTGGATGAAAAAGAAAAGAAAAATGACTCGGTAAAGTGTCGCACTTTATGCCTACGTATTCTCATCAGAGAATGAGAAATCAGAGTCAACGTAGTTCGACCTAACTACGGGTGAAGATGGGGAAGGTTGCTCGCTAGGACGTCGCATCCTATGCCTACGTACTTCCATACGGTATGGAAGATCAGAGCAAACGTAGTTCGGGAAACTACGGCTTATCTCCTAAAAGAAGTGTTTTTTATTATGTTTGCGATCTCAACCGCACTAGAGACTATGACCTGAGAGTGAATGCGTCGCATGTCACCCAAAGGGTACCATACTAAACATCCAGACTGTGGAAAAGAAACTCTCCCACAACCCTTTCTCAGATAGCTTAAGGCTCGTAACGTACGAAAGAAATCATTCATGATTACTGTATCTTAAACTGCTTTGAGATGAGAAGAGAACGGACCCAACTAGGAGGGAGACTATCAAGTCCTACTGTTATCATGCCATGGATTCATCCTATGGTTTGAGGTTTGAACAGGGAACTCCTAGATGTTGTCATGCATAGGTTTCAACCTAAAAGTCTATCATCAAATCCTCATCAGAGGAAATGAGAGTCCTAAGGGATCATGTCAATGATACACCAAAACAGACAAAAGCATCAGCTTTAACAGTAAAATGCATGCAATGCAAGTGAGGGAGGAAATGTGTGTGGGGCTTCAGCCTCCACAAGCTCGTCTCGACCTCAAGCCGGTCATGAAATAACAGTAATCATACTGAAAATAACAACATGCTGTCAAACGATAAACGGTAAACTGCAATCATACAGATAAAGGAAATGAAATCATGCTATCAAGCAGAATAAACACATGGGCAAGGGAGCTGGGCTCTACCGAATACCCGCAAGCAAAGCCAAGCAATAACAATTCAAGTAGATGCACTCATGCTCTTAGACTGAACTTATTCTAGATGAGCTTAGTCTAATGCAACAGACAAATCAGACAAAACACACAATACATCAAAGAAAAACCAGAAGAAATCTTCATCTCCTACAGTAGCTACTCAGTCTTCAGACTTCAGAGATCACTTGCTTTCCAGGTATCAACCCTACAACATGAGTTATCAACTCATCTTCTCCCTTGAGCTTCAGCTCCTTTGATCAGCTCCACCTTCAGGCTTCACCATCTTCAGGGATCTTCAAGCATCAACTTGATCTTCACAAAGTCTTCAGACTTCAATAATCTTCAAGGAATCATCCTCTTCAAAGCTTCAGCTTCTATCTCCAATGGCTTAAATGCTCCAGCAAACAAGATTCAGTCAACAAGATGAGGTGAGGATGTTAAAGTGCTCACTGACTTCCAAAGGATGCCATTAAGGACTTAACATCAAAAGGAAAGACTCTCTCAAAGTTCTACCTTATAGGGCAAGGTCACTAGTCCCTCCAAAGGAGAGAGGTGAACACCCTTAAGGGACTTTATATCATGGAGAAGAAAGGAGGTGGACAAGACACTCCTTGTTTATTGAATAAGAGTATTCTATCTAAGGCTCTACCTATGCACTTATGATCCTATAAACAAAACAACAAAAGCTATCCAAACTCCTCTGCAAGGTCTTCAAAGCTTCCATGATGATCCACAAGGTCTTCAACTCAATCTTCAAAGCTCACACACTCAAAAGAGAAGAAAAGAAAACAATACAGTGCAAACTATGCCTTTAAGCAACACACATACTATCCATACATTCAAAAATCAATGAAAAATGCTAACACACCATACAATATCCTAGAAAAATTCTAGGGGATTCTATACATACTTACCCTTAACCCATATATTCCCCATACACTAATATGGCCTATAAACCCCAAAACAAAATTGCTCAAGTCTATTTATACAACCTAAAACCCTAATTTGAACACCTAAATGTCAAACAATCAAACTACATCAAATTTTAATCTACAAATTGAGAATTAAATCCTACATGAAACTAGGATTCAATACCTAACTATGCCAAAAAGAATGGCTCAAAAATCCTAAGGGGAAGTCCTAAAAGAAATTATACAAAATCAAGTATCAACTAAAATCAATTAAGAAACCTATTTACAAGAAAATATGCTAAAAAATATTAAAAGAAAAATAAAATGGAATTTTATTTTTTCTTAATTTTCTAGACAAAATCATGAATATGTGAAAAAAAGAAGAAATGAAAAATATTGATTTTTGGATTTTATATGATTTTTTGAATATGCAAAGAATTAAAAGAAATTAAAATAAAAGAATTTAAGAAATAAAGGGGAGGGGGTATCAAAAGTAACACGCCACAGTTCATATGATCATTGGGCCAAGTCTGGGAGGTGTGGATATCAACTTCTTTAAGCCCACCTGCGCTCAGAAAATGAAGAGAAAAATTACAAGAAAAATAAAATGGACGCGGTGTGAATAGCAACCCAGATTGGTTCATTTTTTGATTGGGCCCATGGTGGAGGTGTCAATAGCGAGAATTTCTGAGGCCCAGGATCCCTCATTAAACCAAACGCACCGTTTTGAATTTGAGTCTTCCCTCCACTTTTCAGAATCAAATCCCAGCCTCACGATTGGATTAAGAAGTCAACAAATCAGGACCATCGGACGGCCCACGGTCATCGTCCCAAGCGAGCTAGGGTTTGCAGAAAGAATACAGTTCCCATGCACAATCTTCAAGCCCTTCATTCTCTCTGATCACTCCACGAAATGCAACCATTCCAAAGGCAAAAATGCTCTATGAATCATCAGGAATACGATTATGCCCATACTTTTCACTGAAACTCCTCAAATCGTTCTAACAGAAAGCTCCAACCTCAGGGTTTCAACCTTTCCTCTGTGATCAACCTTAACCAAACTCAAATCCAATGATCTAAACTTGTTCCTTAGGTTACCCTCATCATTCTATACTATACCATATCCATTAAAACTCCATGAACAGCCTATTATCAATCTTGCAAGAATTGGCACCCTGCCACGAAACCTCATGAATCCCTCTCAGACTTTCAGAAAATCTTCCTCTACCCTAGCATGCTTATCTTACACCTAAGATTCTAACAGAATGTACACAATTAGGGACCTACAGATCAAAGTACCAACCTGTCAAACTCCCATGGTGAGGGGTGCTAGGACTTGATTCAGCACTTGAAACTTTCTCCAAATCTTCCTCCCGAGATGAACACCTTTCTGTTTGCAAGAGTTGAGGTGGATGAAGCTTGTAGAAGAAGGAATCGAATCTTGCTTGATCTTGAAGAAATCCAACAATGGCACTTTCTCTCTCACTCTCTCCAATGAACACAACTACTTTCACCAACCTTTTCCTCATTGTGATTCACCCTTTTTATAACAATCCATGGAATCATCTAGAACTTCCTAGAATCCACTAGAAAAGCTTGGATTTTCTCCTTTGGTGACAAGTTAAACATACCATATCTCATGAGTTAGGCCTTGTAAACTTGTGTCAAAATCTCATTACAAGAGATATTGAGACCATATGTTCAAAAATCAGGCCAAACTTGCCTTGTGTAGAACCTTCCAAGGATGCCTTAAGATACAAGTTACAACTTTTCAAAGCAA
Organism: Lathyrus sativus; assembly: GCA_963859935.3. NCBI lineage: Eukaryota > Viridiplantae > Streptophyta > Magnoliopsida > Fabales > Fabaceae > Lathyrus > Lathyrus sativus. Next base: position 522,579,397 of record OZ012738.1, read on the forward strand.
CCTTCATTTTTAAGCTTCCAATCAAAATTTTACTTGAACCATTGTTTTTAAAATATTGTTTGGAGTCAAAATGACATATTGGATGCCTCATTTTGGATTTGTACATCTCCTAAACCAATTTCCAACTTCAACTTTTTCAACTTATAAGCCATTTTTAGGTCATTTTCACCCAATCTTGTAAATCCTTGCTACAAGCTCTTTCAATAACTCATGACCACTTTTCTAGACCTAAAATCCCATTTTGAACAACTTTCATGTTTTGAGTTTTTCCATTTGAGGCTTGGAGATAGGAGATATGGCCTTTGCTTAAAATGACCTATAACTGCCAAATGACCAAAATACCCCTGTCTTGTTCAAACCATAAGTTGAGTTCTACAAATCCTATCAAGGACTTCTAGTACTCTCTATAAAGCTAAGAAGATGCCCTTCAACATTCATGTTGACCAAGAAATCATAGGAATCATCCTACTATGGCAAAAGTTGTCTGCAAGTTGGGTGACTTTCAAGGACCCAGATTCACACACCTCTGCTGACCTGTAATTTGCCAAAACCATAACTTGAGCTCTGCAACTCCTATCAAGGACTTCCACCACTCAAATTAAATCTAAGAACAAACTCTACAACATTCATGTTATGGGGAAGATGAGATATCAATCACATCTTGAGCTAAAACTGCCTGGAAGATAGGGATCAAATTAGGGTTTTTTCACTATCCATCCTTAGAAACTCTGGCTTAAAACTTCTCAAACTCCTCAATCATGATGAGTTGGTCTAGGAATCATCTTTATAACCTCTCCATACATCATTCCATGATCTCATGGCCCTTGGATTGGGTCTCAATCTTCTCCAAACTTCGGTTGACCTAAGGGTTGACCCAGTCAAAACCCTAATTTCACCACTCATGGCTGAATCTTCTGAATTCTTGCATAATGACCTCTCTAGGCTCCATGATAGCTTTCAAGACATCTCATAGGCTTTATAAAATCTCCAAGTTCATTCTCAAAGTCTCAGAATCATCTGAGGAGTTCCCACAACTCTCATGTTATGAGACACACAACCCTGGTTTCACCCAATTCCTCTGAGGATCTCTTGAACTTTCTGATGAAGATATCAACTTTCAAACACTTAATGAGTAAATAATTGTTGGTAAAATTTTGGGGTGCAACAAGTCCTTAATTGATTAAGGAGAAATCACCTTGGAATGGTGGACTGGATTAGCTTGGGATTTGCTCAAGTGAACCAGGATATATGTTGTGTTCTTTACTTTCAGTATGCTTTATTATTTATGCTTACGCAATGTATTTAATATAAGCGCATAAAGCATCAAGTGAAGAAGAAGACAAGAAAAGGAAAAAGTTTTTATTTAGGCATAAACCCAATTCAATTCCCCCCTTTCTTGTGTTTATTTCTCACCTTCAATTGGTATCAGAGCTCCGGTTCTGTTATTGATGTATATCAAACACCTAACAGTGTCAGAAAAAGATCCATAGGCTGTGTGAAGAAATACTTTTGGGGATTTTTCACCGTTCTTACAATTTCAGCCTCACATCAGTTTTTGAGGATGATGAGTTCTAAAATTGTAATATATTTGGTTACTTGAGCAAGTCACTGATTCTGTGAAGTTTGAAGTTTGAAATGTTGAAGCCTTCAACAAGAAATCTCCTCAAGTAGATTATGAAAGAAGAATGAAGAATCAGCTGACAAGATAGATTCATCAGATAAGTAGATATATCTATTGAATACTGATCCTCAAATACGTTTGGATTTTCAACGTAGTTGCTCAAAGTTCAAATCTTCAGAAAGCAAGAAATCAAGCTTTCTAAAGATTAATTCTATGTGAGTATGAGATGTTTTCAAGAAACGGACTAGTCCACACTTGAATTTCTCATGAAAACTCATTGGGATTTATCTTAAGTAAGAAAAGATATATTGTTGGCTAGTGAAGTTTAGTCATCAGAACGACAGAATGTAGTTTGTAGAAAAGGGCAAGTTCAGAAGAATGTTCAAATCTAGAAGAAATGATTCTTCAGATTCAAAGCATTTGAAAGTTGCTACTCTTGAAGAAGTTTCAAAGAATTTTGCAGAGGTTTCAAGATAAGCAGTGTTTATCAACTCATCTGGATATGATGAAATTCAGAAGATCTGATTTGATGAAGCATGAACAATTAAGTTCTGTTAACTTGAGATATCATCTCAGTTGAACAAACTGTAATTGGTCAGATGTTTTCAGGCATTATTTTTCAGAAATTCTTAATGAATGTTTTGAGAAATAAAGGTGTAAGGAAAGATACAAGGACAGTTATCGTTCTGTCTAAGGTAAAAAGGATTTAAGTCTCTGGTGTTATTCAATCTGAATAAGTCAGTAGATATTCTTTGTCAAGAGCAGTTGTTCTGACAACTCTGATGATCTAACTCTTTACAAGTTAGCTCAGCATTGTAAGAGCATATTGTCAGTCAGACGGTGTCTTTTGATAATCTGAGTTTGATGATTAGTGTATCTAGCTTGGATTTGTATTTGTCTCAAGTAGACTAATTCAAAAGATGAAGCCTGATGGAAGCTAGATGCTCTCTACTCATGAAGATCAAAATATCTATGCTCTGAGGATGTCTCTCAGAAATCAGATAGATGTTGTTTTGTTGATGAAGATGCTACAGAACGCAACCAAAGGAATTGAGATCAGTTCAAGAAGAGTTATTTTGGAGATTCTACTTCAGATGCTATTACTGGTTTGTCTCACAAGATGTTGAAGAATCAGAAGCTTCCCCAGATGCTATTCAATTAGCTGCTTCTGAAGAATCAACTTAGAAAAGTTTCCCCTAGACTCAAATCTTCTCTTCCAAAAGAGACGTTCATTGGAAAGAAGGATGATTCCAGAAGAACAAGATTCTTTCTTCTCAAAGCTTGTCAGCAAGAAGCTTTTGACTATACAAAAGATAGGTGCTTCTGTGACAAGGTTAGAATTCATATTCTTGTCAATCTCCTTTGTTGATCAGTATAACATCATATAAATCAGATGAATATTGAAAATACTTTTTAAATGGTTTTTGAAGAAGTAGTATGTGTTCATCAACTTCCCAGTTTTTGAAAATTATTTTTGACTAAAGAAAAGTTTATACTACTCTTCTTCGTAAAGACTATTAAGAAAGATATTTTAAATCTATCAGATTTATTTATGTTGATAATAGTTTTCTTTGGAACCATATACTTCACTTGGAAAGGAGTTTACTGAGTGTATGCGGGCAGTAGCTGAAACTAGCACTCTGGGAAAAGAAGAGGCTAGTGAAGTCAGATCAGAAGCTGTACAGAAAAGTTTTGTAACATCGATTTTGTATAGGCTCTGTCTATCAAGACATCTCTCCTTCAAGTGTTGGTGATTCTGAAGCAAAGCTACAGAAGTAAGGCTACTGAAGTAAAGCATCAGAAGTAAAGCAACTGAGGTAGTAGACACTTTCATTTGGTATCAGTATAGATTCAGAAGAAAGGCTACAGAGGCAAGGTACACAAGCTACAGAGGCAAATGTCAGAAGAATCTGAGAAGAAACTCTACAGAAGACTCTAAGCAGTTGGTTGATATGTCAGCAACACAGCTCACTTCTGGATAACAAGGAATCCTGAAGATTGAAGATCTAGTTTGATCCGAAGCATACCTCTGGATGAACTGTTTGTTGAAACATTCACTAGAGCTAAGTTGCATATATCTGAAGCTAAGGATCTAATGCAAGGAATCATTTCCATAGTTGTTCATTTCACATTTAGTTGTTCACTCAATAGATGCTGATCAAGATAAGTTGGGTTACAACTTCACTGTCAAAAGAAAATACTTTGGATATCATAAAGTTGGTATCAGACTCTTACCAGTCTCCAACCTTCTGAAGAAGCACTTATGGGTTTGATTTTATTTAATTAAGCTAACATCTATTGATAAAGCGCTTCTGGGTAAAGGCTGATTGTTGATGATCAGAAGAACTTACTAACATAACAGAAATAGTTATGGTTAGAAAGTCTGATCTCGTCATAAGATTAAACAGAAGCTTTGAAGGTTTCTGAAGCTAATTTAGAAAGGAAAGTGTTCAGTGAAGATGTTGATACATGATTGTATCAGTTGTTGTTCACCATTCTCTGAACTCCTTTGATCTAGTGGAAGTATGAAGTTGATTTGTTGGAAAGTTGTTTCTAACGCTCCAGTTCTTCAATTTCAAGTTCAGACTTTGAAGGTAGAACAATTCTTAAAGGAAATGTTGGTAATCATGTTTGATGAAAGTTTTCTATACTGTAGTCAGAATGATTGATCAGTACCAGATGCAATTCGTATCTCTCATAATGCATATTGTTTCTGAAAGTCTCAATTGGTATCAAGTATTTTCTAATGAAGCATTGTTGCTTAGATTCAAATCATGATTGATTTGATAACAAGCTTGGAATCAGAAACCATAGGTGGAGAAACCTAAGGTGATTTAGCAGAAGATCCTACTCTTTCTGTTGGTACTCAGAAGTTCTCCCACCTTCAGTTGGTACGAGAATTCTAGAAGAAGAAGTCACCCTCAGATACTGATTGATAAGAACAAGATTGTCACTCAAATCATTTCAACAAATCCATCTTGGTTTGATGACAGTTTTTGATGATATATTGTTTCTACTCTTGGTGCAAGAAGATACAGCTTTCATTTGGAAACAAGTCATCTTGAAGATAAAGAGGCGTGTTCATTGGTATCAAATTGGATTATCAAAAGATGAAGACCAAAGGAAGAATCTAATGAAGAATGTGGTAGATAGAAGAATAATCTGTCAGAGAGTAGCCAGCTAAGACTCTCATGCATTCAACGTACACTCTGTGAAAGAAAGAGGTTATTAAAATGATAGATCAGAAGCTCTACAAAGGTATGAGTTGTTCTCTTCTGTATTTTACTGTTTCTAGTCCTGACATTCTTTTCAGTACATGTGTATATGCTTGATTCCAATCAGATCCTGAAGAATATCACTTAACAGTTGTTAAGAGATTTCTGAGGTATCTGAAAGGTACTACTAACGTGACTCTGTGTTGCAGAAAACCAGATAACTATTTTTAGTAGGTTTCGGTTATGTTGATGTTACTGAAGACAGAGCTAGTTGCAAAAGTACTTCTGAATAGCACTCTCCCCTACAAAAGCAAATACTGCAAAATGCAGATTGAAGTATCAGATGCTAGATGGAGTGTCAAATGAAGGACATTCATTTCCATAAGATTGAAGGATCAGAATGCAAAGTGTTGACACATAACCTTCAATTGATATCAGATGCTATTTAAAGATCTGAGTAAATCTGAAGTCGTAAACTATCAGAAGTTTTGGATCATTTGGAGATCTGGATAAAAGATTCAATTAAAAGATGGCTTGTCAAATCAAACGTTGATACTTCTGAAGTATAGTGTTTTGATGTTGAAGAAACAAGCTGAAATAGTTTCATTATTTCACACCTTCAATTGGTATCTTACATCTTAAATTGGTATCATGTCTCTGACATCCAACCAGAAGCAAAGTGTCAGATGACTCTGAGTGAAACTTCAGAAGATGTTTGAATGAAGACACAGAAGGTTATGGGCACAGAACTTTGAAGCAAAAATTCAGAGTAAACCACTAGCACAAACCTCTGAATTTCTCACCTTCAATTGGGTATCAAACCTTTCAAAAGAAAGAATCAAAGCAAGGCCAGAACAAGCACTTCAACTCTGGAACTTGAGAATTCTTGAGATATTTCTTCAATTGGTATTAGACTCTGAAATTAGATATATTTCAAGTTGTTCTAAGGACTGGAATAATTGGTATCAAGATCAAGCCAGAAGGAAGAAGGAATTTCAACTTTCTTGTCTAAATTTAGCAGAAAAAGATTCCTAAAAAGAAACTTCCAGATTGGTACAAGAAGCTGAAGATGCTAAGAAGACTAAGCAAATTGTTGAAGGTTAGATAATACTTAGAAGGGGGGGTTGAATAAGTATGATAAATTAAGACTTAAAAAATAATCACACAATTATTTTTATCCTGGTTCGTTTAACAACTACTCCAGTCCACCCTTCCTAGAGTGATTGCCTTTCTCAACAAGGACTTAATCCACTATTAAATCAAACTGATTACAATAGTATCACCTAAGAACAACAGTTCTTTGTCTTCTCAAGAGCTACTGATTCTAATTGAATCCTCTTAAGGAATATCCTTTACAACCAATGTAAATTAAATACAAGAGTATTAATGCTTCTATAAAGCTTTTATCACAACAGTGATTTTTCTCTTAAGTTGAAGTACAATAAGATTCTAAGAAGAATAAGAATGAGAGCTTAAGAATATATTGATTTCTTTTCAGCAAAGTGTGTATCTAGTGTCACTGAAGAGTATGGTGAAGTTCTCCTTTTATAGGCAGCTGATCCAAGGATGCTGAGCGTTGAAAAGGGAGTCCCAAAAAGGTCTGAGCCTTTTGTCTTCACATCAAGTGACCTTTCCTAGAAGTAGATAGCACAGACAAATCCTTTTTTGTCTGTGTAAGTGTGTCTAGCACAAATAAGGAAAGAGACGTTGAATAACTCCAACGGATATATTCTTGAAAATCACTTCTTCAGTTTTCAGCAAGTTCTTCAGAGTCTGAATGGATCAGAGTCTTCTAATGAGATTCAGAACTATGTTGTATCAGAGTCTTCTGCAGCATGTGTGCTTTCAGCGTGTTGATCATCAGAGCATTTTTGACACAGAACTTCAGTACTTTGGCAGCGTAGGTATTTTCAGAAACTTCTGTAGACTAATGCTTTGAGAAACTCTTCAATCAATATTCTTCTATACTTCAGATGCTTCAGCTTCAGATGCTTCTGATTATCTTCAGATGCTTCTGACTCAGAATGTTCTAGAGCTTCTTGCTTCAGATCCTTCTAGAGACTACGCTCAGGATCTTCTGTAAAGAGCAAACAGATTCTTCTGTAAGGTGCATCTGGCGCTTCAGAGTCAGAATAACTTCTTGTATTCAAGGCAGATTTGCTTCTAGAGAGTTAATATAATTTCAATCTGCAGTAAAACTCTCAAACAAATTTTAGAGTATATAATTCTTAAATATAAATTTCCTAACAGTTATCATCAAAACAAAGAGTTATTATTAAGAACCAATCTGTGTTCTAACAATCTCCCCCTTTTTGATGATGACAAAAAGTATCAGAAATTTTATATAATTGAACATAAAGAATTATAACTCCCCCTGAGATGATGAATCTCCCCCTGAGTTGAATATGAAAAAGGAAAGGAAACTTCCCTTTTATCTTGAATAATCTTCAGAGTTAGATCTTGTTTGTTCTTATAACAATTTTAGGGTCAGAATATCTTGCAGATATAAGATTCAGAGTTTGATAGAAAAACAAATGATCTGAGAGACTCAGAGATTCTTTTATAGAAAGTTCTTATCAAATGATCTGAAATAGTCAATTTAAAATATTAGATAGAATATATATGTCTGAAGATTCATTCTAGTGAAATAATATTAAACAGTTCAGATCTTTAGTTTCTCCCCCTTTTTTGTCATAAGCAAAAAGTAAAAACTTTAATAAGGACAAATAAAAGGAACAATAAATAGATAATTCAATGGAGAAAGAACTGATTCATTAACGTAACAGAGCAAGAGTACACTGATAAACAACAGAAGATATAACAATAAAATTCAGATGCAAAACAACAGATGCACAAACATTAGAATGATAAAAAAAAATCTAAGAGTGTTTGGACAAAAGCATCTTCAATAGGTCTGTAATCTCAGATGACGATTGCTCCTGCTTTGACATCCACTTAGTCATTGTCTCATTCTTCTCATCTTGTTTAGCCATCCAAGATTTTATTTCAGACTGACCAGCCTCCAGAGCAGCAATCTTGTCTCCAAGGTCTGGATGTTCTGTCTTTATCTCTGATGAAGAAGGTGGAGGTTCTGCAGCCTGAACAGAGTCAATTGCCATAGATTCTGGAGATCCTGTAGAGGGTTCTACCAGAGTCATAGTCAATTCATTGGCAGGTGGTTCTGTTGGAGGAGGAGGAGCATCCAAACGAAGCAGAGGTTCAGCTTTGTTGACAATCCAGAATTGAGTTCTTTCAGCTCTGAGCTTTGCATCATCAGAACAGACGTTCTTCAGATTGGAAGCTACAGTGTTGAATCTATTGATGAATCCTCTCCAGATGATGTCAGTTTCATTTGCATCCATAGTTTCAGAGCATCTCTTTTGAACAGTACCTAAAGACATCTGTATTTCTTGCATAAATGTTTGAAATAAATGATCAATATTAAGTCTGGGTGGTGGTTTAAGCACGGTTTCCAGAGTTATATGTTTGGGTTTTGGAGTTGGTGGTAGAAGAGATTTTTGGATGGAAATCAGAGGAGGGGGATAATATGGAATGAAAGGAATTTCTGGTTTTTGGGGTAAGGATATGTTTAAGGCATTAACCAGATTAGGTTTTGGTCTTGTGCGTGGGCAAACATCATCAAAGGGTTCATTAGAATATGGTATGAAAGTAGAGGATGATGGTTTATCAGATGCAACTGGGTTATCAGATGCAGGTTGCAGAGCTGAAACAACAACTTTACCAGAAGTTGCAGTTATGGTTGCTAAAGATTCCTCATTAATCATTGATTGTAGATAAGATTGAAGTACAGATGGAAGAGCCTGGCTGAGTTTTGGTTTCAGAGGATTGAGGGGTTCAGAAGGTTCAACTCTATCATAAAAATCTTTCAGTTTGAAACCATAAGATAAATTATGATAAAGAGAAGAAACTTGAGCACAGGAAATACCAGATGATGATGGATTGGAAGTGGGAACAATCATCTCAGAAGAGGGTGCAGGTGGAGGTATAGGATCTGGAATAGTAGTTTTAGAATGTATGGTTGATTCAGTTTCAGGTTCATGTACAGGGTATTTTTCAGATGGGGATATCAGAAAGTCTGGGTGGATTTCTGATTCTGATGAGTTGGAGGATGCTGTAGGTGAACAAGAGGTAGAAGAGACTTGAAACACTGTTTGTAATGGAGTGATATCAAGAGCTTCTGTCTCAGGGATATGAGCAGGTTCTGAAGTATTTGTAGGTTTGGATGGTGGTTCAGATGATGGTGAATCAGAAGGAATATTTATTGGTTCTGAAGAATTAGGAGCAGAGGTTACTTTAGTGGGTTCAGAAGTAACAGGTGCAACAGGTTCAGAAGATTGAGTATTTGATGGTGGAATGACAGAGTCTTTTTCTGGTTGATCTTCTGTGTTTTGTTTTTCTGGATGTTCAGAGGTTTGTGGTTGATTTTCTGTCTGTGGTTGATCAGAGTTTTGTTTTTCAGAGTGTTGTAGTTGTTTTGATGGCAGTGATTCTGATGGTTGTGGTTCTGTTGGTTGTGGTTCTGTTGGTTGTGGTCGTGGAATAAAGTGTTTGATGTGTATTTTGGGTTGAGATATTTTTGATACAGAAGCAGTGTTTTGTTTTTGAGGTGAGACAGAGCTAGGGGCAGCAACAGAAGTTGTTTGAGTAACAGGTGGTTTAGGAACAGACTTAATAATTGAATCATTAATAACAACATTTTTAGAAATAACAGAAGTCTTAGTACCTTTTAGCTTAATCCTTTTGGCAGATGCAGAGGCAGCTTCTTCAGAATCTTTTCTCTTCAAGAGCTTCTTGGGCTTCTCAGCAATCTTAACCTTCTTCTGGACAGGTTCAGATACTTCTGCAGGCTGATTCCTCTTCCTCTGAAGTGGTACTTCTTCTGCTTCTCCTGCATCTGGTAGTGGTTGTTTCACCAGCTGAAACACATTGGCTGGAACAGGTACTCCTTCCTTTTTGCATTCCTCTATATACATCAGTACTATATGTCTAGGTTCTTCAGCAAAGAATAGAGGAAAGTCAGATACTGGAACCCTCGTATTCAGATCAGACATGTTCAGCCTTTTTGGAGCAGTAGTGAGTTCATCTACAATCTTGAGTCTCAGAAGACTTTTAGCGTTCAGAGGCTTTCCCATAATGAACTCTAATTCCTCTGTAACTCCAGCATCATACAGAGCAGCCACTAAACCATTTTCAGTGAGAAGATCTGAGAGCAACCTTCCAAAAGGGATCCAAGTCCTGATCTTCTGGCCTTTTTCTTTTACAGATTCTCTAGATGCATTGATGTGATTCCACAGATGCATAAACAGAATGTAAGGAAGATCTACCTTGTTGCTCTGACTAAGGCAGTACATAAAATAGATCTGTTCATTGTTGACATAATCTGGGGAATTCGTTGACTTCTTGTGATGTATGCATCCCATGAAGATCTTGGCCCAGATCTTGTAATCAGGCTTCAGATCTTTGAATCTGTTAGAGGCTTGTCCAGCAGTCATAACTTCCTCATAAACTTCATCCATATCCACACGCCCAGCTGACAAGTGGGAAACACCATCTGTCTCTTCATAACCAATCAATCTTCTTATCAGATCCTCTGTGATGATAATCTCCTTTCCCAGCACAGATGATAAAATAAACTTGGGATACACAAATGCATGAATCCAGAATTCCTTCACTAGTAGAGGGTAAACTGGTCCAAATAACCTATCAAAGTATTTCACCCATACTTGAGCTCTAACAATGGAGCGAAAATCAAATCCATTTTCAGCCAAGGAGTCAAATTCGACCATAGATTCACACAGAACTTCTAGTTTATCAATTGGTGTCAAAAGTGTTCTCTTGGGAGGAGAATATGGAGCAGCACTTAGGTTATCTGAAGTCACAGCAGCCATTGTAGATTGGAACTGAGCAGTTGTGGATGAAGAAGACGCCATTGAAGATTGCTTTTTCAAACACTTAGGTTTTGAGTTTTTATGCAGAGAGAACAAGAGATGAAAACGCATGTAAATTCAGAGAGTGAAAAGTGTGAAAGTGAATACACAACAAGTATTTATACTAAACACTTAGGCACATCAAAAGTCAGAATGAAACGCACGTTTGAGCAAAGCACTAAATGAAGAGAATAAAATCATTTCAAACATTAAATGCTTCTGACAATTTGGGGGGGAAAACCAAGATTCTTACTATTCAAATTTCACCTCAAACGTCTCTTCAGTTATGCACACGCCACCTCTTCAGATTTTGTGGGACACGTGTTTGCTTGCATGCTGTTCTGAATTCTCTCAAGAAATGAAACGTTAGCCATCGTTCAGATCTTCTAAAGATGGTTAGTTTAGAGTTTCATATCAGAAATAATAATCAGAATAAATTAACTAAACAGAAGAAATACTTCAGATGAATTAAGCATTTTTGCATCTGTAATAATTTACTTCTGTTAAATATCATTCTGGACAAAAATCCATACTAATATTTTTCAGAATAAAATTGAATCTATCTTCAACAAGGGGTTTTGTAAAAATATCTGCCCATTGATGATCTGTATCAACAAAGGCTAAATTTATGATTCCCTTCTGAACATAGTCTTTGATGAAATGATGCTTAATTTCTATATGTTTTGCCTTAGAATGTAAAATGGGATTCTTAGACAAACATATAGCAGAAGTATTATCACAAAAGATAGAAATGTTACTCTCAAAAATTTTATAATCTTCTAGTTGACTTTTCATCCAGAGCATCTGCGTGCTACATCCAGCAGCAGCAATGTATTCAGCCTCTGTGGTTGAAAGTGCAATTGTGGGTTGCTTCTTGCTGTACCAGGAGATTAGATTTCTTCCTAGAAATTGACAACTTCCAAAAGTACTTTTTCTTTCCACTCTGTCTCCAGCATAGTCAGCATCACAGAATCCAACTGATTTGAAATCATCAGATTTTCTGTAACACAAACCCACATTAGAAGTACCTTTCAGATACCTTAGAATCCTCTTGACAGCTGTCAAGTGTGATTCTCTAGGATCTGATTGGAATCTAGCACACAGACAAACACTGAACAATATGTCAGGTCTAGAAGCAGTAAGATAAAGAAGAGAGCCAATCATACCTCTGTAGAGCTTCTGGTCTACTTTCTTACTTACCTCTTCTTTGCCAAGTGAGCTAGTGGGATGCATTGGAGTTTTTGCTAGCTTGCTGTCAGACATGTTGAATTTCTTCAGAAGTTCTTTAACATACTTTGTCTGATGTATGTAGGTGCACTCTGGAGTTTGATTAACTTGGATTCCTAGAAAGAATCTGAGTTCTCCCATCATGCTCATTTCAAATTCTGACTGCATACATGTAGCAAACTCCTTTCCAAGTATAATATTTGTTGATCCAAAAATAATATCATCTACATAAATTTGGCAAATTAGAAGATCTTTCTTAATTGTTTTACAGAATAAAGTTGTATCCACTTTGCCTCTGATGAAATTCTTCTCCAGAAGAAAATTGCTCAATCTCTCATACCAAGCTCTGGGAGCTTGTTTTAATCCATATAGAGATTTCTTTAATTTGAAAACATGATCTGGAAATATTTCATTTTCAAAACCAGGAGGTTGGTGGACATAAACTTCTTCTTCTATAATACCATTAAGACAGGCACTTTTAACATCCATCTGATACAGAGTGATGTTATACTGTGCAGCAAAGGAAATAAGAAGGTGTATAGATTCTAACCTTGCCACTGGAGCATATGTCTCAGTGTAATCAATACCTTCTTGCTGACTGTACCCTTGAGCAACCAGCCTTGCCTTATTCCTCTCAACTTCTCCTTTCTCATTTAGCTTATTTCTGAAGACCCATTTTGTACCTATAATATTGAATCCTTGAGGTCTTTTAACTAGATCCCATACATCATTTCTGCTAAATTGATTTAGCTCTTCTTGCATGGCAATGATCCAATCATTGTCTTGCAGAGCTTCTTCTACAGAAGATGGTTCAATTTCTGACACTAGTCCAAATAGTGAAGCTTCAGATGATCTTAGAAAGGATCTTGTTCTGATGGGATCATCCTTCTTTCCAATAATGACATCCTCTGGATGGGAAGCTTTAATTCTGGATGATGATCCTCTGATAGTTGACTCTTCAGAAATGTTTAGATTATTCATCTGAGAAGTTAAGGGATTAGCATCTGGAGTTGCTTCTGGTTCCTTCACTTGAGTTTTGTTTGCTTCTGGAACTTCAGAGTCAATAAAGACTACTTCCCTATCTGCAGAGTTATTAACCTGCTTTGGCTTTTCAGAGCCAAGCTTATCATCAAATCTGACATGAATGGATTCTTCCACAATCTGTGTCTCTGTGTTGTATACTCTGTAGCCTTTAGAGCGTTCAGAATATCCAAGCATGAAACACTTCTGTGCTTTGGAATCAAACTTGCCCAGATTTTCCTTAGTGTTTAACATAAAACAAATACATCCAAAAGGATGAAAATATGAAATGTTGGGCTTTTTGTTCTTCCACAATTCATAAGGAGTCTTCTTCAGAAGAGGTCTAACAGACACTCTGTTCTGAATGTAGCATGCTGTATTGATTGCTTCTGCCCAAAAATGTTTTGCCAGATTTGTCTCATTGATCATGGTTCTGGCCATTTCTTGCAAAGTTCTGTTTTTCCTCTCTACAACCCTATTCTGTTGTGGAGTTCTAGGACAGGAAAAATCATGAGCAATGCCATTTTCAGAAAAATATTTTTCAAAATATTTATTTTCAAATTCACCACCATGATCACTTCTGACTTTTATAATTTTGAAATTCTTTTCATTCTGGACTTGCTTGCAGAAGTCAAAGAACACAGAATGTGACTCATCCTTGTGTTTTAAGAACTTTACCCATGTCCATCTGCTAAAGTCATCAACAATGGTCAATCCATACTTCTTGCCTCTGATGGATGCAGTTTTCACTGGTCCAAACAGATCAATATGAAGTAGTTCTAATGGTTTAGAGGTAGAAACAACATTTTTTGATTTGAAAGATGTTTTTGAAAACTTCCCTTTCTGGCATGCTTCACAAAGAGCATCTGAAGTGAACTTCAGATCAGGGAGTCCTCTGACAAGATTAAGTTTATTAATCTGAGATATACGTCTCATATTAATATGGCCCAATCTTCTGTGCCAGACCCATTGCTCTTCATTAACAGACAAGAGGCATTTAACATTTTGAACCTTAAGTTCTGAAAGGTTTGTTTTATAAATGTTGTTTTTCCTCTTACCACTAAATAGGATAGATCCATTCTTCTGACTAATGGCTTTACAACATTTTTGATTAAAGGTAATATCATAACCATTGTCACTTAATTGACTTATGGACAATAAGTTATGCTTTAACCCTTCAACAAGTAAAACATTAGTAATAGAGGGAAGTTTACCATTTCCAATAGTGCCAGATCCAATGATCTTGCCCTTCTGGTTCCCTCCAAACTTCACGTCACCTCCAGATCTAAGTTCCAGACTTTGGAACATAGACTTTTCTCCTGTCATGTGTCGTGAGCATCCAGAGTCCAGGTACCATGATTGGTGTCCTGACCTTGCTGCTAAGAACATCTGCAACAGGAATTATTTTGTTTTTAGGTACCCAGATCTTCTTGGGTCCTTTGGGGTTAGTTGGTTTGTAGGTTTGTATAAACTTCTGTTTTGCAACATAATGTTTATTCTGACTTGCCTTGGGTTTAAACACATAAGTACTCTTCTCAGAGCTTGTGTGTTTAATGTCATTCAAATGACCAAATTTGAATTGAGAATACAGAGGTGTCTTTCTGATGAAAAGTTTGTCAACAGGTTTTGGATTGCTTCCAGATGAAGATTCATATCCAATGCCTCTTCTGTTGTTTCCACTAACACCATAGATCATGGAAGCCATCTTGCTTCTGTCTATGCTCTTAGTGAGAAATCTCTGAAAACTGGAGTCATATTTTTCTAAAATATTTTCACATGACTTAGTCTCAGATTCAGATTCTTGTTGAGTTATTTCAAAGTCATTTTTGATTTTCAAATTTATTTCTTTTTGCTCAACAAGTTCTGTTTTCAGAAGATCAATCTCAGATTCAAGATTGCTTTTCAGCTTCTTGTATTTGAGTTTGATGTTGTTATAACTTTTAAGAACTTCTGTTAAAACTTTAATGAGTTCTTCTTTGGTAAGTTTAGCCATTACCTCTTCTGCATCATCATCAGATTCAGATTCTGATTCATATCCTGAGGTACCTTCCTCTTGATCCTCTGTCCTGGCCATTAGTGCAACGTTTGCACATTCTTCTTCTGATTCAGAAGATGATTCACACTCATCTGAGTCATCCCATGTTGCCATCAGAACCTTCTTCTTTTTGTTAAACTTATTTTTAGGTTTTTCTTTCAGAAGTTTGGGGCAGTCATTCTTGTAGTGCCCAGGTTCTTTGCACTCATAGCACACAACTTCTTTCTTGGCAGATCTTTTGTGACTAGAAGATTCCTTTCTGTTGTCAGATCTTCTGAAGTTGTTGAACTTCTTCCCTTTGTGCTTCCAGAGTTTGTTAATCCTTCTGGACAGCATGGATAACTCATCTTCTTCTTCAGAGGAAGATTCTTCAGAGCTTTCTTGAATGACCTGCAAGGCTTTAGCAGTTTTGTTAGATTTTAATGCTACAGATTTACCTTTATCTTTCTTCTGAGGTTCATCTTCCTCAAGCTCAATCTCATGGCTCCTCAGTGAGCTGATGAGTTCTTCTAGAGAAATCTTGTTCAGATCTTTGGCCATCTTCAGGGCAGTCACCATTGGTCTCCATCTGATAGGCAGACTTCTGATGATTTTCTTTACATGATCTGACGTGGAATATCCCTTGTCCAGAACTTTCAGCCCAGCAGTGAGTATCTGGAATCTGGAGAACATGGCTTCAACAGATTCAGAGTCTTCCATTTTGAAAGCCTCATACTTCTGGATCAGAGCCAGAGCTTTTGTCTCCTTAACTTGAGAATTTCCCTCATGAGTCATTTTAAGGGATTCAAACATATCAAAAGCAGTCTCCCTATTTGTAATTTTCTCATACTCTGTATGTGAGATAGCATTCAGTAATATAATCCTGGCTTTATGGTGATTTCTGAAGTCTTTCTTCTGAGCATCTGTCATAGATTTTCTGTCAATCTTTTTGCCATTCCCATCTGTGGGATGTACATATCCATCTATGACAAGATCCCATAGATCAGCATCATATCCTAGGAAAAAACTCTCAATTCTGTCTTTCCAGTAGTCAAATTTCTCCCCATCAAACATTGGGGGTTTGGTGCTGATCCTATCCCTCTCTTCATATTTATTGTTAATATTTGACATTGAATTATCAGCCATGATAACAAATAAATATAAATATCAAAGTATATCTCTCTGGATCTTTACTGACACTGTTAAGTGGTAGCACACTCAGAACCGGAGCTCTGATGCCAACTGAAGGTTAGATAATACTTAGAAGGGGGGGGGGGGGGGGGGGTTGAATAAGTATGATAAATTAAGACTTAAAAAATAATCACACAATTATTTTTATCCTGGTTCGTTTAACAACTACTCCAGTCCACCCTTCCTAGAGTGATTTGCCTTTCTCAACAAGGACTTAATCCACTATTAAATCAAACTGATTACAATAGTATCACCTAAGAACAACAGTTCTTAGTCTTCTCAAGAGCTACTGATTCTAACTGAATCATCTTAAGGAATATCCTTTACAACCAATGTAAATTAAATACAAGAGTATTAATGCTTCTATAAAGCTTTTATCACACTAGTGATTTTTCTCTTAAGTTGAAGTACAATAAGATTCTAAGAAGAATAAGAATGAGAGCTTAAGAATATATTGATTTCTTTTCAGCAAAGTGTGTATCTAGCGTCACTGAAGAGTATGGTGAAGTTCTCCTTTTATAGGCAGCTGATCCAAGGATGCTGAGCGTTGAAAAGGGAGTCCCAAAAAGGTCTGAGCCTTTTGTCTTCAAATCAAGTGACCTTTCCTAGAAGTAGATAGCACAGACAAATCCTTTTTTGTCTGTGTAAGTGTGTCTAGCACAAATAAGGAAAGAGACGTTGAATAACTCCAACGGATATATTCTTGAAAATCACTTCTTCAGTTTTCAGCAAGCTCTTCAGAGTCTGAATGGATCAGAGTCTTCTAATGAGATTCAGAACTATGCTGTATCAGAGTCTTCTGCAGCATGTGTGCTTTCAGCGTGTTGATCATCAGAGCATTTTTGACACAGAACTTCAGTACTTTGGCAGCGTAGGTATTTTCAGAAACTTCTGTAGACTAATGCTCTGAGAAACTCTTCAATCAATATTCTTCTATACTTCAGATGCTTCAGCTTGAGATGCTTCTGATTATCTTCAGATGCTTCTGACTCAGAATGTTCTGGAGCTTCTTGCTTCAGATCCTTCTGGAGACTACGCTCAGGATCTTCTGTAAAGAGCAAACAGATTCTTCTGTAAGGTGCATCTGGCGCTTCAGAGTCAGAATAACTTCTTGTATTCAAGGCAGATTTGCTTCTAGAGAGTTAATATAATTTCAATCTGCAGTAAAACTCTCAAACAAATTTTAGAGTACATAATTCTTAAATATAAATTTCCTAACAGTTATCATCAAAACAAAGAGTTATTATTAAGAACCAATCTGTGTTCTAACAATTGTTATAGTTGGTTCTTCTTCTGAAATTACACTTGTACATTGAGAACGTGACATTAGTAAGTATAGAGGAGATCAACAAGCTATGAAGGATGTACAAGTTGTCAAAGAAAGATCTGCTGATCAGAAACTTGTCAACAATCCTCGTCAGAGCATGCTTCTACAAACTCTGAAGAGTTGTCACTCTCCAAGAAGCAGGGGGAGATATAGAAGATGAAATCTGAAAAAATATCAACCTACCTTATTGGTATCAACCTGTAAGAAGTAAGTTCTCAGGGGGAGAAATGAAAGATAATTAAGTTCTCAAGTGCTATCTCTCAACTCCTATCTTTTTAATTTCTGACATTAAAAAGAGAGAAATATTTTTTTTCTTAAAATCTATTTTTTCAATGAAAAACTCTAACTTTTTGATGATGTCAAAAAGGGGGAGAAATGAAGATGATTTTGATATAATCTGGAATAATAGTATATAACAGGGAAAATGAAATGGGGAGAAATGAAAGATGTTTTTAATATAACTTGGGGAGAAATGGAAAATGTTTTTGAGAAATAGAATATAGCTTTGATATATTCTATAACCTGAAAGAGAATGCAAAACATATAAACTGCGTTTATTACTAAATGTGTGTTTGATGTTTTTCCGAGGAACTCTGAACAAGTTCACTAGGCATTCTAAACAGGATAATTGAAAGAAATCTGAGCTCAAATGAACTGGTGTTCATATAATAGAAGTTATACACTTCGTGAACATAGATTCAGAATCAGATGGACCCAATACTGTTCAGAGATCTGAAAGTTAAAGTCATCTGTAATCAGAATGTTCAGAAGATGTAAATTGTCTATAAATATGATAATCAGAGCATAAGAATCAGAAATCTTCATAGAAGCAAGATTTGGATTCAGAATCAAAATCGTGAGTATCATGTATTGGTGTCAGACTAAGAACCAACATGGGTATCAGACTCAGATTCAATATTGGAATCAGATTCAGAAGTAAACATTTTATTGGTTTCTATTGGTATCAGACTGCTTCAAGAGATCAAAAATCTGAGAAGAAAGCAAGTCTGATAAAGCAAGAATCAAGATTGTATCAAGATCAGAAGATCCAAATATCTGACATACTGTAATCAGGGGGAGTTCTCCTAGGAAGGTTCACAAGTCAGGATATTTTATTTTCACCCAGTCTGAAACTCAGGGGGAGTTTCTCATCTGTAGATAAACAGATGCGTTGAAGATCAAGAGAAAATGCTTTAGAAGATTCTGAAGTTATATGACTCTGATAAGATGCTTAGAGAAGACAAGTTCTAAAGATCTGAAGATGGAAGTTCTGTTGAACTAGTCCAGATGCTGAAGACTTATGCTATCTTATATCGTAGGGAAGTATTCCTTCTAGTCTACTCTATTTGATTATATTTTATCAAATTTATTTTTTTTGTAAGTCTTGGGATCAGAGTATGTCTCTGGACAAGCATAAAAATGTTTTAAAGGTTAACACATTCAGGGGGAGATTGTAAGAGCAAGATTTGTCTCTACAGGATAATCTCTATGTTTTGATGATAACAATTGAGTATTTGTGAAAGAACCATTTTATGGTTTAATGTTTGTTATGTGCAGGTCATATTAAAATTAAATATATTAGACCAAACAAACAGAAGCAACGTGTGCAGCTAGTAACTTATGGAATTACTTAGTGGGACGTCATGAAGCGCTTGTGAGAAGCTAGTTTGCTTATGTATCTGATCACCATCAGTAAAGAACCAAGGGTGCTGGATATTGCAGTTGCAATGCTCCTGTGGTTTCTGTTCTGAAGAAGTGCATCTTATCTGAAAGCAAATGAAGCTCAGTGTAGAAGCAAGTTTGTTTCTACATCTGATCATGTTTAGTAAAGAATCAAGGATGTTGGATATTGCAGTTGCAATGCATCTATAGATTCTGCTCTGAGTTATGCATCTGATCTGGAAGCTAACGAGCGTCTCTAAAGAGTGAGTCCTCTGAAGAACAAAGTGCTAAATACTCTGAAGACTCTGATGACTTTATGTTCTGAAGGCTGAAGACTCTGAAGACTCTGAAGACTCTGAAGATGGGTTATGAGGTCAAGACTCTTAAGACAGGTTCTGAAGGTCAAGACTCTGAAGAAGTGTTCTGAAGGTCAAGACTCTGAAGAAGTGTTCTGAAGGTCAAGGCTCTGAAGATTCTGAAGACATGATTTCTGAAGAATTAGTCATGAAGATTCTCAAGATTGTTTTAGAGGAAACTTAGTTCTTAGAATACTGAAGACTGGATTCTGAAGTGGAAGATTGTGTCAGAAGAAGATTCATCCAGATGCAAGACGTGTTACATCAGATAAGCTGCAGCTGTTCAATCTGATAAGCATGTGCTTGAGTTAACAACTCTGATGCTGAAGCTTTCATACCAAAGTAGTTCTGAACTACTCATCAGAAAAATCATCAGAAGAATCAAGAAGATTGAAGTAAAACGTATGCAATATTTCAAATGTGGTAAAGACGTTGGTACTGTTTAAGCGTAGTTTCCAAGGATTAAATATATTGAAGCTACAAGCTAAGGTCACTGTTCCAACACATGAGCTTATTCTATCCGTTGGGATATGACCGTTGGAATGAGAAAGGATAACTATATCCTCACAACAACTCTATTGGCTGCAATATAAAAAGAAGAATCATTTGATCAAAGTTGCGGTTGGATGGTTGAGTCAAGCAACGCTGTTGCTGTTAAGCTGCACTATAAGAAATAACATTTGATTCATTCAAATGTTACCATGCTAGTAAGCATGAAGTGAAGAAAGAAAGAAAGAAGAAAAGCTTAAATGAAAAGAAGCCTTAGTGCTCACACACAGAAAAGCTTTTAAGAAATATGGAAACTATGTTCTTATAATCTCTTAGAGATTCATCATTAGATTAGTTTCTGCATTAGGAAGCAAGAAGTTGTTACTCATTACTTGCTATGTGCTTAACTTGGATTAATTAGCTTGCTATGAAGCACCATTGTAATCTCCGGCAACACAACATTCTATTTTAGAATTAGTGGTTCCTCAATTGATCTTGTGAAGATCAGTATACCTGAGATGACAAGTGACAGTAGTCATTTGTGGTTTTCTAATAGGAGATCTTTAGTGATCGGATTCTATTAGATGTTAATGAACGTTATATCCTTGGGGATCCCTGAATGTTTCATTGATCTGTTATTAGTCACTTGCAGTTAGCTTGTGCATCTGTAATCAGTTCGGTTATAGTGGATTAAGTCCTTAATTGATTAAGGTAAAATCACCTTGGAAGGGTGGACTGGATTAGCTTGGGAGTTGCTCATGTGAACCAGGATATATGTTGTGTTCTTTACTTTCAGTATGCTTTATTATTTATGCTTCCGCAATGTATTTAATATAAGCGCATAAAGCATCAAGTGAAGAAGAAGACAAGAAAAGGAAAAAGTTTTTATTTAGGCATAAACCCAATTCAATTCCCCCCTTTCTTGTGTTTATTTCTCACCTTCAATTGGTATCAAAGCCCCGGTTCTGTTATTGATGTATATCAAACACCTAACAGTGTCAGAAAAAGATCCATAGGCTGTGTGAAGAAATACTTTTGGAGATTTTTCACCGTTCTTACAATTTCAGCCTCACATCAGTTTTTGAGGATGATGAGTTCTAAAATTGTAATCTATTTGGTTACTTGAGCAAGTCACTGATTCTGTGAAGTTTGAAGTTTGAAGTGTTGAAGCCTTCAACAAGAAATCTCCTCAAGTAGATTATGAAAGAAGAATGAAGAATCAATTGACAAGATAGATTCATCAGATAAGTAGATATATCTATTGAATACTGATCTTCAAATACGTTTGGATTTTCAACATAGTTGCTCAAAGTTCAAATCTTCAGAAAGCAAGAAATCAAGCTTTCTAAAGATTAATTCTATGTGAGTATGAGATGTTTTCAAGAAACGGACTAGTCCACACTTGACTTTCTCATGAAAACTCATTGGGATTTATCTTAAGTAAGAAAAGATATATTGCAGGCTGGTGAAGTTTAGTCATCAGAACGACAGAATGTAGTTTGCAGAAAAGGGCAAGTTCAGAAGAATGTTCAAATCTGGAAGAAATGATTCTTCAGATTCAAAGCATTTGAAAGTTGCTACTCTTGAAGAAGTTTCAAAGAATTCTGCTAATAATAGATATACATAAAAAAAATCCATCTCTTTCTTTCTTGTATGATTTTACTCATGTTTGTTAGTCTCTAGAACTTGAATTGACTCTTGTTGAAGCTTTTTATTTACTTGTACACACTGAAATGATAAACGCATGTTATTTTGTTTTATTTTTATCCAGTTAGCCAAAAAGTCAACCTTGATAATATTACCCTTGTTTTCAAGCCCCTTTTAGCCTATTATCCCTTTTTTTTAAAATTTATTACAAGCCGAAAAGTGAAAAACAATGAAATAACCCTAATCAAAGGGTTAAGAGATTCTTGTATGGAGTTGTGTGGGGTTTAGAATTATCTTTGAATTATTATTATAATGTTGTTATGATGTTGGCACAAAAGAAAAAAAATGAAAAAAATAAAAAATAGAGAAGGATGTCAATACATATCTCTTCTGGAAAAAAAAGAGAAGAATAAAAGGAAAAAGAGAAGATAAAAAAGTTGTGAGATTGTTGTTTGAAAGCAATTGATGTATCATGTAGTTCGAATCCCACAATTCTTTCAATTTTCTTTTAACTCTTTGGTTTTAGCCTAGTACCCCTTAGGATTTATCCTACCCTTACCTTGGCCACGTTACAACCTTAATAAAAGTCTTTTTGATCTTTGTGTGCATGTAAGTCAATTGTGAATGTTAGAGTTTTTTTCAAGCTTATGGTAGTACTAACTCTCATGTTTTGTTTTGAGTGTAAACATGTAACCTAAACACTTGAGAGTTGAGTGGAAACAGTTTATCTTGTGAGGATTTTGATGCTTGTGATGTACTTTTTGGTAATCTACTTTTCATATATTTTTTGAATGTCACAAAAGAGTTAATCACTAATGTCATATTCTTGAAGCTTAGAATTAGAAGTTTGCTTGCACTTCGTATCCAGAGAACCTTTAAGATTGCATGCTCTGTTTACTTTTTGCTTTGAAGTTTCGGTTTTAAATTCTTGATTTTGGTCGGAGTGCAAAAGTTCAAGTGTGGGAGAATTTGATCAGTTCATTTTGATGCACATTTCTCTATGTTTAGACTTAAGAATTTCTATGGTTTTGTTTGTTTATTATTCTATTTTATGATGTTTTTATATTTCAATTTATTTTCACCCTTATTTGATTTTCGTTTGTTATTTTCAGCATTAGCAACTTTCAATAAAAAAATTCATAACTAGAGCTACAGGAATCGAATTGAGACGTTCTACCAGTAGTTGGAAATTTAAGAAAAAGATCTACAACTTTCAAGTTGGATGAAGAATCTGATTCAGAGTGTATGGATCTCGAATAATTCGTCAAAGTTTCTGACTGTATAAATTAAGTTATTTCGGGTTATTTTTATTTGGCATGGTTTATGTTTCCGATCCGGTTGAGTGTGTAATGCAAACCTTATTTTGTTTATAAGGTTTTCTGCCGTGCTACAGGAGGGGGACCTAGCTTTCACGAATTTTATTTTTGCTTTCACGTATTTCATGGCGAACTAATCCTGAGGGAAATCTGCCGGATTCGAATTCCGTAATTCTTTGAGGTTATTATCAATTTCAATTTAATTTAGTTCCTTTCTAATTTATTCTATAATTTTCGTTTGCTTAATTCGTTTCTTATAGAACAGATTGGATTTAATTTGGTTGATATGCATGTCCCTTACGTTAATCATGTTTTAACTTATCCTTTTCATTATTTCACGCTGTCTTCAACTGTCTGCTTAATTCGGTGATTAGGAACATAACTCGTGTAATATTGTCGACGCTTGTTTGTTCAATATTGTAAGCGAATAGGAATTATAACCGCTTAGGGAATTGGATTTGTAATAATTGATGATGAGTTGGTAGTCGAACCGGTAGATTAACCTGTTTTAATCACTTATTTAAATAATCACTTATTTACTTTGTTTATTTTCTTAATCGAATTCTAAAACAAAATAAACCCCCCCCCCCCCCCATAATCGTTTTCAATTGGTTAATTCATCATCAAGAATCATTGTGAATCGACATCTCAGTCATTGTCGCTTTACTACATTTTTCAAAAAACTCGTTTTTGATCCATGTGCGACAGCGAATCAGTCGCACATTCTCCTGCATAAATGCGACCGAATTTATTTAATTCTTACCATAGCATTTTCAGTTTTGTGTAATAAAAAAAAAGTCACCTTTTTTGAGAGTGCATATTTCTTGAATATCACCATGATAGAATTGATCTTTAAGCTCTATCCATATGCTTGGTGCCGTTTCCATCCATAAGATGCTCTGAGATTCAGTATAATTGTTTAACAATGACATGATCACGGTGTTGCATCGATCCCATGCAATAGAATCGTGATCTTCATCTGATGGTATAGGAAAAGTTCCATTAATTGAGTGTAGTTTGTTCTTGGATCTTAGAGTCATGGTCAAGGACCTCGACCAAGAATAACAGTTTCCTGCATTCAGTAGTGGGGTAACTAACACCATTGCAAGATTTTTGTTGGGATGCATGAAATAGGAATTGTGAGTATTGCTTTGATATCCCCGGTTGAGATTTGAAGCAGGAGCACAGCCACAATGGGTGTTTGAAGGGCTTTCAACTGACATTGTTGAAGCAAAAAGAAAAAGAAGAAAAACCAAAGGTAAATAATGATCGATGAAAGAAGATGAGAAAAGAAACAAATTGAAATTTGTGAAAAGAAAACGAGTATGTAGCGACAATGGTGGTGATGAAGCCACGGGTCGATGATACCATGTGAAAATTAAACTAAAACACTGTTGAACAATATTGAGTAACTAAGCACTGATAAAGAGAATTACAAAAATCTACCAAATGATGATAAACTATCAACTACTTATATGAGTTGTAATCAATAAGATCAAATAACTAACTTATAACAACTTCTTAACTACTTAAAAAAACATTTAGATTAGTTATAACATAGCTCCACTTAATAGTTTCATCCATAGTGAAATTAACTTGTTGGACAAGTAACTTCACTAATCTCTACTATCTTCTTATGTTCAACAATAGGCAACAACAACAAAACAAAATAGAACATCGAAAATAGAGAAAATAATAGATAGAAAGATTTAGAAATTTTGCAACTTTGCTGCTGATAAAAATTTGAAAATGGGTATTGTTAGATCTAGAACAAAACTAGAAATGTATGTATGGTATTTAAAAACGGGAAGAAAAAAAAAAGAGAAAACTAACTTTCTGATCTAGAAAAACAAACAAGAAAGTGAAAGAGGTTGTTTTTTTAGAGACACTAGTCGCGATGTTGAGAGAAAAAGACAATAAAGATGATGATGGTGATGAATAAATGAATTTTAATTTGATATCATTAATGGTGCTGAAGAAAATAAGCCATGAGTTCATTATGATTCACAATTTAGGAAATTAGTTAAATGATATCAATTTGCACACAACATATAATTCACAATCTGCTTTCTTATTTACGTTAGAGCAACAACTTTAACTCCTTTACAGTCTCAAAACTTACATGACTTGTTGGAGAATTCACAAACTATAAATAAAATTGAACACACATATTTATCATATAATACACCAACTCAACTGTAGTCAACATGATACAAACATATCATATACCATTTTATTTCACTACATGTCTCAATGTTATAACTCATATGTCATTCCAACTTTGAGAAGTCTCTTGTGTGGGATTGCAATGGACTGTTCTCCCTGTCTAAAGTTCTTCCTCAAGAAGCTATAAGCATAGTTCACAACAATCTTATTCAAAATGGAAGAATTTGGATGAGCCACAACCTCAGCTTCACCTATCATATACACCACTCCTCTTTCCATTGCTTTATCTATAAACTTAATCTCCTCTTCAGGTCCTTGAATCATAGGTGCATAGAAATTTGATGATTTTGTCACACTTCCTGGTAATGATCTTATTGAATCTGATGACACATGAGACACACCAACACTTGGGATGATTCTACTAGAAGAATTCGTAGACTTTGGTTTCACATCTTCCATTTGTTCATTCTCATTAGTAGAAATAGGCACTACTAATTCTCCACTTGTTGCTGCTGCTACATTTGTAGTAGTAGTTCCTTCATTAGCCTCAAGCATGAAATTCTCTTGTTGAATGAATCCTTTGAGATTTTGTATTAATTGCGACTCGAACTCAACAGGCTCCTCGAGCACATCGTTGTAACCGCGCCTCACCACACATCGGAAAATTCTATACTCTCTCGGCTCCACTTGTCGAAACAAAAACCTCTCTTCCGACGCAACTCTACTAACCGGAACAGTCTTGATAGAAACAAACACAACGACCGAATGAATCGACGGAACACTAGCTACGAAATGCGGAAATATCGGAGGAATTCCTTGTACGAGCTCGGAATAAAGAAGTCCGATTCCAGGAATTCTGTGGACATCTGCATTATTAGCCAATTCTTTCAAATACTCAGTAGAAACCTTGTTTTTAAGCTCAAACATGTATCTTTCTTTGTGTACATAATGCCAAATTCCCATAATCATTGTCAAGAACAAAGCTAGCACAATTGGGAAATATCCTCCTCCTGTGAACTTGGTTAGTTGAGAAGTGAAATAGAGAATCTCAGTGAAACCAAAAACACAAAAGAAAAGGATAACCATCCATAAACTCTTCTTCCATATAACAAGCATTATCAGTGAAACCAATGTTGTTGTAATCATCATATCACCAATAACCGCAATACCATATGCATGACTAATCTTATCAGTGGTTTTGAAGGCAACACAAACCACAATACATCCAAGCATGAACATGTAGTTGATCTCTGGAATATACACCTGACCTTGATGCTTTGTTGAAGTATGAACAACCCTAACCCTAGGGAAACAACCTAGACTTAGGGCTTGTGATATAATGGAAAATGCTCCTGAAATCATAGCTTGGCTAGCAATAATGGCAGCACCAATGGCCACAACAAATGTAGGCCAATACAAAGGGTCTGCAAATTATTCACATTAATTAATAAAATCGAAAATCGATTAATTAATCGAGATTAATTCATAATGGTGAAATTAATTACCTGGTATACTGTCATAGAAAGTGTTGGAGACTTTGTCAGGGAACTCTCTTAGATATGCTGCTTGTCCAACATATGCTGCCAATATTGCAGGACATGTAACAAAAGAAAAACTAATCTGCATACATATATAATATTATTTTATTATAATGTATGATCTTGATAAAACTAATCTACATACATATACAATATTGCAATATACAAGTATATAATAAATGTATTATTTTATTTACTTACTTGAATTGCTCTAACATTGAAGTGTCCCAAATCAGCAAACATGGCCTCAGATCCTATGATTATAGGTAAAATATATCTTCGTTAGAATTAAAACAAGATTAATTAATTAATAGAGTAGATGATATTGTTAATTAATTAATAAATAATAATTACCTGTTATACATAAGAAGACTCCACCTAATGATATCCAACCTTCTTTACCATTTCTTTTGAAATAATCAACTATGTATTTAGGATTAAAAGCTTTTAATACTCCAAGGTCATATTTGAATAAATTATAGAGACCAATTCCAGCAATGAATAAAAACCATAATAAAATAATTGGAGCAAATAAAGCTCCCACTTTATCAGTACCAAACCGTTGCATAGAAAATAACACCACCAAAATTGCTACTGTAATTCCCACAACAGCATCTGAAAAAATAAAATAAAAAAAGACAAAGTTAAAAATCACATATTATCATAGTAAATAATAATAATAAAAAATAAAGCATTAATTAAATAAAGTGCTTACTTTGACCTAGTGAAGAACTGATTCCACTAACAGCTGAAAGTACTGAAATGGAAGGAGTGAGAATGCCATCTCCTATAACCATGGAAGTTCCCATGATAGCTAGAAGTAAGAGAAGAATTCTAGCAAAATGACTTTGCTCAATCATTTTCTTTATTTTATTGGCTCTTTTTTGCTTGTAAGATGGAATTTCAAGTTTGTAATTAGAAAGTTCCATGTCTTCTGGTTGTTGATTGGGTGCCAAACTCACTTTTATATATCTACAAATCAATGAGTATAGTGCAAATGCTCCACCTATATATTGATATCCATTCAATTTTTACTATTATTTCATATCAAATTTTAAAATAAAAAATGCTATATTTTGTTTGAAATTTAATACCTATAAAGTTACAAAGAAAATTCTTAAAAAATAAACATTGTAGGCTTCAATTAGTGATTCCATTTTTGAGGTATTACCTTGGGAAGGTTTATTGATATTAATATTATTCCTTGTTTCTTTTAATGTTGGTGTAAGGGCTTAGAGTAATAACTAAATCAAGATTGGATCTCTGAATTATAAACAATAATTACAAATATTATCTGAATATTAATCTTATTGTAAGTCTTTTATTAATTATAAAAACAAATATTTTCTTTCTCAAATAGGAATATTCAACATCAATGTCAAAGATTCCATGTAAAAAACTAATATTACTCCATAATGTGTGAATAAGACCCACTATTTTAGCTTAAATGGTAAAAAAGAAATGGAGAGGCTCTATCTTTAGAGGTTTTTTAGGCTCATATGAGAGGCACTAGTCACCTATCGTTTTCATTTAAGATTATTACATGTTCTTTCTTTCTTTTTTTCAAATAAATTTTAAATATTATTTATATCTCACTTATCAGTTAGCTTGTTAAACCGATAATTAACTAATTTAATTTTGATTTGGAGATCTCACACATTCATTCGTTCTATAAACCTACTTTTAAAAGATTGAATGTTATGAATAATACTATTTATTTTAATGAAATTTGAATAACCGAACCTACTATTTTTCTAAAAAATTTTCTTTAGAACTTTTTTTAGGTCTATATTGGGGACTGTTTATGTATCATAAGAATTTATTATTAACTCTCCTTTTTCGAAAATACAGTGTACAAAGTTAATTTTTTATTTGCAAATATGAATTATTAAAAATAATATTTAAATAATATGTAAATATTTGTTAGAATGTTCACAAAATACACACAAATATGTTTTAACTCTTACTTTCAATCTCTCAAGAGACTTAATTAGTATATTTGATTTTTTTTTTTGTAAAAAAACAAACAAACATAAAATATAATTAGAGATATATATTTTCAATATTAATTTCTAAAGAATTATAATATTTTATAATACGTAAAAAGAAAATTAAATATAAAATTTGTCATACCGTTCCCATTATCATTAGCCCATAAAACAATGAAAACATATTTGAGCATGGGAATGAGAACAATGGTGTAGATGATGAGAGACAAAACTCCAAGAATGTCATCCCTGTTTTTTATTCCATCTGTGAAAGTACTTGCATACACATAAAGTGGTGATGTACCAATATCACCGTACACAATCCCTATGCTTTGAAATGCCAAACTCAACGTCATGCTCCAACCCACCTACATCACAGAATCAGAAAGAAATATGGTTGAACCTAACTCAATATTACAAAATTGATCGGTAGAATGAGAACGGCTCAAACTATTAATAGATGATATGATTATAAACTACATACCTTGGAATGGTGATTTGTATTCATAGAAACTCTTCCAGCTTCTAAATTGAGAGAATCTACACGACGGAGTTTTGCCCATGACACCTTACGATCTTTCAGCTTCTTCTCTGGAATGTCCTTTGTTATTGTCTCTGTTTCTTCCTCTATGTTCATTTGATTTGTTTCACCTCCAGACATTTTGATAAATGGCTTAATGTTTGGGCTGGAAGTGTTGAAGTCCTACTTTTGCATTGGTTTATATAGTCACAAGTTTGGTAGATCTCAATGTCCTATATTAATGAAATATATATTATTTTAATTATTGAATTTTCTTACAAGTAAACAAAATAATTAAATTTTAATTAAAGTTATTCTACTTACCAATAATTGGACTATTTTAATTACGATTTCCGCCACCCACTCAAAGTCCAAAGTTGACTATAGAAGGTTTACATGTCAGTTAAATTTTTATATATTATCAGTTATCAATTATATAGTTGAAACTTGAAAGTGTAATACTAAATTAGTAATGGTTCAATTATTTTTGGTTTTCTTCGTCACTAATGTAGAATTTAATGTGTATTTGATATTGAAGAGTTGGCACGTATGCTAGATGACCAAAGCATTGACAAAAGAGAATGGGAGAGAGACATTAGAGTAGAAAAAGATGAAAAGTAGCACATAGGTAGGGAGGGAAGGATCTAGGAATTTATGGAATGGAGGCTGAAAATTGTAATAGGAATTTATGGAATAGACTAAACAACCTCAAGATCTTTAAAGGATTAGAAATCCAAACATAGAACAATCTAGATGACCATTCGTTCTAGCACTATGCTAATTCCAAACTAAAGATTTTACAACTGCTATAATTTCATGACTCTTTTTATCCCACCATTAAAAAGACTATCACTTTTTATCAACTAAATAGCTCTTCCAACAACTAGTCAAACGAGAATTCTGCAATTTCTCTTCACCGTCCTCCGTTATGCAGAGTCAAACAACAAGTTATTAGAAATATCAAGAGGAGAAATAAATCTATATACCCCTACCCATTCAAAAATACATAACCAATCCCCAACAGTCATGTTACAATTAATAAACAAATGACAATAAAACTCTTCAGGACCAAGACATAACAAACATATAAGACTATGAACACATGATATAATTTTCTTCTTTACAA
The DNA here is from genome assembly GCA_963859935.3 of Lathyrus sativus. Lineage (NCBI taxonomy): Eukaryota > Viridiplantae > Streptophyta > Magnoliopsida > Fabales > Fabaceae > Lathyrus > Lathyrus sativus. The sequence continues at coordinate 522,609,768 of OZ012738.1, forward strand.
GCTTATATTTCATTTGAAGTTTATTTAAGAGCAACTTCCACAATAACACTCGTATGTTACTGGAAGTATTAGATTTTCGAACGTACCTCAAATTGATATCCGGCGGAAAATTCGGGCTGACAAAAAAGTTTAGTCTGAAAAACACATATTTAACCGAGAAGCCACTTAAGTCACACCACCACACAAATTGATCCATCATTTCTGTAACAGGGGAATATGATTCAAAAAAAGGAGATTATCGCAATCAGAGCTTGTCGGACTAGATAAAAGTGTTCGGCCGTCATGAGGAGCATCCACATTGGATCAAAAGCAATACACAAGTAAGAGAGACGCCACATATTCACCTAAAACCTTAAAGTGATAAGTGTACGAGTTCTCTCACTTATAAAGTGTTCAACCTCCACTTTTCTAAGCAATGTGGGACTTTCAACTAACACGTGTACACACAATCTCCCCCTAAAATGTGAGTTCATCCCTTATTCTCCTCCTCAAGCAGAAGCTCTTTCATCCACATACACTTGTACCACCATTGTGGGCACTATAACAGAACACGCCACCTAACCACCACATTGTCAGGAAGACTTTCGATACAATAAGTTGGTCCCTTAATTGAACCATCGGCTTTGATACCACTGTTGAGCCATCATGAGAAACATGCACATTGGGTCAACAGCAACACACAAGTGAGAGAGACACCACATATTCACCCAAAATCTTAAAGTGATGGGTGTATGCGTCCTCTCACTTATAAAGTGTTCAACCTCCACTTTTCTAAGCAATGTGAAATTTCTAACTCACACTTGTACACAACAAAAAGCTCCATGTTTGAACACACACACGCACCATACTCAATTGTCATCTAGCTAAGAATCAGTTTCATTAATCCTCATTTTTTTGTCTCTGCAAGCAATCGAACAACACAGAAAATTGCATACAAAGTGGATATGCACCAATCCAATAGTCTCTCCAAATATTAATGTCGATTGTGTTCACTGCCTTACACGAAATGCTCCTGTTGAACCAATTATTTTCTACACCCTAAATTTCCAGCAAAATCCTTAAATCCCTCCACCATAATAATGATTTTTAATTGTCGACGAAAACAAATGTATCACGAATTGAAGCCTTAATATCACCATATTTGAAGGAAAACACTTTATGTCATGACAAATATTCCTCTAATAAAATCCTCCGGCCCCATTTACTCAGTAATCCCTAATTGAACAAATCACGGTGTCTTACATCGAACCCCCTTTAAGCTTTTGAGGTACAAATTGTAGACCACGCCACATGTAACATCTCAGTCTGCTTTCAAGATTACTGAATGATCCCACAAACCAACACAAGTTTTTCAGCATATTTTATCCTCACTCACAGGCTTTCTGGGAAACTTCCCAGAAGGTCATCCATCCAAATACTACTCGAAGTCAAGCACACTTAACTATGGAGTTCTTATTTGTTAGGCTATCAAAAAGAAGATACATCTTGTTGGTATATGTAATATCAATCAATCCTTATAAGCTTTATTTCAACTGTGGAGTACCATACATGCACAACCTCATGATCCTCTGATTCCGATGTGAATTCAGGAGAACACTCCCCGCCCTCTTTGGCCTCGGATGTTACAACCATTCCCCATCCTCTTAGGCCTTGGGTGTTACACTACCCAATTGATTATCATATGGTTTTCTTGACCAATCCACAAGAACGCTATCTAGGTATTGATGAACTCTCAAGTGACTAATTTTGGTGTTTTGTAGAAGGAAGAGGAGAAAAGAGGACTTGCATTTAGTACCGAGTTCAACAATGTCACTCTTCCTCTGAGAGAGACAACTTTTCCTTCCTAAAAGGGCAACGTATTCCTCAACTTAGATACAAACGGAATCCCTGAGGAACTCCTTCTAGGGTTGCACCAGAATGCCAAGGGAGTTAAAAGGAAAATGAGTAATAGCACATGCTAAAAGGTTAGAAACAACCTTAAAGAAATCCAATTTAACATTGAAACCAATAATCCTGCTTTTATGGAATTTCACAGATAAAACAGAACAAATCTGAAACCAACGAAGCAAGGCTTTTATCAACCAAATATTTTCCCACGACGATTGGGCCAAAATCATTATGTCAACAGCGAATTGGAGAAGATCGAATTGAAGATTATTGGTCAAAGCGAAAGGATGGAAAAAGATAAAAATGAAAAGGAAAGTGGAAAGAGGATCCCTTTAGCGAAGGTCTATCCTAGCATTTAAATTCAATAGTTGGACTACTGTTTATCAAAACTGGGAGGGAAAAAGAGAAAACACACGCCTTAATCCATTTTAACCACTTACTACCAAATTCCATCCTTTTTAGAACATAGAACAAGTAGTCCCAAGAGACAGAATCAAAAGGATTTTCAAAATCCACTTTGAAAAGGAATAATCCTTTTATATTTCTCCGAGTAAAGTCGACCAAATCATTAAGCACCAAAACTCCGTCAAACATTAAACCTCTATTTGGAATAATATCTGACTGATTCACCTATACAAGCATATTCAAAAACCCCTTCAATTTCCCCGTCAATAATTTATAGATTGTCTTATATATGCTACCAATGAGACAAATTGGGTGATAATCGTTCAATTTTTGTTGATTCTGACTTTTAGGGATTAAAGGATAAAGTTTGTTGTCATAGCCTTAGGAAGATGTGCCTGTAAAAATATCTTTTATGCAATCAAACAGATCAAGTTTTATAATTTCCAAACTAAATTTGAAGAACTCCATGGAGAAACCGCCAAGGCCTGGGCTCTTTCCTCCAGCAACATTCCAAATGAATTCCTTGATGTCTTATAAAGAGAAAAAAGCCTCCAAACCAATTATATCTTCATGAGATAGCTCGTTAAATGATACCCAATCTAGAACTCGTGATCTACCTTTAGTATTTTTAGCACTCCACATGACTTCGCCACTTCCCCAAAACGCTTGTGCCATAGAGTTCTCCATTCTTTGGATCATTGTTTCATCTAACATACAAATATCCAACTTTCCTGAACTTATAAGATTCTTAATTAGATTTCTCTTAGCTGGATTTTCTCCTCCTTTGATATTGAAAGATAACACATTCATGACTAAACTGAATTGATACCATCCTTCTTTGAAATCCTTTCTTGATCCCTAATTTTAAGGCACTTGATTTCCGCTATGTAAGGTACTTTATCATCTCCTCCTCTAATACCAAGATAAGAGGCTTTTTGTAGGTTTTAGATTGTTCACTTGTTTTGGCCAACATTTTTTGTGACACCTGATTTATTTGGTTTATTCTTAGATTTTGTTTTTTTTTAAATTGTCCTTTCATAATGATTGGTTGATATCTAAAATGTAAAATGATGTCCTCTTTTTTTAAATAATATGAAGAATTTTTAAAAATTGATAGATCGAATTAAGTTTTTTCATAGATGTTGTCATTTATTTCTCCTTGCACTTTCTACAAAATGGGTCGCTGTAAACTCCTTTTGTGTTTTTCTTGTATGGGTGTGGCTCAAAGGGGATAACACAGTCCATGTCATGGGACACAACTAGGCCATGTTGGTCTCAGAAAACTTATATGGGAAGAGCCCTTTTCACTCTATATTTAGCGTTTGTTTCTCTAGTCCAATCCAATACCTTCTTTTTACCTGAAAAACATGAAAACAAGATAAAAACACATAAAATGGAACTAAAATTATGCAAACCCCCATGAAAAAAGAAATAAAATAAACAAGAAACATGGTGCTTTAACCACTTATCACTTGTTGAAATGTTTTGGGTTCAATATTTGAGGATATGGTGCAACAAAAAAAATTATATGTAGAAGAACATTGATTATATGAAAGGATATAAGACAAAGGATAAGCAATATTTTGTTGTAATAGAGATAAGGTGAAATATAAATGATAATATTCAAGTAACTAAGAGGGTGTGAGACTCTTGCAGAATTTCTTGAAGAAGCATTTTCAGAATGTTAGGAAGGAACATTAAGAGCATGGATAAAAGGACCAGAACAGTTAGGTAAGGACTAGATAGGTTGAGGGATATCAAGGTTTGGACCATTAGATAATGAATAGTTATGCTGAGAGGTAGGTTTAGGATCGGGTAGGGCAAAGAGTGTACCATATGTATCAGTGGTAGTAAGAACATGGACAATAGTAAGAAAAGGGTGTTGAGCATGCATATTAAGAAAACTCACATCAGCAAACCTAGAACAAGGTAAGTTGATAGAAGGAGATTTGATAGTAGGTATGTCATCATAAGATGTAGAAACATCATAATATAGAGACATATTATTAGTACTTGTAGGTTGAACCTCAACATGTGTATCATCAAGTGTGTGAAACTATGTCGGATGAGAGGTGGATGGTGATGTGCTTTGTTCCAAAGGAAACATTATTTTATAGAAGAAGACGTTCCTAGAGACAAAAATGTTATGATGTTGTAAATCATATAAAATATATTCATTGGTATCCTCTTTATAACCAAGGAATATAGATTTCATAGCTCTATGATCAAATTTTGTCCAATGTGTTTGAAGAGTGGAGGCAAAACATAAACATCCAAAAACCTTCAAATGAGTTAAAGATGGAGGCTCATGAAACAAAATCTCATAAGGATACTTTGAGTTTAATAAAGGGGTAGGTAATCTATTGATGGGATGAATGGCATGTTACACACAAAATTTCCACATATTTAAAGGAATGTTAGAATGAGAAATAAAGATCTAGCAACATCTAGAATATAATTTTGTTTTCTTTCTACCGTCCTATTTTGTTGGGGTGTCTCTGCACGTGACTTTTGGTGAAAAATGTCTTAAAACAATAGAAAAACAAACATGGCAAAAAATTATATGCCATTGTCAGACCTTAAGCATTTAAGATATTGTTGAAATTGGTTTTTAATATAAGCTACAAACTAAATGAAGTTGGATTTGGTTTGGTCTTTAGTTTTGAGAAAAATAACACAAGTATATCTTACGTAGTCATCTACTAGGGTTAAAAAATACTTGTGGTCTAAGGTAGATAAAGTGGCACGAGTCACAAGGAACATCATTATTTTTGTATGAAATAAATGGAATTTTTTTTAAACAACTTGTAAACCTATGTTAGAGATGTGGCCTAGTCTTAAGTGCCAAATATTACAAGAAGTATTTGCAATGGAGGAATATGAAGAATGATGTCCTGTAGAGTCAAAAGCACACAAGCCTCTTTGTGAATTAGTTGTACCAATCATTTCCTTGGAATAATTCTGCACAATGTGACAGGAATTAACATTGAATTGCACAATAAAATCATTGCTAGTAACAAGTTTGGAAATTGAAATGAGGTTAACATGAAAACTAGGGATATAAAGCACATTATGCAAGGTTAAATAAGAAGAAACAACAACAATACCATAAATAGATGCAGTAACTTGAAAGCATAATATAAACTAGCTTATATAGGAACTATGTTTTTGTATTCAATGAAGGGTAAGATAGTATGAGAGATGTGGTCAGTAGAATCAGTATCTAAGATCCATAGAATTTCTTATCATTGATAGTCAAGGAATGTTAGTTCAAGACAAAGGGTGGAGTGGAAATTGAGTTGGCCTTGGAAGTAAGCTTGGATTGTTGAAGCAATTCTAGGATGCTTTTGTATTTATCTTAAGTAAAATCCAAATGAGGATGTTGTGGATCCTAGCAAAGAAGCCTCTGATGCATCGTTAGTTGTAGCGGTCGATTATGAAGGGATGGCAACACCTTCAGTTTTACATTTTCCTTTCAAACTTGGTGGGAAATCATGCTTTATAAAATAGGTTTCAATGGTATGATTTGTCTAACCACGGTGAGTGCAAACATGATTATGACCTTTAGGACAACTAAAAGCATGAGAATTTTCTTTGAAGTTGTTGTAACCATGTTTACCACTATGATTTCCTTGATAACTTTGAACCTATAAAGTTGTAACCTCTTCAATATTGCCAACGCTTGGAATCAAAGTAGATATAGAGTTATTCATATCTCTTTTGTTGTTGAATAACAAAAGAAAATGATTTGTCAATATCAGGTAAGGGGCTTTTCATACCCCAAATTTTACTCTTAGATTAATAGGTTCATTTTTCATTCCATTTCATTCTGCATTGGACTTTAAATAACCGCTAACCGGTTTGTCCAGATTGTTGGTTTTTGCAGGAAAATCACATTGTACGCGCTTTAATTTATGAAGGGCAAAAGGGTCGTGAATTTGTAGTCTGTTGACAATTTATGAAGCAAAGTCGTCATCAAGAACTCCTCAAACGATTAGGGTTTCAATATCCGAGTCATGTGATTTTATTTGAGAATGAGCTGAATTTTACGACAATATGGACGTCAGTTTCCTCGTGACGAGTACTTGTTATTCGAGAATCGGGATTTAGTCATCGGTTGAAGTTCCGTTTATGACAATATCAGACCATATTCACCAATTTTATTATCTAGTACGATTTAATTTGCGAAGGGAGTTGTTTGAACTCAGGAGTTTCGTTGGATCTAAGTTGTACAAGATGTTTAATTGTCGAATTCAGAGTTTGGAACGTAAAAGTTTATTCAGATGAATTTAATCAGAAGAACTTAATCAAAGTTCATTCAGATGAGTTTATTTAGAAGAATTTAATCAGATGAATTTAGTCGGATAAGTTTAACCGGATGAATTTATTCGGATAAATTTGATCGTGAAATAAATTCAGTTTATTAAGAAAAATTGAACTTATTTATTCAAATTTTATGTATTCTTTATTACAATATGCTTCAAGGTACAAATTAAATCCTAATTTTCCTAAAAGTCCTAATTGTCTTCGTGCCGATCTTCAACCTTCGACTTTTTAAACCTGCAAAAACCAACAATACACGAAAATGATCGTCAACTAGTTAGCGTTGTCACACCCTCATTTTCACCTTTAGCCTTTTATATCCTACATTCGTCATATCATGCATCGTTCTATTGCATATCGAGCGTGTGGGTTCACAAGGTAAGGATTGGGTCGGTTCGTTGTTTTCCATTCCAAATAAGATAAATTGCCTATCATGGGCTACATGGAAGAAAAGGTTCATCATTTAAGGTTTGGTTTAAGTTGGAAAGTCTACTCATGTAGATTCCTTCAAGGAGAAATTACTTGAAAAACATTAGGATATTCAAAAGCAATATTCCTAATGAACATGAAGTGCAAGGCCTAATTCAAGACTTCATTCATTTCAAATTCAATGGCATAAGGGAGATATATCATTCCAAATTCAAAATTCATGAATTCAAGATTAGATTCAAGAATGTTATAAAGGGAAATTTCATGACATTTGCAAGAATGTCACATTTGTTACAAAAGTTTCTAACTCTAAGCAATGCTTAGAAAATTAAGTTATTTCTAGTCTTAATTCAAGTTTCTAACTAACTTCATGTTATGGTACCCTTCATGTCTCATCAAATCTCTATTTGCTACATATAATTCATAACCCACAAATATCCAAGGAAAATAATTAAGGCTTAATTCAACATTGGAGCATTTCAAAAGCAAAACCATTAATGCTTATTCATGGGCAATTTCAAGGCATTTTAAATTTATTCAAAACAGCCCGATGACCAACTAATTCCCAACCAAATAAACCATGTCACAAAACTTGAGGAAATAGATCATGTTGTCTCAGTTACATGCCAAAATTCAGAACTTCAAAATGTTGTCAAAAGGAGAGGCATGGACCACAAGTACAACCCAAGAACAAGTGAATAAAGGAAGGCAATGCAGAAAAATAGCACTAGGAAAGTGCAGTAGTAAAAGCAAAAAAGCAGCATGCTAGCAATGGAAATAAAAGGGGGTTGCACCAAGAAAGTGGTAATAAGCATTTCCAAATGTAGAAATTCTGAAACTTGAGACATGTGCAAGCTCTATTGTTTTGGTACAGCAGCAAAAATGCAGCAGAAAAGTAAGATTTCTAGAGGAAAAGGGTGCACCAAGAAAGTGGCATTGGACATTTCTAAGTGTAGAAATTCTGGAGTTTAAAGACATGTGTAAACCTTAATGCTTTGGGTATAAAATAAAAGCAACAACAGTAGAAAAAGACATTCACTACACATTGTCATTGAGAGAGATTGAGAGCAAAAAGGCATTGAGAAAACATCAGAAAAAGAGAGTAAGAGAAAAAATAGAAAAAAGAGTTTGAAAAAAAAACCTTGAGAGAACAAGAGAGGAACAAAAAACCAGAAGAATGAGGTGGACCATAGAAGTATATCCAACAAAGACCATTGGTGAAGGAAGATAGTAACTCTTGGGTATCCTTCCCTTCAAACCCTTATCTTTTTTATATTCTTGCATGCTTTATTTTCATGTGTTTTTCTTGTGTTGTATACTATAATAAGGTTTTTATATGACCAAGAAATGTTGTAAAAGAACAAAGAAAAGAGAAAGAACATGGGTTAGTTTTCATAGCGACATGAGTTGAAAATACTCATGTGTGCTGTCATGTTCGCTAGCAAGTTCGCCTAGCGAACTTTGCCCCATTTCTCCTCTATTTCCATAAAAAAATGCATATTCTGGGCAAAACAGCATGAAGTTCACCTAGCGAACTTCTTGATGTTTTCTTACTGTTTCTGGGCAGCTTCACTACAGCCTTCGCCTAGCGAACTTCCCTTAGTTTTTTCTGTCCTTTTTGTGTTTTGTGTTGTTTCAAGCCGACTAACCCGATGTGGTTGCATGACCATCGTATGTGGATATTGTTACGGTCATTTTTGACTTTTGGTTCTAAAAATTATTTTCAAAAATAAACTCTCGATTTTATCAAGCCATTTTCACCTTTGTAAGTCGACGGCCTTGTGTGTTCGTCATCAACCTTGTTCGCATCACTTCAAATATTTTTATAAACAATAAAACTCTTGATCCATCATCAAGTGGTATTTTTCTCATAAAAAATCCAAAACACAATAAAGATACAATTAGGGTCATACACCATAAACTTTAAAGTGGTGGAGAAGGAATGAGAATGGAACCCTCCTACACTCATTCCGAATGTTTTGAATACAAGGCGCTCGACTTGGTTATTCAAAATATTCATCTCCATCTAAAGCTTTTAGTGTGATCCTAATAAAAAAGAATCTCTTATCAAAACCTAAAAATAACATCAACTCATTAAACTTTTTTCTCCTTAGGGCATCAATATGAAAATCCTTTTTCAAGGTATAAAATCAACCAACAAACAACCATTTCACAAGCCTCCGAACTACGGAGCTCTAATTCTTCACTTCTTTTAAGTGAGGATACGTAGACACAAGGGCCACAATCCTTGGCGAGCACTCTAATAAAAAACCAAACTCTTTTCTTTTAAGTAAGCAAACTTTTAATAAAACACCCATTCAAACTAAACAACCTAGAAGGTTCCCATCGAGTACGATGGATGTGAGAGAGTGTTAATACCTTCCCTTCGCATAACCGACTCCCGAACCCTAAAACTCGGTTGCGATGACCATGCTCTTTTCCTAAAGGTGTTATCGTTATTTTCCTTTCCCTCCTTGGGATAAATAAAATTCGGTGGCGACTCTATGTCATTTTTCGCGTAGCGACAAGCGTCAATTTAATTAAAAAGTGGGTTTTATTAATCAGTTTGATACCCTTAGTTATGTTTCATCATCGGGTACGTCGGGAGGGGTATCAAATAAATGCCTCCACATCCCCCGACTTTTAATTTCCGACCCCGACACGACCCGGCAATATCTGTTCGAGTTTGTTTCCGAGAGGGAGAAAAAGTGATTTTTGCAAAAGCGTCTTTTTCAAAAATGGATTTTTGCGTTCAAGGCCAAACAAGACATAAGGAAATCCAGCAAATCCATAGAACCAAAATGGATATCCAAACCCATTAGAAGAATATTTAAATCCAAAGTGAAAAATGGATATCCAGTTCGGCAACAACTGCATTTCGCAAATTTCTGAACCCTAAATCAAACGCAAAACAAACTTTCGCAAATTCCTCCACTCCAAAACTAAAATCAAAACCATAAATCCTCCAAAATTGTAACAAATCCACCAAAAGCAACAACAAATCTATGAGAAGGATTCAACGAATCAAACCTAGAAACAGGAAATTCGTAACAATATGAAGGATCCAGGCCCAGGCAAACAAATCGTATATAAACAGCAAAATCCATCATCATGTTCATGACAGAAAAATAATAGAAAAGGGTCACGAAGAGAAGAAAGAAGAAGGTTCATCAACGAAGAACATGAGAAGGAAAATTTCATCATAAAATTCATCAGAGTTCATCATCAAGAATGAGCAGATCCGCGACGCAAACCACGACGGCGGCAACACCATCTTCAACGGACAAGGGGCATCGCGCGTCGCCGTTCGCGGACAAGCCCGGAAGCCTCAGACGCGCGTCATCATTGGCGAGACGCCATCAGAAAATCAAACAAACAACCATACTTGAATCAAAACTGCCACCAGAGAACCACGAATCATCAAGCAACAGAAGGAACTGTAAGGATCAAGTGACTATTGTTTATTTTTCTTTTCTCTTTTCATTTTCAGGGACATATGCCAAACCAAAGATATGGCATGCAAAGGAGAAGGAAAGTGTCGGAAGAAAGTGAAAAAAAAAGCTCAGCAGAGCTCCCATGGAGGGGCGCCGCTCGCGAGGAAGAAGAAGAGGATTTCTACAAATCCTAAAAGTTTCAGCAACAACTCTTGCCCCTTTCCCCTTTAATATTAATATTAATATTTTTCTTTTGATTTTGTTTATATAATTTTGTTTTACTAGTTAATTAATTAATAGAATTAATTAAAAACCAATTAAAAACATTTTTTTAAACTTAATTAAAAACATTTCTTTAAAAACTTAATCTTGGATTTGCCCCCATAACCTTGCTCGGTTTATTTTCGTTTAATTTTTATGTTGTTCCTTTCATATTTCTCAGTTGTACCTGTTTACTAACCCCGTATTTTTCGTATTTCATTTTCATGGTTGTAATTTATGCGAGGATATCGTCGATTTTCAATTCCGTTATTATTCTCACACTTTCCAATACTTCAATCCCGTTGCTTAATTATTTTTCATTACATTATGTATCATAATTGCCCCTCCGTAGGAATAGGTCTAGCCATTTGACTGACGTGTCAATAATCCTTACTCTTGACCCTTTCACTTTTCAAACCCTAATTGCATAGGCGTCCCGCCGTGGACCAAATTACCCTTTACCCTAGCATTAGGATAAGGAGTCGTCGTACTCCATATTAGGTTTCCGGCCGTGGAATACCTATTTTTAATTCAATTCAATTACAACGTAGAAATAGGAGTTGTCGCACTCCACGTAAGCGCTTCCTTATGAACGCTTACTCCCCAATGAAACCTTGACCACTGTCAAGAAGTTTCTCTTCCTCCCTTTCGAGGGGAACTACGATTACTCTGATTCTATCCCCTACCTCGGATACGTAGGCACAAGATGCGAATCTTGGCGAGTAAACTTAGGACTAACCCTTAGGTCTTTCTTTCATCTCTAACCCTTAGCATATACCCTTAAGCAGATAACTTTATCAAAATATCAGCATTAAAACAAGAGGTTCCTGTAGAGTACTACAGAAATTTAGGGTGTTAATACCTTCCCTAAGCTTAACCAACCCCCAAATCCTAGATCTCTCCCCGCGTTGTGTTTATGATGTAAATTTAGGTTTTTCCTTTCTTTGACCTTTCCTTCGGATAAATTAAAGACCGGTTGTGAATCAAAGATTTGTGTTCCAAATTAATTAATAATTTGATATCCTATTCTCACCGCAACAGAACTCATCATCATAATCTGGAATTTGGAATGAGTAGACTTTCATTCAATCCCTTAAGAAAGCGAATCACAAAATCTTATTCTCTATATTGTTTTACAAATGCAATAACACCACAAGAGCAGGAAATGGAACATGAACAAGCAGGTAGTGGGAAGTAATTCTCTAATTACTCCCACATAACATTCAACTGAATAAAGTAATTTGAAATATCAAGAATACCTTGACTAAATTTGTAGAGATCTTCTTGAATGTGTGAAATGCGGATAATATCACTGTGAGAGAAATGAGTATGTGAATTCTTCCAAACACCAGCTGCTCTATCAATCCAGAGCATCAATTCTACAATGGATTCCGAAATTGAGCGTTGAATCCATACAAGAATCATGGTATTGCAATGAATCCAAGGTGCATAAAGAGGATTATCAATGAAAGGTTTTTTTAGGGTTCCATTAATAAACATATCTTTGTTCTTGGATATTAGTGCAATTTGCATTGATCGTGAAATTCTGGTATACAAATATCAGATGTCCTAAGAGATGTCGAGACACTGATATCTATTTAAAACATAAAAAAAAACACAGTTAAACGTACAGAAAATAACAGAACACAAAGAGTTGTTAACCCAATTCAAGTACAACAATGTCTATATCTGGGGGCTACCAAGCTAAGAAGGAAATCCACTAAATAGTATCAGTTTGTAGATCTTCAGCAAATTATTTCCAGTCTACAATCTACTCATCTAATCACTACCCATTCTTAACTTATACCTAAGACAAAATAATAATACTTTGAATTTTTTTTAAAAGATACACTTCAAAGACACACACTCACTTAATACTTAAAAAGCTTAGGAGTGATTGGCAGAACTTACAACTCAATAGATACAGTCCTACTCTTATAACAAGATGATATTAAAGAGGCTCACAATTAACATAAACACACAAACCCTAAAATACTACTTAACAACAATGCATGTTTCACACCAGAATTAGGGTTGTGCCATCCTATTTATAAACATTGTCTGGACTAGATTTGGGCTTTAAAATGCAGCAAGGCAGTTGCTAAAAGTCTGCAAATTATTCTCCATAAAAATAGGTATTCAATTAAGGGTTTCCTAACATGTCTCAACATTTAGAAAAATAGAATATCTTTAATTAAACCAGCTGTATCACTTAATATTCACATAATATTCACATAATGTTCAGTAATCTATAATTAAACCAGTTGTATCCAAACTGAAAAAATGAAAGAGACATGATGTCGAACCTTTGTGTTAGGACATCTTGTTCAACATGTTTTTCTTCATGTTAGAACATCTTGTTTAACATGTTGCTGCCAAGTTAGTTTTACCAAAGTTACTGCCAATCACAAATACAGAGACTTAACGATCTATCCTTTGGAAAATTTTTGCTAAAACAAACAAATTACCCTTGCACAAAAACACCACAATCTAGTTTACAACAGAACAACATAGGTTTAAAAATAAGCCAAATGCACACAAATCATAAGTACAGCAACAGAAGATAAAATAAAACATATAGCCTCACACACAAAGTTCCTTCTTCAGCAGCTAGTGGTTAGTGATTCTCCCCCTCAACAGTAGTTAGTGGTTATAGCATATAGAAAATACTCCCCTTTTTAGTCGTAATATGACAAAGGTAAGCAGCTAACCAAAACATTGAAACCACATTAGCACATAAATTTAAGTAGCACAAAGTGCACACAGGTGCTAAAAATATCTTGGGCTTTTAACCCATACAAAAAATACAAACAACAACCAAACAAAAGCACTATAGTCAAATATCATCTTCAGTGGCATACTCTTATTCTTCTTCTTCTTCATTTTCACTCTGTTCATTTTCACCATCAGAATCATCATCATCAGATGCAACATTTTCAACAACAACACTTGCAGGTTCAGCTTGCTTTTACTCTTCCTCCATCAAAGCTATAATCAACCGCTCAAGATTTATCTTTCTAACAGTGGTAGTCCTGATTGAGTCATCTAATTCCCTATATATATCCTTCAGTTAAGCAATTATTCATTCCTTAGAAGTTGCAGGACCAGGTACCTAGGCAGTTGTCATGACAATATCTGGAAGGATTACATATTTAACACTAAGTCTTCCAGCTGACATTTTTCCCTTATTTGGCCAGTACTTCACCTACTTGCCAGTTAACTCCCTGCATACTTGATCATCTGTGACTTCAAGCTCTGCTTGAGGTTCTTCATATTTGCCCAGAAAATTGTTGATCACATTATGAGATAATGTCACAAAATTTCCCTTAACATATATTTTCTTGTAGTCCTCACTCTTCACATCATCGCATCCCTCAAGGATATTCACAACAAACTCCTTGACTAATCTTTCATAGCAAAGGCTAAACTTTGTAACAGTTTTCATCAATCTAACAGCTTCTATAAGCTCAACAACATCTTTACAATTTAGGGCATCCTTCCCCAACTCTCTTTCAAAGGTTATCCTTCTTTAAAACACATACTTCCATCTTTCCACATTCTTCACATAATGGAAAGACACATTATCCAGTGATGCCTCAGGAACAATAACACATGTTTTCTTTGAAGCAGATTTTCTGATGGGAATGATGTCTTGGACATCCTCTTCAGCTTCAAATTCAGAATCACTTGAGGAATCAACCTTTCTCTTCTTAGTGGGAGTAACAACTTTGCTCCATGATTTAGCAGGGCCAACTTGAGTTTTTCCTTTGGATCCTCTATCCATACCAACAGATTTTTCCTTAGAAGGAGAATTCTCAAACATCACAGCCTTTCCCATTCTTCTTTTAAGTCTCTTGGCTATTCCAGCAGATAAGCTATTTGCAATAGGTTCCTCATTAGAGACCAAATCATCAACTTCGACAACAACATCATTCTTCTTCTTGCTTCTATGTTCATGAACTTTATCAAGAACATCAGCTTGCGCAGGCACATATTTTCCATCATTAGTCTTTTTTTCAGCACCACAATCATAACTATTTTCTTTCTCCAAAGATGTTTGAACATCTGGAAAAACATCAGAACCTACCCCTTTCAAGACCGAATATACAAACTTATGATAGTTCTTATCAATGTCAATCTTTTCAGCTTCAGTTAGATTCTCATTAGACCCGGTAGGGTTCTTCTTATCAGAATCTTTTGATTTAGACTCCTTTTCAGCATAAGACTTATTATCACTAGGGATTGTAGAATCAGAAAGAGATGACTTACCAGAAGTCCTGACATTTTTTGAAGTATATGATCTTGATTTTGTTTGAGTAGGTGCAGGGACAATGGATAACGAGGCGATATCCACCCCAAGGTCGGACAGGTTGATCATTTGGAATGATTCATCAACCCTAGTATTTAACGGAGATGACCCAGGGTTTTCAGATGACGCATGCATGGGCTCAGATGAAGATTGTTGAGACATCTTTGATCTTACTCGAAGCAGATGTTTTGGGAAGACACAAGTGAGAGAAAGTGAACACAAATTCTTTAGAGAGGAAATAAATGATGTTTCAGTCTGAAAAGGTAAAATTTGGAGTAATGGGCTTAGACAAACGTGCAGGTGGGAATAATGACCGTTGAAAATATGATTGGCCGACATAAATAGCAGTAATTGCTATAAATCCTCATAAACACAAATACCAAGTTTCCCTCTTAATATTTCAAACTGTATTGCATCCAAGGCTTTAGTAAAAATATCAGTAAGCTGATTTTCAGTGCTAACATGCTCAAGTGTTATGACTTTGTCTTTAATAAGATCTCTAATGAAATTATGCTTGATGTCAATGTATTTAGTCCTACTGTGTTGAATAGGACTTTCAGAAATATTGATAGCACTCAAGTTATCACAGAATAATGTCATGACATCTTTTGTGACATTATACTTAGTCAATATTTGTTTCATCCATATTAGTTGAGAGCAGCTGCTACCTGTTGCTATGTACTCAGCTTCAGCAGTAGATAGGGATACACAGTTCTATTTCTTTCTAAACCATGAAATCAAATTTGTTTCCCAAAAAGAAACATCCTCCAGAGGTACTCTTCCTGTCATCAACACTACCATCCCAATCCGCATCACAATACCCCACCAACATGGAATTTGAGTCATGATAATACAACATTATGTAATCACATGTACCCTTCACATGCTTTAGAATCCTTTTCACTTGATTGGTGTGACTCACTTTTGGTTATGCTTAATATCTAACACAAACTCCAACAACAAAAGTTATATCTGGTCTACTTGCTGTAAGGTATAGAAGACTACCAATCATACTTCTATATAAACTCTGATCAACACTAATGCCCTTTTCATCTTTAGATAAATTCAAGTGTGTAGGAGCAGGATTTCTTTTGTGACTAGAATTCTCCAAATCAAATTTCTTCACAATATTCTTTGCATATTTGCTTTGACAAAGAAAGATGGAGTCTTCCATCTGCTTAACTTGGAGACCAAGAAAGTAATTTAGTTCACCTACCAAACTCATTTCAAACTCAGATTGCATTTTGTTGCACCCCAAAATTTGCCCAACATTTCTTTACCTAGCTTATGTTTCATTTCATGCACATTAGCATTATCATTTGCATTTCATTGACATGTATGCAGGAGATCAAGAGGTATAATTACCAAGCCAGGGCTATACAAGACTTTGAAGCTAGATGGGAGGTTGTTCAGATGTTCAAGGGTTGATATCCTTGTCAGAGAAGTTGAAAGATCCCCAGAGATAGTGGGTGAAACCAAGAGTGTATGTCTCCTAACTTGAGAGTTATGGAGAAGACCATCAGATGATTCTGAGGCCATGAAGATGGACTTGAGATCTTGAGAGAGCTCATGAGAAGTGTTGAAGATCACTCTGAGGCCTAGACAGGTCATTGTGCAAGATTAAGAAGGTTCACCCAATATTGGTGCAGTCAGGGTTTGACTGGGTCAACCCTAAGTCAACTGAGGATTTGAAGAAGGTTGAGACTTAATTAAAGATCCATGTGATCATGGATTGATACATTGAGATGTTGTAAGGATGATTCCAAAGTTAACTCATCATGATTGAGGAGTTTGAGAAGTTTCAGGCTAAGGTTTCTAAGACTTGACTGTGTAAAATCCCCTAATTTGACCCCTTCCTTCAAGGCCATTTAACTCAAGATATGATCTTGATCTCATCTTGACCCCAACATGATTGTTGTAGAGCATGATATTAGCTTTAATTTGAGTACTATAAATCCTTGATAGGGTTTATAGAACTCATGTTATGAGCCAGACAAGTTACAAGTCATCTGAGGCATGTGAATTTGGAGCTTGAAAGTTACCCAACTTGCATGACACGTTTGCCCTAGAAGGATGATTCCTATGAACTTTTGGTCAACATGAATGTTGTTCCTTATTCTCTTAGCTTTCCATATAGTACTAGAAGTCCATGATTTGATTTGTAGAACTCAAGTTATGGCTTTGACAAGTCAAGGGTATTTTGGAAAGTTGTGATTATGGGTCATTTTTGGTTATGGGTCATTTTCACCAACTTAGACATCTCAAATGAAGTTTTGTTCAACTTGAAAGTTGCTCAAAATGGGGTTTTAACTTTTACCATGTATCAAGGAGGCATTGAAATGTCTCAAGGAGAGACTTGATTCAAGGAATTTTGAAAAAGGAAGAATTAAAAGGTATTAAAGATCAAAAATGCAAAATAAATGTTATGTGTGCAAATAAGGCAAAGTAATAGCATTTTTTTGAATGAAAATTTCATTTTGGAAACAATGACATCATTAGAATTTAGGTTTGAGTTCATTTTCATGGCATTTTGCTTTGTTACTTCATGAGGGAGTTACATCTCAAATCCAAGCCATAGGATGAAAACAAGGGATGAATCCCCACCATTCAAGTTCAGTAACTCATAAGGAGTGCAATGGAATTTTCCTGAAGGAAAAATAGAGGAGATATCGTGACTTCCATGAATGAGATTTTGAAGAGAAATTGAAATTTGAATTTCTCATTCTGAACCATTGAGAAGGATCTAGATCATTCAGTTGCGTCCTATATAAGTCTATGAGTGCATTCAGTTCATTTTTTGGTGATGTTTGAAGCCTGAAGCAAAGTTTGAAGTTGAAATTTCAGAGGTGCAAGTGAGAATCGGATTATGAGTTCAAGAGCAAGTCAATATCAATTGAAGATTTCATCACCTTCATCAAGCATTTTGGAGTGAATCTGCACTTTTGTGGAGGCTGAATCATGCAAGAATCATCTCTGTTGCAAGCTCAAACACAGGTTGGTGAATTTCTTGATTACTCATAAATTAGGCAGTGATAGATAAAATCTCATAGGTGGTTAGGATCATGGTGAAATGTAGTTGGATTTAGGCTCAAGAACTGGTGAATTAGAGACACATTAGGTTGATGCATGATTTCTGTTGAAGCTTGGATTAAGTGATTCTTGGAGTGTTAATGCTATTGAGATAGTGTAGGATGATCAGTGTGAGATGATGAGTACATTCGTGCCATTAATTTAGACTTTGGTGAGAATCAAGATTGAGGTGCGTTTTTGAAGGTGCTATCGGGTTTTGAAATTTAGAAGGAATTAGATGATTCTAATGAGATATTCATGATCAGCATTAAATTCTAGAGAGAATGATGTATGGTTTGCTCGTTTTGCTTGACCTGCAAGTGTTGCCCTACCGGAGAAGACGGTGGCGCCACCGTCTGGGCCACCGTCTGGTCTTTCCCCCCCAAACTGATTTTAAATGAAGAAGATGCATGATTGGTGTTGGATCTTGTTAAAGACTTGACTCAGTATGCACCATCCACGACCACGATTGGATTTTAATTGTTGACTATTGACTGCACAAAACGCCACTATTTTCATTAATGTGTTGGCATCACATGGGCGTTTGGATTCATTGACTAGTCATCCCATCGTGTGTTCAGAAGCTTGCCACATACCCCCACCTCAAAACGCCCCGTTTTGGATTAGTGAATAATTCAGGCTTTTGAGTCTTCGCTACGTACACCAAGAAAGGACGAGTTCGATACCTCGCGTGCCTCTTTTTCTTTTTAATTTTGTGAACTGAAGTGAACTAATGAACTCAAGAGCGTTGGGCCTCCCATTCTCGTTGCTTTCAACACCCCCCCTCTGGGCCCAACCCATTGTTTTAACTAGCCAGAATTGCTATATACCACGCGCCTTTAATTAATTTCTTTTCTTTTTATTATTTTTGTGCATTTCATACTAGTTTGGTTTTAATCCATTAAAAATAGGAAAATTAGTCAATAAATCCTGAGATTTTTTCCCCTGATTCATGAATGAGTTTAGAAATTTTAGGAAGAAAAAGATTAGGATTATCATGCATTTTCATTTTATTTGAATTTTTTCACATTTTTATTGACATAAAATTGTATTGTTTGCCTCTTCTGTTTGGTGAATTTTGTTTGAGCATTTGGTATTGATTCTTGGCTGGATTTTTGGCTTGTGATTAGGTTAGATATGCATGCTCCCCTCAGATTTTTCTCACATTTTTGTGATGAATTTAGGTGCTGTTTTAGGACTAGAAATTTAGGAGCTCCCTTTTAGGGTTTAGTTGTGATACCTTGAGGTTTAGGATTTTATTGGAGGACTTAGAAATGAGTTAGGTCCTGATTTTTTAACTGTAGGTTATTAGTAAATGCATGTTCCCATAGAAAAATAATCAGATTTTTAGAATGTGTTTTAGTATTTTTGATAGAATATTCTACTTGTTTGTTCATTTGGTGTTTCAATGTTGATGATTGATTTGGAATGGACTCAAAGTTGGGCTTCCTTGCATAGTGGGCTTCTGGATCTCATTGGAAGATATCATGGACATGGTGAAGCTTGTGTGAAGTGGCTGGTGGAGCTTGGATTGGAGTTTTTCCTTCTTTTTTGTTAGCTTTGTGTAGCTTGTAAGTTTAGGGCTTTAGGAGAGAGCTTTAGAAATAGATATTTCTTCAAATAATGGTTGGTTTCATTCACCTTCCATTCCCATCCTATGATTCAAAGTCCTCATGTTAAAGTCTCATCTCTCCTTTGGAGGTATGTGTGACATTTACAATGAGTAGAACTTTTGAGGATGCCTCTCTTTGATAACTGGTTGAGTGTCAGATGGGATTCCTTTGGTTTCCTGTCTGCTTCCCATTATCAAACAATCATCTTATTGATTCTCTTCATTCTTGGTGGAGCCTATTGAAGATTGAAGCTTGAAGATGGAGTACCTTTCATTCTCCTGAAGATGAAGGACTTGAAGAACAGTTACCGACTGTGGACTGAACTGCTGTCAGAAGATTGCTTTGCTGTGAAGCTGTGGAAGCTATTGATTTGCTTTCTTGACTGTCTGTTTTCTTTCTGTGCAACTGTATTGATGTGACTTGATTGGTGTGATGCATTTATATTAGGTCATGTAGTTGAATAAGCCTAAGAGCATCATAAGGGTTGAGTTTCTCCCCTTGCTTGTATTGCATTAGAGGTTGAGTTTCTTCCTCTGCTTGTATTTTTACTGTATGGCTTTGCTTGCTGGTATTCGGTAGAGCTATGCTCCCTTGCCTGTATGGTTTGTGATTTGCTTGATGGCATTTTATTTTCCTTTATGATTGCAGTTATTCATACTTGGCTTGAGGTTGAGACGGGCTTGTGGAGGCTGATGCCCCACACATATTTCCTCCCTCACTTGCATTTCATGCCTTTTATTTACAGTCGCTTACTGTTTACTGTTTAAGCTGATGCTTTATCTGTTTCGGTATCATTGACATGATCCCCTAGGAATCTCACTTCCTTTGATAAGGAAGTGATGATTAGAACTTTAGGTTGAAACCTATGCATGATAACTTCTAGGAGATCCATGTTTTAAACCTCAACCATAGGATGAATCCTTGGCATGACAACATTAGGACTTGATAGTCTCCCCGTAGTTGAACCTGTTCGTTCTCTTCTCATCTCAAAACAAATTAAAATACAGTAATAAAGGTTAACTGACGTCGTGCGTTACGAGCCTTAAGCTATCTGAGAAAGGTTTGTTGGAGAGTTTCTTTTCAACAGTCCGGATGTTTAGTATGGCACCCTTTGGGTGACATGCGACGCATTCACTCTCAGGTCATAGTCTCTAGTGCGATATTGGTTGCAAACATCCATAAAAAACAGTTCTTCCGTAAAAGACAGATAACAAACTTCAAACCTTTTTGCCCCGTGGGCCCATAATTCAAAGGAAGCTTTTCTGAAGAAAAGAGTGTCGTTAACTCCCAGTTCTACCGTAAACGGTAACGCCTAAGTCTCCAAGGGCCGAGCTGCGTACGCCAAACTGCTGGAACTGTTTGTTAACCCTACTCGAAAAACAGATGAATCTGAATCCCCGTAATCCGTATTATCCCGAACTACGTAAGCTCTGATCTCTCATGCCTGTTGAGAGTACGTAGGCACAATATTGATGTATTGGCGAGCCACCTCCCCCTATTACCCGTAGTTAGCCGAACTACGTTGACTCTGATTTCTCATTCTTTGATGAGAATACGTAGGCATAAAGTGCGACGCTTTGCCGAGTCATTTTTCTTTTCTTTTTAGACCGTCCTTCATAGGTAGATAGTTTAAATAAACCCGTCAGATAAACACAACAAGCATGGATCCCATCGAGTACGATGGACGTGAGGGGTGCTAATACCTTCCCCTTGCGTAACTGACTCCCGAACCCAAACAATGGTTGCGATGACCTTGTCTTATACCTTTTCGTCAGGTTTTTCCGATCGTTTCCTTTCCCGTCCTGAGGGATAAATAACGAAAGGTGGCGACTCTTCTGTTTTGCCGGCACCTTATTTTCGCGGTAGCGACACATTTGCTTGAAAAAATGTTGAACCATCTCATCTGACATCCCTTCAAATATAATATCATATACATAGATCTGAGCTATCATAAGTTTTCCATCTGTCTCTTTGAAAAAGAGAGTTTTATCAATTCCATCCTTCCTGTATCCATAATTGATGAGAGACCCAGTTAGCCTCTCATACCAAGCTCTTGGAGCTTGTTTTAAACCATACAAATCCTTATTTAGTTTAAACACATGATTTGGGAAGGTAGGGTCAACAAATCCTTTTGGTTGTTCAACATATACATCTTCATTTAAGTAGTTATTTAGAAAGGCACTTTTAACTTCCATTTGGAACAACTTGAACTTCAACAGACATGCCACTCCAAGTAACAGTTTGATAGATTCCAAGTGAGCCACATGAGCAAATGTTTCATCAAAGTCCACCCTATCAATTTGAGTGTATCCTTGAGCAACAAGTCTAACTTTGTTTCTGGTAACTACACTTGTTCATTTGACTTTTTCTTATACACCCATCTTATACCAATAACATTTATCCCTTCCAGTCTTGGCACCAGATCCCAAACCTCATTCCTTTTGAATTCCCCAGTTCATCTTGCATAGCATTAATCTAGAACTCATCAATCAAGGCCTCCTTGATATTCTTGGGTTCAATTTTTGAGACAAAACAAGCATTTGATACAACTTCCCTTGATCTGGTAATTATCCCTTCATTTAGATTTCATATTATAAGCTCCTTAGGATGATCTTTCTGAATTCTGATGGAGGGTCCTTTGTCAGCTGGCTCTGTCTCTGCAGGTTCAGTATTAGCACCTGAGTCTGCAACATCTTCAGGAACACCATTCATGGGAGTTGATGTTTCAACATTATCTATGAAATCAGCTTCTGTAGTTGAGTCATCAACAACAACATTTATAGATTTCATCATAACCTTAGTTTTAGATTTGAATACTCTATAGGCTCTACTCTTTGTAGAGTATCCCAGAAAAATTCCTTCATCACTTTTAGGATCCACTTTTCTCCTTTGCTCACGATCTGCCAAAGTATAGCATTTACTTCCAAAAACATGAAAGTACTTCACGGTTGGCTTTCTTCCTTTCCATATTTCATACAAAGTAGCATATGTGTTAGATCTGATGGTCACTCTATTATAGATATAGCAGGCATTATTCATTGCTTCAGCCCAAAAATGATATGGTAGTTTTTTAGCATAAAGCATGACCCAGGCACATTCTTGAATAGTCTTATGTTTGCGTTCAACCACACCATTCTGTTGAGGAGTGATGGGTGAAGAGAACTCATGACTAATTCCTTTAGAGAAGCAGAATTCATCAAACTTACTGTTTTAAAATTCCTTTATGTGGTCACTTCTAATTCTGGCAATACCACAATCCTTCTCTCTTTGAATTTTTTTGACAAAGATCTTTGAACACTTTAAACACCTCAGAATTTTCTTTGATAAAATTCATCCAGGTGAATCTTGAGAAGTCATCAACACTTTAAACCCAGGTGAATTTTCTTCTTTTCATACTTTTCACTGATCTCTAATTCGAAGGTCTAAAGAGATCTCATAAGTTCATCAACTTTCATGTTGTTTATGTCATGGGCTTCTTCAATAGCAGTTACCTTCATGTCAAATCTCTTTGGAAGAGATCTAGGAATTTTTTTGACCAACTTATCTTCTGACATCTTCTCCCCCAGGGCACTTGAGGCATTGGCTATCTCAATAATATTCATGTGAAAGTCATGAATGCTCACATCCTCATTCATTTTCAAGTTCTCAAACTTGGTGATAAGAAGTTGAAGTCTTGACATCTTCACCTTAGAGGTTTCTTCATGAGCAGTCTCCAAAATCTCTCAGGTATCTTTAGCAATAATACAATTATTTATCAATCTAAAGATGTTTTTTTCCACTCCATTGAACAGGGAATTCAATGCTTTGGAGTTTCCCTGAGCTAGCTTGTCATCTTCATCATCCCAGTCTTTCTCAGCCTTCAACACATCAGTAATCTTACCATCCTTATCTCTAGCCATTGGTGGATCCCATCCCTTGACCACAGATTTCCAAGCCTTGTCGTCCATGGATTTGATAAAGGCCACCATACGAGATTTCCAATAGTCATAGTTGGTTCCACCAAGAATGGGTGGTCTGTTCACAAATTCTCCTTCCTTGTCCATTGTACCAGAAAGTATCTTCCCTAAATTTCACCCAGATACAGAGCAGGATGCCTGCTCTAATACCAATTGAAATTCTGGTATGCACATATCAGATGTCCTAAGAGATGTCGAGACATTGATATTTGTTTAAAACACAAGGACAAAATAAAACATAGTTAAACGTACAGAAAATAACATAACGCAAAGAGTTGTAAACCCAGTTTG
Organism: Lathyrus sativus; assembly: GCA_963859935.3. Taxonomy (NCBI): domain Eukaryota; kingdom Viridiplantae; phylum Streptophyta; class Magnoliopsida; order Fabales; family Fabaceae; genus Lathyrus; species Lathyrus sativus. The sequence goes on from OZ012738.1 coordinate 522,633,745, forward strand.
GTGTACAACAACACCTACATCTGGGGGCTACCAAGCCAGGAAGGAAATCCATTAAATAGTATTAGTTTATAGATCTTCAGCAAACTATCTCCAGTCTATAATCTACTCACCTAATCACTACCCATGCTTAACTTCTACCTAAGTCTCACTTAGGTATGAGACCCCTCTCACTTCCCTTTCAATCACCACCATGAAAAAATAATAATACTTTAATTTTTTTTAGAAGATACACTTTAAAGACACACGCTCACTCAATGCTTAAAAGCTTAGGAGTGATTGACAGAACTTACAACTCAATAGAGACAGTCCTACTCTTATACCAAGATGATATTAGAGAGGCTCACAATTAACACGAACATCCAAACCCTAAAATATTACTTAACAACAATGCATGTTCCACACCAGAATTAGGGTTGTGTCATCTTATTTATAAACATTGTCTGGACTAGATTTGGGCTTAAAAAAAAACGCAGCAAGGCAGTTGCTAAAAGTCTGCAGATTATTCTCCATAAAAATAGGTCATCAATCAAGGATTCCTAAAAGGTATCAACATTTAGAAAAACAAAACATCTTTAAATTCCTTAATCTGTAATTAAATAAGCTGTATCCAAACTGCAAAACTGTAACAAACAAGATGTCGAATTTTCGCGTTAGGACATCTTGTTCAACATGTTGCTGCCAAGTTAGTTTTACCAAAATTACCGTCAATCACAAATACAGAGACTTAACAGATCGGACCCAGGTATGAAATTTTTTTGTAATCAAGCGGTGGTGAAACAAGAACAAGAGATGGATTTTCATTCAGATATAGGTAATACGAATTTGTAAAATTGATGGAAAATCAGTGAAGCTCTAATGTGGCATTGAAGAAAGAAACATAGATTAGGATTTAAGAATGCGATGATAGGGAAAGGAAATTGCAGGAGAAATGAAGATTCAGAATGAAACCCCAAAAAATTACATAAAAAACGATGAATCAAGTAAAAAATATAACAATGACTATCAGAGCTTGTTAAACTCTGATACCATGTTGATGACGAAAATCTTAAATGAAATAAATGATGAAAACATAAAAACAAAATGAAAAAGTTGAGTCATAATGAAAAATATATCTGTTTCATTGAATAAATAATAACAAGAGACTAATATATATATATATATATATATATATATATATATATATATATATATATATATATATATATATATATATATATATATATATATATATATATATATATATATATATATATATATATATATATATATATATAGACTTAAAATTAATTAAACAAACTAACAAACTAACTATACAACTAACTACACTATAAATTCTTAACTATACAAAACAAAATACAAAACTACTTGTATTACTCTAACCATCTTAAACAAATACATCCTTGCTATTCAAATTATATATATATATATATATATATATATATATATATATATATATATATATATATATATATATATATATATATATATATATATATATATATATATATATATATATATATATATATATATATATATATATATATATATATTCATTTTTATATTGGAGTTATATCATTTATTAAATTTTTTTTTACTCCCACTTTCTTCTCAATCAACGAAGATGTGAAAGAGTTTGATTTCTTCTTTTCTTTTTAATTTTTACCCAATAATAAAAAATCATCTCACTTTCTAATATTATTAGTTCTTTATCATTCTTTCTTTTTTATTTTTTTATTTTACTTTCTCTTTTATTCCAAAGATACCATTAGTGCTTATGGAAAATTGTCTATTTTCAAGGATCTACTTTTCAATGAGACACGTTTTGCATTTCTTTGATTTGTCTCCACCTACTACCACTCTATCCCTCTTATACATCATCACCAGTGTCCTATATTCTCTCTTCTGAACCAATAATAGTTATACAGCAACATCAGTATACCCCACATAAATTCAATCGAAATTCAACCTTTTTTTTTTAAGAAAAACATCTTTTTGTCACTTTAACCAACTTTTTCCAAAGTAATTTCCACTAATTTTCTTTTAAATGAGATATAAGTAAAATAAAAAATAAAAAATAAAAAACTCTTAAATGGTGCTGTGGAAATGAATTAGGCGGTGCCTAAATTTTTCTTTGGGACCAATAATAAATTATCTCACTGACTAGGTAAAAGGTTCATAGCTGCAGCTCAAATTTTCTACTGTCGTGATGCGATTTCCAACACATCAATTTTAACTTTTAAACTAAAATTAAATATATAAAGAAAAAATCATTTTTAATAAAATACAACCAAATATTTAAAAAGTGGATTCTATAGATTGAGAATAAACTTTGTCTCCTTTGAAAATAAAACCAAGCATACACAGCATATTGATATAGACATGGTGAGTAAATCAAAGAAAACACGACCTATATAGTCACTAATGGATGGCCGTAATAATATTCTTCTTTTTCTTTTTTGTACAAAGCCGTAATGAGATTCTTATCTCACAGAAAAAATTAAAAGAAATGACACACTACGTAAGAATTTTTAACACATGTATACCTTTTGAATGATAGTATTCAACTTTACCTCCTTCGTCAATTATATGCACAATTATCTTGTTCTAACGTATTACTCTCACCGATTCTTTTCACATTTTATCTTTTTAAATTTATTAAGTAATGAATATATTTGACCAATAATACAGACTAAATACATTAATTATTTAATAAATATAATACAGACTAAATACATTAATTATTTAATAAATTTAAAAATATGAAGTTTTTTTTTTAAAAAGAACCGGAAAAAATATTATTTTTCTTACTAATTTATAATTATTTTAGTTATTAAATAAGTCAATTACAATATTATTTAACTAAAATAAATATATAAAACTTCGTTTGGGATGTTGATTTCTAGTAATTCTAAAATCATATTTCTTCTATTCAAATATCTGATGTCTTTGAAATTGAGATGACCAAGTCTATAGTGCCATATTCATTCATCTCTGCTAGCTGTAGTTGCAAGACACATGCTCCATCACATTAAGTTCAATCTTGAATGTTCTATTTTGAAACATAGGAGCCTTCAAGATTAACCTTCTTCTTGAGTCGAGAACTCTCATCATCTTATTTTTTATCGACACCTTGTAGTTCTTTTCGACCAGCTGCCCTATGCTGAGCAAATTACTGTTCGTGCCTAGTACGTACAATACATTGGAAATTACCGACCTCTTGTCATCTTTCCTCATAATCAGAATATCACCAATACCTTCAGTTGCTAGAGTATTGTCATTTGCAAATTTCACCATGTTCTTCATTGAGGATTTTACGTTTACAAACCAATCCTTTCAACCAGTCATGTGTGATAAGCATCCTGAGTCCAAGTACCATTGGTCCTGGAATCTTTGTTCGTCTCTTGTTGTGACCATCAACAACATCTCTTCTTCTTCTTCATGTTTCGCCAACTTTGGATCAGTTTTTTTATTCTTCTTCTTTTCTTGACAATCACTAGAATAGCGATCATACTTCTGACAATTGTAACACTGAATGTGACTTTTGTCAGGTTTTCGACCACCGCCTCTTCCTCTACCTACTGCACCACCTCTTTGGTTGCTTTGGTATGAGGACTTTCTCTAATTCGACTAGTCTTTTTCTTGTTGATTTCGACCAGTCGAATTATTATAGTTGTAAATGCCAAATATATTTTAAGCCGAGTTATGTAGCCAGACAAGGTTAAGCATGCACTAGGTTACGATAGCAAGAAAGGTTAAGCAATGCAGAGAGCTAAGTAAGCATCTCCTATAACCCGGACCAGTCACATAACCCGACTCCCATCAGCCGAGCTCCTACAAAGTCGAGTACAGACCCCATCAACTCGGTACTTACGCCAGATATGAGCTCAGCTGGAATATCAACAGTTGTAATGGTGGCGGCGCATCAATGCGGACGTTACCAGAGCTTCAAAGCCTACATTCATGAAAGGGAGTTACAACATTGATGCCCATGTAACGTCAGAAGGCCAAAAGACTTCTCTTAATGACATATATTAATAGAAGATTATAAAAGGGGCTCCCACATGAAGGTTAAGCAAGACACAATCATCTTGAGACAATACACAGCACAAGTGTAGTTCTCAAATTCCCAAATATCTCTCACATTATAAACAACGTAGTTCTTCTTGTCCAGGACAAGGGGAATTAGCATTTTTGGTGTATCTAACCATTTTTTGCTAGAACATTTGGCCCATTGTAGGGTCTAGGTAAAACTCTCCCAGGCCACACCTTACACTAACAACATATCCTCTGAAGGAGATCCTCCAGACATGGCTCAACTGCTAGCCATGATGGAGGTCATGCATCAGCAGAATGAGACGCTGCAAGACAACATACAAGTTCTGCAACAACAAAGTCAGGCTAACGACGACCATGAGGAGGAGGTTCTCGAGCCACAACCTCTTTCTTAAGAGATATGGGATGACCACATTCCAGAAAACTTTAAAGCACCATCACTAACCTCTTATGATGGGAAGACGGATCCTCAAGAGCATATTATTGCCATTAACAATCAAGTGGCCATAGTTGCCCCTTCAAATTCACTGAAGAGCAAGCTCATGGCCGGTACCTTTAAGGATGTAGCTCAAAGATGGTACATGAGCCTTCCCCGGCTCTCCATCGTAAGCTACTAAGACTTGATTAAGAAGCTAGTACAACATTTCTCGCCAAGCAAGCACCAGAAGGTATCCACGACCACACTGTTCAGTGTTCAACAGAAACTGTCAGAATTACTACGTGAGTACCTGGATCGATTCAATGAGGAAACCCTTAAAGTATCTCATCCAAACCAGGAACTATTTGTGGGAGTTTTTCAACATGGATTACGAGTCGGACAGTTCAATGAGCCATTAGCTCAGAAGCTGGCTATTAGCGTGGATGAGATCACTACTTGGGTTGAGTGTTACATCAAAGGAGAAGAAAGTAACCAAGAAAAAATAACCCGGAACAACAGTGAAAAGATAAAGAACAGGGAAGAGGCGTCAAACAGAAGAAAGGAGCATCCTTGGGTAGCTATGCGAGAGCGACATGCTCCCAAACCATACATATGAGTCGGACAAAGACCTTACCCTATTAAATGCAAGCAAGGGAGATATCCTTAAAGAAGTCACCCATATGAACCTGTTACCGGAGCCTCATCGTCCCAAAAGAGCCAACACTATCATGAGAAGGAAACCTGAGGCTTGGTGTAATTACCACCGTATACGGGGACATCACACCGAGGGTTGTCAACAGCTGAAAAAACAAATTGAAGCTCTAATCTAGAGAGGTCATCTCTTGGAATATGTGAAGGATTCTCGACCATAAAATAACAAGAGAAGTCCCCGTCGAGATGACCTGGGACCAGCAAATTTAGCCTAGAAGAAGAGCTCAGATACCGAAGATGGTCACGAGACAAAGACAACTCAGCACACACTAAACACCATCGCTGGAGGGTTTGCTGGTGGCGGAGAAACAAGTTAGGATAGAAAGAGATATGTTAGGGGAGTCATGCATATCGACCAGAGATCTCTAGAGAAACCGAAAGGCAACTTACATGCTGTAACATTCTCAAAACGAGACACCATAGGAGTCCTAGCTCATGAAAATTATCCCATGGTTATTAAAGTACAAATAAGAGACTGGAGCGTGAAAAGGGTATTGATAGACCCCGGAAGCTCATCTGACATACTGTATTGGGATGCTTTCATAGGAATGGGGATCGATATGATCGAGTTATTACCATTCAAAGGCAGTCTAGTAGGATTCTCGGGAGAACAAGGGCAGGTGCTCGGGCATCTAGTGTTGCCGACCACCTTTGGCAACACGGCTAATGTGAAGACCGTCCGAGTGAAGTACATGTAACACCCCCTTTATATACCCCCAAATAATACAAATAATCATTTAGGCACGTAATCAATATATCATCAGAGTATAGTTACAATCACGATATAAAAGGGGCATATCACATTATACCAAAAAATTCAACATATACAACACTTACTCAACAGATATGCAACAACGGGGCAACACCCATAAGGAAAATATTTAGAACATAGGCGGAAACATCTAAACATTTCATAACTTCCAAAACATGTAATCACATACATGCACATCATTCAAGTTGATTTACAACATCATCAATATAAACAATATTCAACCAGCATGTTTACATAAACATTCATCAGCAGATACAAGCATAGATGTATCACAAAAGAATCAAAATAATCTCTAGCTACCCGGTGCTACATATCAGAGCCGACCGACCAAAAAGGAATGAAGCCACGCTTCACAAAACTCCAGCAATCTAATCTGCAATGCCTCATAGAGCATTATAAAACAGCAGAAGGGTGAGAAACAATATCATAATACATAATGCACATAAACACACACACACACATATATATATATATATATATATATATATATATATATATATATATATATATATATATATATATATATATATATATATATATATATATATATATATATATATATATATATATATATATATATATATATATATATATATATATATATATATATATATATATATATATATATATATATATATATATATATATATATATATATATATATATATATATATATATATATATATATATATATATATATATATATATATATATATATATATATATATATATATATATATATATATATATATATATATATATATATATACACACACACACACACACACACATAACGTCCAATAACGTCTTCCGCCTTCCCACCGCAACTCATCCCACTACACCATACATCACAATGTATTCACAATAAACTATTTACAACTAGATTACCAAGCATATACAATATGCATCAACAATGTTTATATCAATTCATAAACATACACACATATACATATATATTCACATATACATGTATCTTTAAGCCTTCCATTCATGCCAATTATCAACAATCTACATAAACATTTACATTCATGTTTATTCACCATACATCATGCACAGATGTCTATATGCAACTCATAGAGACCGACACACGACTCTATACAGATGCAAATGCGGTACCGACTCATTTTAGCAGGTTCAATTGAAGAACCAAAAATAACCATCGCTCACACCCCACATGGGCACACGAGGTTCTGCATATTCTACGTGGAATCAAATATAACCATCGCAATATACGAGGTTCTGCAAATCCACCGAGGGATCAATAAATAACCATCGCACACATCCCACAAGGGCACACGAGGTTCTGCAGATTCACCATGGAATCAATATATAACCATCGCTCACACCCTACAAGGGCACACGAGGTTCTGCAGATTCACCAAGGAATCAATCAACACAAGAATGCATACCATGATGCTTCACATGCAACATGACTCATGACACTCTTGAAATGCATACATGTTTACAACCATACTCATGCATTCAAAATATATGTATCACAAAGAATATATATATTCATCATCTATTCAAACCAATTTTATACATGGTTCACATTCACAATCAATCTCACCACGCATTTCTATTCAATTCAAGTAACTGCACAAAATTGCCAAACGGCCACATTTCACACGTCACAATTCACAAACTAGGATTCACGCCATACGACTACCCACAACACACATAACAACATATAATTAGTCATCTCAGATAAGGAATAATCGCAACCAAACCACACAACCAATCCACGAATGGAAAACACAAGAAAAGAAAACATGTTGCTGTGTTCGCTAAGCTTCGCCTGGCAAAGCCTCTAGCGAACCTTCGCTACTTCATTCGCTTGGCGAACTTGCCAACGAAGACCACTGGGAGTTATTCTGGAATTACTCACTAGCACTCGCTAGCACACCCGCCTGGCGAACCTTCGCCACACTCATTCGCCTGGCGAACTTGCCAGCGAAGACAGGGTGTTTGCTACTAACTTGGTTCGCTGCTGCTCGCTGGGCTTCGCCTGGCGAACCTGCGAACTCAGAACTCCCATGGCTGTCCAAAAGCCCAAACCTCACAAACCGACCGATTTAATCCAAATCAGTTCCAGTAGCACAACCCACTCATCACCTGACTATACTACACCGTCCATTCCAAATTCTAACCGATAAAACTTAGTTTCTACCGATTAAATCAACTTCCGACCTAGAAATGGAAATATAGAAAACAATCCAATACATCCAAACTAGAACATACATGATTACATACATTATCAAGATGATAAAACTTCTCACTCTTACCTGATTAATCGCAAGCTAAGGTTGATTCTTGATGATTCTAGGTTTGTTCCACTCTCTCTTCTTTCTCTCCTCCTCTTTTCTTTCTCTTGTTTTTCTTCTTAATGTTTCTATCTTTCTCTTTTCTCTCTATATCACATATTCTATTTTCTTTCCTTCCAAATTCTTTCCACACACTTATCAATTAATTCTCACAAAATATCCACTTAATATTATCACTAATGCCCAAAATACCCTCCAACCTATTTTTACCCAAAACTCTCAAAGTCGGCAAAAATAGCTCAATATGTAAACATAACATATTATCACACAAATTCCACATAAATAAAATAATTACTTAAATAAATCAAATAAGGACTCAATAAAAATGGGAATTCAGAATCGGGGCGTTACAACTCTCCCCCACTTTAGAACTTTTCGTCCTCGAAAATATTACTTGATCCAAACAGTTCTGGATGCGACTCACGCATCTTACTCTCCAATTCCCAAGTCATATTGCCTTCCGCAGCACCTCCCCATGCCACCTTCACAAGTGCGATATCCTTGCCTCTGAGCCTCTTAACTTCACGGTCCAAAATCCTAACTGGTAAAACCTCAACTGTAAGATTATCCCTTACTTCCACATCATCCATCAGAATCACATGTGACGGATCCGGAACATACTTCCGAAGTTGCGAAATATGAAACACATCATGCAAATTCGAAAGGTACGGAGGCTACGCCACACGACAAGTCACAACACCAACTCGTGCAGTAATCTGATACGGAACAATGAAACGGGAAGTCAACTTCTTCGACTTCAAAGCACGACCCACATCCGTAACCGGTGTAACCCTCAAAAACACATGGCCGCCTTCTTGAAACTCAAGATCCTTTCTTCTCTTATCATGATAACTCTTTTGCCTACTCTGAGAAACTCTAATCTTTTCCCGAATGAACTTCACCTTATCCGTCGTTTGTCGTACCATCTTCGGTCCAACTACTGACTTCTCTCCGGTTTCATGCCAACACAAAGGTGTTCGACATCTCCGACCATACAAAGCCTCAAATGGCACCATACCAATACTTGAGTGAAAACTATTGTTGTAGGTGAACTCAATCAATGCCAAATAACCATCCCAAGCACCGCCTTGCTCGAGCATACAAGCACGCAACAAATCTTCCAATGATTGAATCGTCCTTTCGGTTTGACCATTCGTCTGCGGGTGATAAGCCGAACTCAATCTCAACTTAGAACCCAAAGCCTTTTGCAAACTTTCCCAAAATCTCGAAGTAAATCTAGGATCCCTATCCGACACAATATCTTAGGAACCCCATGAAACTTCACAATCACACCAACATAAATCTCGGCTAGCTTTTCCAAAGGATAACTGATATCAATCGGAATAAAGTGAGCATATTTAGTAAGCCTATCAACAATTACCCAAATAGCATTGTGACCTCTTTGCGTATTAGGCAATCCCGTAACAAAATCCATCGATATACTATCCCATTTCCACTCTGGAATGTCCAACGGTTGCATCAAACCACTAGGCTTCTGATGTTCCACTTTGGACTTCTGACAAGTCAAGCACGAATACACAAACTGAGCTACATCTCTCTTCAATCCGGACCACCAAAAGATTTTCTTCAAATCTTGATACATCTTATTCGCTCCCGAGTGAATACTTAAGTTACTTCGGTGTCCTTCCTCCAATATCATCTTTTTCAACTCTACATCATCGGGAATACAAATATGACTACGAAATCTCAAAACTCCAAGATTATCAACCTTGAATTCCTCATTCTCATTCATCATCAAATCAACGAACTTCAAATCCAACTTTTGCTTTTCGCACACGGTAGCAAGAAAATCATTCGTAACATACAACATACCAAGTTTCACACTACTCGGCGTTATCTCACAAACCAAACTCAAATCTCTAAAACTCTCCAACAATTCCCATTCTCTTACCATCAATGTTGACATATGAACCAACTTTCGACTTAAGGCATCAGCTACCATGTTTGCCTTACCCGGATGGTAATTCAAACCAAAATCATAATCCTTCAAAAACTCTAACCATCTCCTCTGCCTCATGTTCAATTCCTTCTGATCAAATAAATATTTCAAACTCTTGTGATCACTAAAAACTTCAAATCTCACACCATAAAGATAATGTCTCCAAATTTTCAAAATAAACACCACGTCCGCTAACTCCAAATCATGCGTAGGGTAGTTCTTCTCATGCACTCTCAATTGTCTCGAAGCATAAGCCACAACTTTCCCATCTTGCATTAAAACACCACCTAAACCGGATAAGGAAGCATCACAATAAACCACAAACGATTCCGTCGGATTTGGCAAAATCAAAATTGGCATCGTTGTCAACCTCCTCTTTAGCTCAACAAAACTCTTCTCACAATCAATATCCCAAACAAAAGCCTTTCCCTTACAAGTCAATTGAGTCAACGGAAGTTCCAACTTCGAAAATCCTTCAATAAACTTCTGATAATAACCGGCTAATCCCAAAAAGCTTCGAATCTCCGTAACTGACTTAGGAGCTTCCCACTGCATTACCGCATCAATCTTGGACGGATCAACACTAATACCATTACCAAAAATAACATGCCCAAGAAAACTCACTTCCGATAACCAAAACTCACACTTCGAGACCTTGGCATATAATTGCTTCTCTTTCAAAATCTGCAACACAACTCTCAAATGCTCTACATGCTCTTCTTGGGACTTAGAGTAAATCAAAATGTCATCGACGAACACAACCACCAAACGATCCAACTGATCATGAAAAATACGATTCATGTATTCCATAAACACACCTGGTGCATTAGAAACTCCGAATGGCATCATTGAAAATTCATAATGACCATACCGTGTCCTAAAAGCCGTCTTTTGAATATCCTCCTCTTTAACACGAATCTGGTGATAACCCGATCTCAAATCAATCTTACTAAAAACACGGGCACCAACCAATTGGTCCATCAAATCATCAATTCTAGGAAGCGGATACTTGCTCTAAATAGTTACCTTGTTCAACTGCCGATAATCAATACACAACCGCATACTCCCATCTTTCTTCTTAACCAACAATATCAGCGCACCCCAAGGAGAAATACTCGGCCTGACAAACCTCTTTTCCTACAAATCATTCAATTGTTTCTTCAATTCCATCAACTCCGATGCTAACATGCGATATGGTGCCATCGAAATCGGTCTAGTACCCGGAACTAGGTCAATCGAAAACTCAACTTCCCTCTCCGGCAATACATCCGAAATGTCCTTCGAAAATACTTCTGGAAAGTCGCACACCACTGGAACCATATCCAGTTCAACCTTACTCTCTACCGACAAGGATGCAAACAAACAGAACACTTGAGCTTCATCCGCCAAAAGTTTCTTCAACTCTTTAGTGGATAGAAAACTCTTTTCCTCATCATCTTCCACAGAAGAAAATCTTACCAACTTGTGATAACAATCAATACAGACTCTATTATGCTGCAACCAATTCATACCCAAGATCATATCTAATCCTTCTAACGGCAAACACACCAAGTCCATAATGAAGTCTTTACCATACATGGTCAAAGGACAACTTAAACATACCAAAGACGTAGTTACCGACCCCGAAGCGGGTGTCTCAATAACCATATCACCACCACAAGAAGACAAACACAAATCCAAATGCTTAGCGCACTCAAAAGAAATGAATGAATGAGTCGCTCCGGTATCAATAATAGCAACTAAAGGCATATTATTAATAAAGCATGTACCTTTAATCAACTGATCTGCATTAGTAGTGTCTGCACCGGCTAATGCAAATACCTTCCCACTTGTTGGAGCTTTCTTTGGCTTAGTACACTTTGTACTAATATGACCAACTTCCCCACAGTTGTAACACTTCACCACGTTCCTTCTATAATCAATCGTAGCATGGCCGACACCTCCACAGTTAACACACTTCGCTCCATCCTTATTACACTCAAAAGATTTGTGCCCCACTTCACCGCACCTATAGAACTTAATGGGACCAGAACTTCCACCTCCGGACCTCTTAACAAAGTTTTCCATATGCTTGCCTTTATCAGCAGGCGTCACATAAGGTCCACTCCTTACCGGTTGCTTTCCTCTCTTCTCATTTAAACTCTTATAGTGAGTAGAACGAGCTTTACTATCCTCTTCAAAAATTCCACAGCATTCGGTCAAGTCCGAAAATCTCCTTATCCTCTGATAGCCCACCGCTTGCTTGATCTCAGGGCGCAAGCCGTTCTCATACTTAACGCACTTGGAAAATTCTGCCGTCACCGCATCATAGTGAGGATGAAACTTCACCAACTCTGTGAACTTAGCCGTGTAGTCTATCACGAACATATTGCCTTGTTTCAATTCTAGGAACTCCATTTCCTTCTTTCCCTTCACACTCTCAGGATAATACTTTCTCAAAAATTCGGTGCAAAATAAATTCCAAGTGATTTCCACATCGTCTACTTCAAGAACTTGTCTCATACCGACCCACCAGTCGTCGGCTTCTTCTCTCAGCATGTGAGTCCCAAGTCTCACCTTGTTCCCTTCAGCACAATTCATAACTCTAAAGATCCTCTCGATATCCTTTAACCAAATCTGAGCACCGTCCAGGTCAAACCTTCCCTTGAATACCGGCGGCTGATTCTTTCTAAACTCATCATTAGCGTTCACATTCGGTGCACCCTGCACCGCCCTAGCCATTGCCTCCAATGCAGCAGCCATCGCATTGTCATTACGACCAACCATATTCTGATTATTCCCAAAAATAACACCAAGGTTAAACAACCGTTCAACAAACAAAACAACGAGACAGACACAACTGACTCAACACTGGCTCTGATACCACTTAATGTAACACCCCCTTTCTATACCCCCAAATAATACAAATAATCATTTAGGCACGTAATCAATATATCATCAGAGTATAATTACAACCAATGTATAAAAGGGGCATATATCACATTATACCAAAAAATTCAACATATACAACACCTGCTCAACTGATATGCAACAACGGGGCAACACCCACAAGAAAAATATTTAGAACATAGGCGGAAACATCTAAACATTTCATAACTTCCAAAACATGTAATCACATACATGCACATCATTCAAGTTGATTTACAACATCATCAATATAAACAATATTCAACCAGCATGTTTACATAAACATTCATCAGCAGATACAAGCATAGATGTATCACAAAAGAATCAAAACAATCCCTAGCTACCCGGTGCTACATATTAGAGCCGACCAACCAAAAAGGAATGAAGCCACGCTTCACAAAACTCCAGCAATCTAATCTGCAATGCCTCATAGAGCATTATAAAATAGCAGAAGGGTGAGAAACAATATCATAATACATAATGCACATAAATATATATATATATATATATATATATATATATATATATATATATATATATATATATATATATATATATATATATATATATATATATATATATATATATATATATATATATATATATATATATATATATATATATATATATATATATATATATATATATATATATATATATATATATATATATATATATATATATACACACACACACACACACACACACATAACGTCCAATAACGTCTTCCGCGTTCCCACCGCAACTCATTCCACTACACTGTACATCGCAATGTATTCACAATAAATTATTTACAACTAGAGTACCAAGCATATACAATATGCATCAATAATTTTTATATCAATTCATAAACATACACACATATACATATATATTCACACATACATGTATCTTCAAGCCTTCCATTCATGCCAATTATCAACAATCTACATAAACATCTACATTCATGTTTATTCACCATACATCATGCACATATGTCTACATGTAACTCATATAGACCGACACACGACTCTATGCAGATGCAAATGTGGTACCGACTCATTTCAGCAGGTTCAATTGAAGAACAAAAAATAACCATCGCTCAAACCCCACATGGGCACACGAGGTTCTGCAGATTCTACGCAGAATCAAATATAACCATCGCAACATACGAGGTTTTGTAACTCCACCGAGGGATCAATAAATAACCATCGCTTACACCCCCACAAGGGCACACGAGGTTCTGCAGATTCACCGAGGAATCAATATATAACCATCGCTCACACCCCACAAGGGCACACGAGGTTCTGCAGATTCACCAAGGAATCAATCAACACAAGAATGCATACCATGATGCTTCACATGCAACATGACTCATGACACTCTTGAAATGCATACATGTTTACAACCATACTCAGGCATTCAAAATATATGTATCACAAAGCATATATATATTCATCATCTATTCAAACCAATTTCATACATGGCTCACATTCACAATCAATCTCACCATGCATTTCTATTCAATTCAAGTAAATGCACAAAATTGCCAAACGGCCACATTTCACACCTCACAATTCACAAACTAGGATTCACGCCATACGACTACCCACAACACACATAACAACATATAATTAGTCATCTTAGATAAGGAATGATCGCAACCAAACCACACAACCAATCCACGAATGGAAAACACAAGAAAAGAAAACATGTTGTTGTGTTCGCTAACCTTCGCCTGACGAAGCCTCTGGCGAACCTTCGCTACTTCGTTCTCTTGGCGAACTTGCCAGCGAAGACCACTGGGAGTTATTCTGGAATTACTCGCTAGCACACCCGCCTGGCGAACCTTCGCCTGGCGAACTTGCCAGCGAAGACAGGGTGTTTGCTACTGACTTGGTTCGCTGCTGCTCGCTGGGCTTCGCCTGGCGAACCTGCGAACTCAGAACTCCCATGGCTGTCCAAAAGCCCAAACCTCACAAACCGACCGATTTAATCCAAATCAGTTCCAGTAGCACAACCCACTCATCACCCGACTATACTACACCGTCCATTCCAAATTCTAACTGATAAAACTTAGTTTCTACCGATTAAATCAACTTCCGACCTAGAAATGGAAATATAGAAAACAATCCAATACATCCAAACTAGCACATACATGATTACATACATTATCAAGATGATAAAAATTCTCACCCTTACCTGATTAATCGCAAGCTAAGGTTGATTCTTGATGATTCTAGGTTTGTTCCACTCTCTCTTCTTTCTCTCCTCCTCTTTTCTTTGTCTTGTTTTTCTTCTTAATGTTTCTATCTTTCTCTTTTCTCTCTCTATATCACATATTCTATTTTCTTTCCTCCCAAATTCTTTCCACACACTTATCAATTAATTCTCACAAAAATCCGCTTAATATTATCACTAATGCCCAAAATACCCTCCAACCTATTTTTACCCGAAACTCTCAAAGTCGGCAAAAATAGCTCAATATGTAAACATAACATATTATCACACAAATTCCACATAAATAAAATAATTACTTAAATAAATCAAATAAAGACTCAATAAAAATGGGAATTCATAATCGGGGCGTTACAATACCTGATAGTTGTCGTACCTCGAAATATACGATCCTTGCGATAGACGCGGAAAAAACTTTCGAACAGAGTCGTCACCGAACTTTATTCATTCCAAGGAAGGAATAGGAAAATATCGATAAAACCTTTAAAAGAAAGAACATGATCATCACAACCAAGTTCTAGGTTTGGTAGTCGATTACGCAAGAGGGAAAGTATTAGCACCCTCTAGGTATGTTTTACTCAATGGGAACCTTTTGATTCGATTCGAGAGAAAAGTTAGCTAAGTTTGCTTGTTTTCTTCTAATGATTCAGTTCTAAGGAGGAAATGGGTGATTTTTATTAGGGTGCTTGCCAAGGATTTGGGTATTTGTATCTACGTACTCCCTCATGCAATGAGAAAGTTAGAGCATCGTAGTTCATGAGACTATGGTAGAAGGTTTGGGGTAAAAAGAAAAAAAAGTAGCTCGCTAGGATCTCGCAATCCTATGCCTACGTACCCTGATAGTGCAATGAGGAAGTCAGAGCAATCATAGTTCGGAACGACTACGGTAAGTTGGTGTCTTTTATGAGAGAGTGTTTAGGTCACATTCTAACTACTAAACATTGGCTTGTCTGCTTGTTAGGGGAGGCTGAAGGGCTAGCTTATATGCACAGAAGAAGGGACTAAACAATGTTCTTTTGAAAAGTGTTTAAGTTGTGGATCACACGGGGGCGATGACTTAATGTATTAGGGTTTTTGATTGAGAAAAAAGAATTTGATTTGAATAGGTTTAGGGTTTCAATCACACGGGAGCGAGAGAACGAGGTTTAATTTGTTAAGTGTTTTAAGGGAGAATGACGATTATTCGATAAATGAGACATCAGTCTTGCAACCAATTAATCAGGGCATTACTGGGATGCTAGATCCCAACGACACATTTTCCATTCAATTAATTACGAATCATGTTTGTTGGACAGTGAACTCTTTTTCCAAATAATTAGGGCAAGTATTTTATGGAAAAAAAGGTCGAGCAACCCACAACCCAAGGCGTGCGCCCCAAGAGCAGTCACTCAAGAATCCAAGGAATGCGAGACTCCAAGAACTCAGTTCTTTTGTAATTTAATTAGGAAAATGATTTGAATATGATTAGGGTATTTTGATTAAACGTGTTAGGTATTTTAAACAAATTAAGTGTTTTAATAGGATTGAGTATTTTAGAGATGAAAGATCGAAATGACCACAATCCAAAGTGTGCGCCTCGGGAGCGATCGTTCAAGGACCCAAGGAGTGCTAGACCCCAAGAATCCACTACCTCCATTATTAATTGAGAAAAAAGTATTTTTGTGTTACGTTTTAATTGTATTAAGGTTTGAATGGATTTAAGGTTTTTAAAAGAATTGATTATTTTAGAAATGAACGACGGAACAAACACAACCCAAGGCATGTGCCTCAAGAGCATTCTTTCAAGGATCCAAGAAGTTTTATACCTCAAGAATCCATTACTTCCATTAAGAAAAGTAATACGATTAATCGTATTTGAGAAATAATTTAATTAGATTAAATGTTTTAAAAGTTTTGTATGTCTTAAAATAAAAGACAAAATGAACACAACCAAAGATGTGCGCCTCAAGAGCGTTAATTCACGGATCCAAGGAATGCTAGACCCCAAGAATCCGCTACTTTCATTGATTAATTAAGAAAAAGTTTTAGAAGTATTTAGCAAAATGGGTCATAGATGTTATCATGCAAAATGACCCTAAGGTTAGGATTAGGAGGGAAGTCTATCTAATATTATCATGCTTGGATTGAGAGCATAATGTCTATCATACTCCAAGCTTAATCAGAAATTAAGTTGGATAAGGAATCCCTAAGGGAGCATGTGAATACGAAGTAATCAACAAGTAAACACAAAACAACTCAATCACAAAGAGAAATCAAACATCAACCAAGATTCAAGACAAAGTACCAAGCTCGAGGCCCATCAAGAATTTAATCAGGAATTAATTAGAATAGGCCTCAAAATTATGACAAAAACAAGAACTACTTACAAATGTCATAAAGGGTTAATCGCAATCAAAATCTAATCGCAATTAATGTCACAATTAAAATCCAAGCTAAAATTAAAATGCAAGTTAATCTACAATTAAAATCAAGGTTAAAAGTTAATCAACAATTAAAATCAAGATTAATTCTAAATCAAATTTTAAAATTAAAATTACAAAATTAATCAAAGTTTAATCAAGATTCAATGCAAAATTAAAGTCAAAATTTAATCACAATTCACAGTTTAACCAAAATTAGTATTAAGACTAAAAATAAAAATAAAAATCAAAAAACAAGGTCTAACCTAAGATCAAAATTTTATCAAACTAAAGTAAACAATTAATTAAAATTTAATTCAAAAAATAAAATTAAAATAAATTTCTAATCCAAAATTAACCTAAATAACCTAAAATTAAACCTAAAAAAAAGAACAAAACCACAACCTAAAATAAGGAGGGTGTCGTAGTAATTATGGTGGTGCCTTAGCATTCCAAGCGCATGGGCTTTATCGTCATAGGCCCAAGAAATTTTACTATACAACCAATGGGGGTTTATTAGTGATAAGGGAGGGCAAGAAAGTCATGTGGGCTTAGGCTCGGCCCAAGCAATGAGGAACATGGTTTAAACCTAAATGACCTTAAAGGTCCTCAGCAACAACAATCTTTCCTCACCCTTCTTCAGCCGCACAACTTCCTTTCCCTCCATTCGTGAAACCTCACCAACCCACTCCGCCACACCATATTCTATAATTTCTCAGCCTTTGTCCGCCTTACTCTCAATCAATCGTGACCTACTCTCCGTTTTCACGTCGTCGACCTTCTTACTCCGGCCACCCTTCCTCTTCTTCATCCATGGCCAAACCTTCAGCGTTCGCTCCCTCCATCAAAGTTCAAACATTATTCCCTTCTCCCTCAAACACACCAACAAAAATTGCAAGTGTAAGCTAAAGTTTGAAAGCAACAAGCCACCACATACGGAAAAATAGCTTAAATACCAGAACAGATAACACAAGTACAAGAACAAAAAATACAGATACAAAATCAATTCAAATCACAAAATCGGAGTTCCAAGGAGGTTACCACATTTACGCAACGACGACGATGGAAGAACACTGCAATAAGTATGAATTTTTCATTATGTTCTCTCTTTCACTCTATGATCTACTTTCTCCTTCTTCTACTTTTATGCTACTATTGATGTTGAGTTCGAATCATTGTTGTTGTTGAGGTATGCAAAGTGTATGCTGCTGAGTTTTGTTGTAGGTGCTTGAATCAGCAAATTCTTGATGCAGTTTTGTGTACAGATCGATGGTGCATTGATGAAGATGGAGATTTGAAGTTTGTTATAGAATTGAAGGAGTGGTGCGGTAAAGCAGCAAGCAAGAAAATGTTAAGTACCCAGTTTTGTCGTCTCCACAGGAATCAGTGCGATATGAACGCCGTTCAATGATTTCTACATTTCTAAACTTATTGTTCAAAAGTTTTGGTTTAAAAGGGTTCAGGGAACCATAAATAAAAACAGAGAATATAAAATAAAGACTGAAATATAAACGGAGCCTTGTTGGGATTAGATTTCATCAATTGATAACATATGCATTCTTCTGATCAAATTAAACACAAAGCAATCATTCGTCTAATATCATCATGTATCACTCACGATAGAGCTTATCTCTAACGTGGCGTTGAGAGAAAAACCGTGTTGTCTCATTGGTGATCTCTCACCCAACAAAAACACAACATAGAGCATTAAGATCTGATACTCACGCAAATGCTAAGCCTAAATCTATCTCTAGCGTTTAGGACCTAACCGGTAATCATCCTAGATCCAGATCCGAAAAGTATATCTCTATCATGATTCAAATCAAAGATTAACAGGTAAACAAGAATGAAACCCATATCAGATAAACAATTGTTTTGCATAAAATACAATGATCAGAATACGTACATACGCTTAACCCTTTTTACATGTATTCATCTAATCCGCCAAATGTCGGTGAACATCGTTCTTCATCACTATTATCACATACCCACACAATATCATATTGATCCTACCCATGCTACTTAATCAACACAACACCATAGAGGATAAAATGAATATCAACTTCAAAACCATGTCAAAAGTTTATTCATTGATAGAAGAAGATCTGAGATCAAAAATGTGAAAAGGTTTTGTCAAGACCCACAAATACATAATCAAAGATATTCAATTAATAGAGAATCCAAAATAAGTTCACAAACATATATTAGATGAAATACATAAGGTATCAAAAGATTACAATCCAAACCCCAACAAGAGATCGAAGATCTTACCTCCTCCCCCTTGGGGTTTTGTGTTTCTCTCTCTAAAGAAATGAAGAGAGATAAGTTCTGATGTTCCAAAATGTTACAAAATGAAGTTCTCTCCCAAAAATGGAGTTATGACCTAAAAATACAAGAAAATGACTTAAATACACGTTCAGGATCTGTCACGTTCGCTAGGCGAACAGCTAGCGAACGCGAACTTTTGGAACTTTCAGATTTGTTAAATTCTGGGCTCGTTCGCTACCTGCTCGCTAGGAGAGCTGCTAGCGAGCTGACGGCATTTTGCTACTGTAAGTGTTCGCTGGAGACTCGCTGCGCCTTCGCCTAGCGAATGCTTGCTGCCCCGTCGCTGCATCTTCGCCTAGCGAGCTTGCTGCTTGTTTGCTTGCTTTCTTGGTTCCTTTGCTGTTTTCTTGTGTCTTACATTTCACTTGTTTTGTGTCTAATTCCTGCACAATAACACACAAATCAAAGGTACCAAGAGATTTTCACACTATATTGCAAACCAAACAAAACAAGAGTGGTTTTCAACACTTTCTTGACGAAATTGAGTGAAAGATGCCAACTTTTGATAGATCAAATAAGTGAAATTTGCCATCTAACAACTCGCCTCAACTAGCTTTTTGCTTTTCCTCAAGCAAAGTATGCCTCTCATTTCGCAATAAGAGGATTTGCTCAAGACTAAGATTCACACAAGAATGGATAAAATTGGCTCAAACAAAAATGATGCAACAAGCCATGGTTTCAAATGTTTAGAATCAAACAATGTAAAATAACTAACTTCTTAAAGAAAATATAAAGCCATGTATCAATCAACAACTATGTTTTTCATGAATGAATCACCCTATCTCTCCTCTTCGAATAAGGATTGAAGAAATTACGCATTTGCAACCGCGGGGAAAATTTCACTCAACTAATAAACAATGCAAATATCAATTCAATTCATACAAAATCTAACAATCAAAAGCAAAAATATAGAAGCAATAATATCACTAAGGTCTTTAAGGTTGTAGCTTGGTCGGGTTTACAAACAAGGGACATTTATAAGGCCATTGAAATGAAATTGCCGATGCAAAAGAGACATTCACCGAACACGTTATTTACACACCTCAACTTCATTCCATTTGTTTATTAGTTGCAAACCTTCACAAACCTTATTTCACAACTTATTCTTTCACTATTTTTCTTTTCCAAGCAAGCACTTTTTTTTCTCTTTTTTTTTTCTTTTTTCTTTCTTTTTTCATACTCACACAATTTTTTTTTGGTGTTTGCTTGAATTTTTCAAAAGTTGTAACAACCTACTATCTTCCTTTTTCATTCACCCCAACTTAACTTTTACTCAACCCTCAAGTGAATGATCTTAGCTTTTTATGGCAAAGAAGACAATTAAAACAAATTCAAAGGTTCAAGAAAAATGTTAGAATCTCACAAAATTAAGAATGAGATTCACATTGTTTAGGCTCAAAGGGGGTAACGAATTCTCTCTACTCACGGGTAAGTTGCATTTGGACATGGTTGTGCTCAATACAAACAAGTGCCTTGATCATTTCTAATGCTTCCACAAATTTACAATGATAACAAGATAAAGCATGAATCATACGAATCAACAAAGTTTATCAGAAATCCAGCATTTAGTAAACAATGGAAGCTTTCTCACAAATTGTGGTTTTTGGTCCTAAGTGAAACAATCATTCAAACAAGTTGCCAAAAGAACAAATTTCATTTGCACAAAGACTTAAGTTCTTAAGCATTCTAAAATTCTAAACAAGGGAAACCATGTACCTTGACAACATTCACTTGTTTCATATTATCATCGCCATCCAAACTCGGTCGAAACTTCATTGAATACTTTTGTACCGATAGCAACCACTCTAGAAGGAGTTTTCGTCATTCCTGAACATACTAGAAAAAACATAAAAAGAAACAAATATATACAAAATATACAAAGCTTAAAAACATAGAACCGTTGTAATGCACTTCAAAATATCAACACCAATCCCCGGCAACGACACCATTTTGTTGGTGCGGTAAAGCAGCAAGCAAAAAAATGTTAAGTACCCAGTTTTGTCGTCTCCACAGGGATCATTGCGATATGAACGCCGTTCAATGATTTCTACATTTCTAAACTTATTGTTCAAAAGTTTTGGTTTAAAAGGGTTCAGGGAACCATAAATAAAAACAGAGAATATAAAATAAAGACTGAAATATAAACGGAGCCTTATTGGGATTAGATTTCATCAATTGATAACATATGCGTTCTTCTGATCAAATTAAACACAACGCAATCATTCGTCTAATATCATCACGTATCAATCACGATAGAGCTTATCTCTAACGCGGCGTCGAGAGAAAAACCGTGTTGTCTCATTGGTGATCTCTCACCTAACAAAAATACAACACAAAGCATTAAGATCTGATACTCACGCAAATGCTAAGCCTAAATCTATCTCTAGCGTTTAGGACCTAACTGGTAATCATCCTAGATCCAGATCCGAAAAGTATATCTCTATCACGATTCAAATCAAAGATTAATAGGTAAACAAGAATGAAACCCATATCAGATAAACAATTGTTTTGCATAAAATACAATGATCAGAATACGTACACACGCTTAACCCTTTTTACATGTATTCATCTAATCCACCAAATGTCGGTGAACATCGTTCTTCATCACTATTATCACATACCCACACAATATCATATTGATCCTACACATGCTACCCATGCTACTTAATAAACACAACACCATAGAGGATAAAATGAATATCAACTTCAAAACCATGTCAAAAGTTTGTTCATTGATAGAAGAAGATCTGAGATCAAAGATGTGAAAAGGTTTTGTCAAGACCCACAAATACATAATCAAAGATATTCAATCAATAGAGAATCCAAAATAAGTTCACAAACATATATTAGATGAAATACATAAGGTATCAAAAGATTACAATCCAAACCCCGACAAGAGATCGAAGATCTTACCTCCTCCCCCTTGGGGTTTTGTGTTTCTCTCTCTAAAGAAATGAAGAGAGATAAGTTCTGATGTTCCAAAATGTTACAAAATGAAGTTCTCTCCAAAAATGGAGTTATGACCTAAAAATACAAGAAAATGACTTAAATAACGTTCAGGATCTGTCACGTTCGCTAGGCGAACAGCTAGCGAATGCGAACTTTTGGCACTTTCAGATCAGTTCAATTCTGGGCTCGTTCGCTACCTGCTCGCTAGGCGAGCTGCTAGCGAGCTGACAACATTTTGCTACTGTAAGTGTTCGCTGGAGACTCGCTGCGCCTTCGCCTAGCGAATGCTCGCTGCTCCCTTGCTGCATCTTCGCCTAGCGAGCTTGTTGTTTGTTTGCTTGCTTTCTTGGTTCCTTTGCCCATTTCTTGTGTCTTACATTTCACTTGTTTTGTGCCTAATTCCTGCACAATAGCACACAAATCAAAGGTACCAAGAGATTTTCACACTATATTGTAAACCAAACAAAACAAGAGTGGTTTTCAACACTTTCTTGACGAAATTGAGTGAAAGATGCCAACTTTTGATAGATCAAATAAGTGAAATTTGGCATCTAACAAGGAGATGCTGAGATGAGGTTTGCCGAAATGGAAAAGTGAGGCTCTTTTTGCCAAATCAGTAGCAGTCTGGTTTATATGGAATTTAGGGAGGGTAGAAGAGTATTTTCAATTGAATTCTGTTAGAGGTTAGTTTAGGAATTTGAATTGAATTTTGTTAACAGAATGTGAAGGAATTGGAATTGATGGTCATGTGTTTGTATTTTTTCTTTTACCACTTTTTGTCATCTACAATTTGTAATTTGTCGCTATGTATTTATCTTTTTCTATTGTGCACTTTTTCTGCTCTTACATTATGAACCTCAATCGATCTCTTCGATATGATCTGGTACAACAACGCAATAAATAAACCAATAAAGAGTATCCAACTTACTATGGAGAAAGCTTCATCAAGTTCAGTTTCGCGTTTGGTTACTACTTTTTATCATCCAACCAATGTCTAGTAGAAACACAAACATCCAACCGACTAATAAACCATTTAAGTTTGAACCAAACACCACGACCATCACCAAGGCTCATGAATCTAAGAAGAAAACAAAAGATGAGCCAAGAGATAAGCATAATAAACGTGGCTTCCAAGAACACAACTTGTGATTGTGTAAACTTATTGGTGTTATCAAAGCCAGAAAGTGCCTATGGGAGTCTAAAAGCATAGTAGTCCATGCCAGAATCTATGGTTATAGTTGAATCTGCATCAAAGAGGTTACTACTCTTGGCCACAATGTTGAGAACATATCCAGGTGCACACAAAGTTTACCATTATAGGTTATGGAATTTGAAGGACAAGCCATTGAAAAATTTATAGGTAGGTACCTACTACCTACCCAGTTGAGAAAAAACAAAAAGACTTTAACTTGAAGCTGGATTTGGGTGTTTGTACATGAAAGATGAAATGGGGTTGAATTTAGATGTGAAATTTGGATATTGAATTAGTAAATGGAGAATTGAGTATTTGAATGGGTTAAAAAATTGTTTGGGAAAATGGATGTTTAAATGGTATAAAATGGATATGGATTAGAAAGTGGTTTAATTGGATTAAAAATGGATTTGAAAATGTAGGTAAAAATGGTTTGAAATATTGATTGAATTTGAGCTTGTGTTGGACATGAAAATGAGTTAATGGATATGCTTTGGATAATTGAAATTTGAAATTGAATTCGAAGGGTGAATGATGGTGAACTTGAATGATGGTGATGGCTATCTTAAATTCCAAGCAACTTGTATTCCACATGAATCTTGTTTCTAAACTTAACATGCTTAAACCTTGATCCACTTGACAATTTGAACTTACTTGAATGCAATACCCCATAATAATGAATCCATACCAACTCCAAGCAATAAGTAACATCAAATCTTTGATCACAATGAAACCTTAATCCAATGAACCTCAACTGATAAAAGTCCACAAGCTCAACCGTGAATGAAAACCCTAATCCTCTTTGAGATACACTAATAATGATGAAATGACTTGAGCTGAGAAGGAGTCAAACCCTGATTCACACCAATGAAATCCTGACACAATACTTCTGATGAATCCTCGAATGGGGAAAACCTTGGAGCTTGGTGAACCTCTAAATAAGAATATATTCCTGATAATGTGAATTCAACCCTGAATGAATATGAGAATCTTGAAGGTGAGAAAATTACTTAGAAGGGGGGGTTGAATAAGTAAGACAAATATTCAAGGATTTAAACACAGTTATTTTTATCCTGGTTCGTTGACCCAACTACTCCAGTCCACCCTCTCAAGAGTGATTTGCCTTTCTCTGTCAAAGACTTAATCCACTATTTAATCAAACAGATTACAATAGTAACACCTAAGAACTACAGTTCTTAGTCTTCTCAAGAGCTACTGATCCCAACTGGATCCTCTTAAGGAAAACCTTTTACAAACAATGTAAAACAATTACAAGAGTAAAAATGCTTCTAATAAGCTGTTATCACAACTGTGATATTTCTCTTAAGTTAAAAACAATGTTATAGCAAAATAGGATTATAAGAGCTTTGAGAGATTTGCTTTTATGAGTGATTTTTGCAAGAAGTTCGATACTGAAGAAGATGGAGTGGACTTCTTTATATAGGCACTTAGATCCATGAAGTCTTGTTATCGTTGAAGGCTGTGCAGAAAAGCCTGGAGCCTTTTGTCTTTACATTGGAGGCTGTGCTGAAAAGCCTGATGTCTTTTGTCTTCACTTTGCAGAAACTTTCCTTAGAATGGAATGCACAGATAAAACCTTTTTGTATGTGTTCTTGTGTCTAGCACAAAAGAGGAAAGAGCTGTTGAGATAAGCCAATGTACATATTTAAATCTTCTTCACTAAGTAAGTTCATCTTTCAACATTAGAGTCCGAATCTTCAGAATCTCCAGAGTAGAGATCTTCTGTATCTTCAGAGTCTTGGATGTTATTCAGATTGAGCTGAATCAGAGTATGTGCAGCAAGTGTGCTTGAGCGTGTAAATCCATCAGAGCAGAGTCTTCTATTCTTTAGAGGCTCATGCTTCAGAATCTTCAAAAGACAGCAATCAGATTCTTCTGGGAGCAGCGTTCAGATCTTCATTTAAGATGCTCTTAAACCTTTTATAATAACATTGTTCAGATCCAAATTTGCTCTTTTAAGAATATTTTCTTTAGTACCTGTAGCAAACAGTCTAGAACAAATTTAGAGTATATAATTCTTGAATACAAAATTCATAAGTGTTATCATCAATACATAGAGATATAACTAAGAAACAATCTGTGTTCTTACAATCTCCCCCTTTTTGATGATGACAAAACATGAGAATTTTGTTCAATAAAGAGTATGAATTATAACTCCCCCTGAGATTAACAATCTCCCCCTGAAATAAATACTTCAATAAAATAGAATACTTCCCTTTCTGATTAAGTATATTTCAGATTCAGAGCCTGATGAAAGAGTTCAGAATAAAATCTTGATGTCAGATAAATATGACTTCCTTTAGTCAGAGCGCCTGGTTATCATCTTGCTTGAATTCTCTTTCAGAGTAAATGTATCAGAGTAAGATATCAGAGTTATCAGAGTTGATTGAATACTCAGATTTTCTTTGGAGGATCAGGTTCTGGTTGGAAAAGTCTCAGGGTAACTTCAATGAATTATGTCAGATATATCAATGTAATCTGAAAGACTTAAATTCAAAGTAAGTTAATAAAATGTCTGAATTTCAGTTTTAGTAATTGCTTATAGGTTGAACACTCAGTTTCTCTTTTTCTCCCCCTTTTTGTCATAATCAAAAAGATTTGTAAAGACAGAAAGATACAGAAGAAAAGAGGCATATAGGAGCAAACACATCATCATGCAATTAAACAAACCAAAGTTCACAGTCAAACAGGCAAAAGCCAAAACACATAACACAACAAAAAGTAAACAGCAAAGGCAATTCATGAGCAAAAACAACAAATAAACTAAGTCTGGCGAGAGGCAATAAGGGTCAGAAGCTCTGTCATCTTGGCAGCTGACTCTTCTTGCTTAGACATCCAGGTCTTGATTTCATCAGTTGTCTTCTCTTGCTTGATCATCCAGTCCTTTATATCCTTCACATCATTCACAAGTTCTGCAACCACAGATGAAGACGGAGCAGATGCAGTAGCAGCAGGGTTCCCTTCAGATTGGTTTTCGTCAGAAGCTTGTTCAACCATTTCAGATTCAGGAACTACTGGAGGAGCAGCTTCCAAAAGTAACACAGGAGGAGGAGGAGGCATGTTCATCAGAGTTACCTTGATTAATTCTGCAAATTTAGTCTTAGCAAGCTTAGAGCATTTAGCTCTAACTTTTAAGGCAGCTTTGTTGAACATCCAGATGAAGCGCTTCAAAGCAGCATTTGAAACAGTTGGATCCAAACTAGACATGCATACATCCTTAACACGAGTATATTCAGAATCTAACTCCTTTTTGAAAATTTCAAACATAGTATTAACACATGATCCTAGATCTGACTGTTCAGACTGTTCAGAGGAAAAAGGATTAGGGGTGTTAACAGGAGTAGGTTCAGATGGTTGTGATGATGATGGTTGAGATGTGTGGATGTCAGATTGAGGGAGTTCAGATGGTTGAGGAAAAGTCTGAGTTTCAGATGGATTGGTTTCAGGTGGTTGAGGAATGGTTTGGGTTCCAGATGTTTGAGTTTCAGATGGTTGTTGATGAGGTGGAGAGTTTGGTGGAGTATGAAACATGGAAATGTGAAGATGTTCCTTCATAACACTTTCAGAGCGAGCCTGTTTGAGTGACTCTGATTCATAATCAGATGAATCAGAAGATTCATCTGAGTGAACAGATGTTGAAGAAATTATAATTGATTGATTGAGGGGTTGTATATCAAGAATATTGTCAGAAAGATTTGGATCTTCTGAAGGAATTGTTTGTTCAGAGTGTTCAGTTTGAACAGTCTCTGGTTGGTTTGGTTTTGAAATAATTGTTTCTGGTAGGAGAGTCTCTAATTGGGGATTCTCTGGTTGTGACATTGTTGGTTGTGGAATTTCTGTTTGAGTGTTTTCTGGTTGAATTGGTTCTGTTGGTGGAATTTCTGACTGAATTGTTTGAGGTTGTGGTTCAGATGAAATTGGTACATGAGATGGTTGTAAATTTACTGGTTCAGAGGAGAGTGGTTCAGATGGAAGATTGGAAGATTGTTTGGGTTTTGAAGTTCTTTGTCTAAGGTTTGGAGAGAGTTGTGGTGATGAAAGGGGTGAATGAACAACAAGTGTAGGATCAGATGCTAATACCTGATGAATGGTGTCTCTGATCTCTTCTAGAGTGGCTTCTTTAGAACTGATTCTGGCTTTCTTTCCTTCTTTCTTCTTCTTTCTTGGAACTTCAGATACTTTCCTCTTCTTCTGAACTGATCCTTCTTCAGCTTTCCTCTTACTACGCCTTTCCTTCATCAGATTGGGCAATTCTTCTCCTGGTTTCTGAACAAGATTAGCAGGTAGAGGAATTCCTTCCTTTAGACATTCTGCAATGTACATCCAGACAAATTCCTTTGGTTCATCTGCACTAAACAGTGGAAAGTCTTCCACAGGAATTCTTCTGCCTTGGACCTCTTCAGAGTTTATCTTCCTTAGTTGTCCTTTCAATTCTGAAATGATTTTCATCCTTTTCAGATTGAGTCCATTTATTTCAGATCCAATGATGTAAGACAGATCTTCTGTAGTCTTTGCATCTGTCAGATGCTGTACCAGCTTGTTTTCAACAAGGATGTCTGAAATCAATCTTCCCAGGGGTATCCAAGTTCTAACTTTCCCAGCTTTAGCTCTCACCTCTTCTCTAGTTTCTTTGACATGAGTTAGAAGATGACTGAAGATCAGATACGGTAGATCCACTTTAACATTCTGGTTGATGCAGTACATGAAATACAAATGTTCCGAACTCACATAGTCTGGTGAGTTGGATGGTTTCCTGTGAAAAAACGTACTCATAAATATCTTTGCCCAGATCCTATAGATGGGTTTCAGATCTTTAACCTTACTGGATGGCGTTCCAGCTATAGTGATTTCTTCATAAACCCTAGCCATATCAATACGTGAAGAAGCAAGGTTTGAAACTCCATCAGATTCGGTATAACTGAACAGTTGCCTGATCAGTTTCTCAGTAATAACTATCTCCATCCCAAGAACAGATGAGTGAATAAACTTCGGACCAGCGCTTGCATGAATCCAGAATTCCTTTACAAGTGTTGGATATACAGGACCCATCAATCTTTCAAAGTATTTCTCCCAGCCTTGAGCTTTAATGGCAGGAGTTAGGTCAAACCCATATTCCTTTAATGACTCAAGATCAATGAAGCTTTCACACAGAACCTCAAGATCTGCTACTGGAGTAAATAGGGTTCGTACTGATTCTTTGTACATTATAGTCTTGTTGGATTTTTCAGCAGAGTTTGATGTAGAAGCCATTGAAGAAGAAGATCTTGGTTTGGGTTTAGGGTTTTGGTAGAGGTTGAACAGAGAACAAAAACGCATGAATGTAGTGAATGTGGAAAGTGTGAAAATAGTGTGATAGCTGATATATATAGAGAACCAAAAAACAAGCATTGGACACAACAAAAGACACATACGCACGTTTGGACAGCATTTAATGAAAATAATCATTTCACTTTAAATTTATGACAGCTGGGGGAAAACCAAGAAAAATGAGATTTTCAAAGCAATACCTCAAACGTCAGTCCAGTTGAGCACTCCATCGTTTCAGATACTGAGTGACACGTGTTTGCTTTGTATGTGCATATGATGTCTCTCAAGAAATGAAACGTTTCCAACTTTCAGATCTTTTGAGCTTGTTAGTTCAGAGTTTCACACACATAAAATTGAATAAAGATAAATGAACAAATAGTCAGATGAAATACTTCAGATCATTAAACATTTTGCATCTGAGAAGTTGCCTCTGATAAATATTACTCTGGATAAAAATCCATACAAATATTTTTCAGAATGAACTTAAATCTATCTTCAGCAAGGGGTTTTGTGAAAATATCAGCCCATTGATGACCTGTATCAACAAAGGCTAGATTGATTACACCCTTCTGAACATAGTCTCTGATGAAGTGATGTTTAATTTCTATATGTTTAGCCTTAGAATGCAAGATTGGATTTTTTGACAAACATATAGCAGAAGTATTATCACAGAAGATAGAAAGATTACTCTAATAGATTTGATAATCTTCTAATTGACTCTTCATCTAGAGCATCTGCGTACAACATCCAGTAGCAGCAATGTATTCTTTCTCTGTAGTTGATAGTGCAATAGTAGGTTGCTTCTTGCTGTACCATGAGATCAGATGACTTCCAAGAAACTGACAGCTTCCAGAAGTGCTTTTACGTTCAACTCTGTCTCCAGCATAGTCAGCATCACAGAATCCAACTAATGAAAATTCATCAGATCTTCTGTAACACAAACCCATGTTAGTAGTACCTTTCAGATACCTTAGAATCCTCTTAACAACTGTTAAGTGTGATTCTCTAGGATCTGATTGGAATCTTTCACATAAGCAGACACTAAACAGTATATCTGGTCTAGAAGCAGTCAAGTATAGAAGAGATCCTATCATACCTCTGTAGAGTTTATGATCTACCTTCTTACTTACCTCTTCCTTACCTAGAGTGCTTGTAGGATGCATTGGAGTCTTTGCCATTTTACTATCAACCATGTTGAACTTCTTCAGAAGCTCTTTAACATATTTGGTTTGATGTATATAGGTGCACTCTGGAGTCTGGTTGACTTGGATTCCCAAGAAGAATCTCAATTCTCCCATCATGCTCATTTCAAACTCTTCCTGCATACATTTAGCAAACTCCTTTCCAAGCGTAATATTTGTTGATCCAAAAATAATATCATCTACATA
This sequence comes from Lathyrus sativus, assembly GCA_963859935.3. Taxonomy (NCBI): domain Eukaryota; kingdom Viridiplantae; phylum Streptophyta; class Magnoliopsida; order Fabales; family Fabaceae; genus Lathyrus; species Lathyrus sativus. Next base: position 522,664,691 of record OZ012738.1, read on the forward strand.
AATTTGACAAATCAACAAATCTTTCTTAACAGTTTTACAGAATAAAGTTGTATCCACTTTTCCTCTGATAAAAGTTTTCTTTAGAAGGAAGTTGCTCAACCTCTCATACCAAGCTCTGGGAGCTTGTTTTAATCCATAAAGAGATTTCTTTAGTTTAAAAACATGATCTGGAAAGTTTTCACTTTCAAAACCAGGAGGTTGGTGGACATATACTTCTTCTTCTATAATACCATTAAGAAAAGCACTTTTAACATCCATCTGATACAGAGTGATGTTATTCTGTGCAGCAAATGAAATAAGAAGACGAATAGATTCTAACCTTGCCACTGGAGCATATGTCTCAGTGTAATCAATACCTTCTTGTTGACTGTATCCTTGAGCAACCAGCCTTGCTTTATTCCTTTCTACTTCTCCCTTTTCATTCAACTTATTCCTGAAGACCCATTTTGTTCCAATAACATTGAATCCTTTAGGTCTAGGAACCAGGTCCCAAACTTCATTTCTGGTGAATTGATTTAGCTCTTCTTGCATGGCAATAATCCATTCATTATCGTTCAGAGCCTCATCCACAGATGTTGGTTCAATTATTGACACTAAGCTAAACAATGAAGATTCAGATGTTCTGAGATAGGATCTTGTCCTGATTGGATCATCTTTCTTTCCAATAATCACATCTTCTGGGTGAGATGCCTTGATTCTGGAAGAAGATCCTCTAACATTTGATCTTTCAGAAATGTGTAAGTTGTCCAATTGAGAAGATAGGTGAATAGCATCTGGAGTTGCTTCAGATTCCTTTTCTTTAGCCTTTTCTGCCTCTGATCCTTCAGAGTCTGTGAGAATCACTTCTCTATCTGCAGAATTGTCAAACTGCTTTGGCTTTTCAGAGCCAAGCTTATCATCAAATCTTACATGAATAGATTCTTCCACAATCTGTGTTTCAATATTGAATACTCTGTAGCCTTTAGAGCGTTCAGAATAACCAAGCATGAAACACTTCTGTGCTTTGGAATCAAACTTGTTAAGATTTTCTTTAGTGTTAAGTATATAACAAGTACATCCAAAAGGATGAAAGTAGGAAATGTTAGGCTTTCTGTTCTTCCACAGTTCATATGGAGTCTTCTTCAGAAGAGGTCTTACAGACACTCTGTTCTGAATATAACACGCTGTGTTGATTGCTTCTGCCCAAAAGTGTTTTGCCAGATTTGTCTCATTGATCATGGTTCTGGCCATTTCTTGCAGACTCCTGTTTTTCCTCTCTACAACCCCATTTTGTTGTGGAGTTCTAGGACAGGAAAAATCATGAGCAATGCCATTTTCAGAAAAATATTTTTCAAAATATTTATTTTCAAATTCACCTCCATGATCACTTCTGACTTTTACAATTTTGAAATCTTTTTCAATCTGGACTTGCTTGCAGAAGTCAAAGAACACAGAATGTGACTCGTCCTTGTGTTTTAAGAACTTTACCCATGTCCATCTACTATAGTCATCAACAATGACTAATCCATACTTCTTGCCTCTGATGGATGCAGTTTTTACTGGTCCAAACAGATCAATATGAAGTAGTTCTAGTGGTTTGGAAGTAGAAACAACATTTTTTGATTTAAAAGATGTTTTTGAAAACTTCCCTTTTTGACATGCTTCACAAAGAGCATCTGAAGTGAACTTCAGATTAGGGAGTCCTCTGACAAGATTAAGTTTATTAATCTGAGATATACGTCTCATATTAATATGGCCCAATCTTCTGTGCCAGACCCATTGCTCTTCATTAACAGACAAGAGGAATTTAACATTTTGAACTTTAAGTTCTAAAAGGTTTATTTTATAAATGTTGTTTTTCCTCTTACCACTAAATAGGATAGAGCCATCCTTTTGACATATAGCTTTACAACATTTTTGATTAAAGGTAATATCATAACCATTGTCACTTAATTGACTTATGGACAATAAGTTATGTTTTAGACCTTCAACAAGTAAAACATTAGTTATAGAGGGAAGTTTACCATTTCCAACAGTGCCAGATCCAATGATCTTGCCTTTCTGGTTCCCTCCAAACTTCACGTCACCTCCAGATCTAAGTTCCAGGCTTTGGAACATAGACCTTTCTCCTGTCATGTGTCGTGAGCATCCAAAGTCTAGGTACCATGACTGGCGTCCGGATCTTGCTGCTAAGAACATCTGCAACAGGAATTATTTTGTTTTTAGGTACCCACATCTTCTTGGGTCCTTTGGGGTTAGTTGGTTTGTAGGTTTGTCTAAACTTCTGTTTTTCAACATAATGTTTATTTTGACTTACCTTGGGTTTAAACACATAAGTATTCTTCTCAGAGCTTGTGTGTTTAATATCATTTAAATGACCAAATTTAAATTGAGAGTACTGAGGAATCTTCTTGATGAGAAGTTTGTCAACAGATTTTGGATTACTTCCAGATGAAGATTCATATCCAATACCTCTTTTGTTGTTCCCACTAACACCATAGATCATAGAAGCCATCTTGCTTCTATCTATGCTCTTAGTAAGGAATCTCTGAAAGCTAGAGTCATATTTTTATAAAATGTTTTCACATGACTTAGCCTCAGATTCAGATTCTTGTTGAGTTATTTCAAAGTCATTTTTGATTTTCAAATTAATTTCTTTTTGCTCAACAATTTCTATCTTCAGAAGATCAATCTCAGATTCAAGATTGCTTTTCAGCTTCTTGTATTTGAGTTTGATATTGTTGTATCTTTTAAGAACTTCTGTTAAAACTTTTGTAAGTTCTTCTTTGGTAAGTTTAGCCATTACCTCTTCTGCATCATCATCAGATTCAGAATCTGATTCATATCCTGAGGTTCCTTCCTCTTGATCTTCTGTGCTGGCCTACAGTGCAACATTTGCACATTCTTCTTCTGATTCAGAAGATGATTCAGAATCATCTGAGTCATCCCATGTTGCCATCAGAACCTTCTTCTTTTTGTCAACCTTCTTCTTGGGTTTTTCTCTTTGAAGTTTGGGGCAATCATTCTTATAATGCCCAGGCTCTTTGCACTCATAGCATACAACTTCTTTCTTGCCAGATCTTCTGTGCCCAGAAGATTCCTTTCTATGATCAGATTTTCTGAAGTTGTTGAATTTCTTTCCCTTGTGCTTCCAAAGCCTGTTGATCCTTCTGGACAGCATGGATAACTCATCTTCTTCTTCAGAAGAAGATTCTTCAGAGCTTTCTGGAATGACCTGCAAAGCTTTAACAATTTTGTTAGATTTTAATGCAACAGATTTACCTTTTTCTTTCTTCTGAGGTTCATCTTCCTCAAGCTCAATCTCATGGCTCCTCAGTGAGCTGATGAGTTCTTCTAGAGAGATCTTGTTCAGATCTTTAGCCATCTTCAAGGCAGTCACCATTGGTCTCCATCTGGTAGGCAGACTTCTGATGATTTTCTTTACGTGATCTGATGTAGAGTATCCTTTGTCTAGAACCTTTAGACCAACAGTAAGGATCTGGAATCTAGAAAACATAGTTTCTATATTTTCAGATTCTTCCATTTTGAACGCTTCATACTTCTTTATAAGCGCCAGAGCCTTGGTCTCCTTCACTTGAGAATTTCCTTCATGAGTCATTTTAAGTGACTCAAACATTCCATGAGTTATTTCTCTATTAGTAATCTTTTCATACTCAGTATGAGAGATTGCATTAAGCAATATTATCCTAGCTTTATGGTGATTCTTGAAATCCTTCTTCTGGACTTCTGTCATTGATTTTCTGTCAACTTTCTTGCCATCCTCATTTGTAGGATGTTCATAGCCATCAATAACCAAGTCCCACAAATCAGCATCATACCCCAGGAAGAAACTTTCTATCCTGTCCTACCAGTAATCAAATTTTTCTCCATCAAACATGGGAGGCTTTGTGCTGATTCTATCCCCTTCATATTTGTTACAGTTAGATGTAGATGTGTCACCCATAATGACAAACAGATATTTAACAAAGTAACTTTTCTCACAGGATCTTTACTGACACGGTTAAGTGGTAGCACACGCAGAACCAGAGCTCTGATGCCAACTGAAGGTGAGAAAATTACTTAGAAGGGGGGTTGAATAAGTAAGACAAATATTCAAGGATTTAAACACAGTTATTTTTATCCTGGTTTGTTGATCCAACTACTCTAGTCCACCCTCTCAAGAGTGATTTGCCTTTCTCTGTCAAAGACTTAATCCACTATTTAATCAAACAGATTACAATAGTAACACCTAAGAACTACAGTTCTTAGTCTTCTCAAGAGCTACTGATCCCAACTGGATCCTCTTAAGGAAAACCTTTTACAAACAATGTAAAACAATTACAAGAGTAAAAATGCTTCTAATAAGCTGTTATCACAACTGTGATATTTCTCTTAAGTTAAAAACAATGTTATAGCAAAATAGGATTATAAGAGCTTTGAGAGATTTGCTTTTATGAGTGATTTTTGCAAGAAGTTCGATACTGAAGAAGATGGAGTGGACTTATTTATATAGGCACTTAGATCCATGAAGTCTTGTTATCGTTGAAGGCTGTGCAGAAAAGCCTGGAGCCTTTTGTCTTTACATTGGAGGTTGTGCTGAAAAGTCTGATGTCTTTTGTCTTCACTTTGCAGAAACTTTCCTTAGAATGGAATGCACAGATAAAACCTTTTTGTCTGTGTTCTTGTGTCTAGCACAAAAGAGGAAAGAGCTGTTGAGATAAGCCAACGTACATATTTAAATCTTCTTCACTAAGTAAGTTCATCTTTCAACATTAGAGTCTGAATCTTCAGAATCTCCAGAGTAGAGATCTTCTGTATCTTCAGAGTCTTGGATGTTATTCAGATTGAGCTGAATCAGAGTATGTGCAGCAAGTGTGCTTGAGCGTGTAAATCCATCAGAGCAGAGTCTTCTATTCTTTAGAGGCTCCTGCTTCAGAATCTTCAAAAGACAGCAATCAGATTCTTCTGGGAGCAGCGTTCAGATCTTCATTTAAGATGCTCTTAAACCTTTTATAATAATATTGTTCAGATCCAAATTTGCTCTTTTAAGAATATTTTCTTTAGTACCTGTAGCAAACAGTCTAGAACAAATTTAGAGTATATAATTCTTGAATACAAAATTCATAAGTGTTATCATCAAAACATAGAGATATAACTAAGAAACAATCTGTGTTCTTACAAATCTCACAACAAAAGAGAATCCCAAGCTTGCACATAACACCTTGATCCCACGTCTTAGGAGCTCAATGAAATGCATGATTGAAAAGTTATGACGTAATGGAGATGCGGATGAATTCGAACATAAGCCAAAAAAAGTTGGAAAAAAGGTGGGACAAATTTGGGGTATGACAATAGTCAACACTACTTCACCCTATAACATCATTATAGGTCGACCATTGTTAGATGGACAACTTTGCTTATTTGATCTATCAAATGTGGGCATCTTTCACTCCTATTTGTCAAGAAAGTGTTGAAAACCACTCTTGCTTTGGTTGGTTTGCAACATATTGTGTAAATGTCTTGGTACCTTTGATTTATGTGTTATTGTGCATGAATTAGGCATGAAAAAGTGGAAATTAAGACACAAGAAAGATGACAAATAAATCAAGACAGCATGAAAACAACAGCAAGTTCGCTAGGCGAACTTGCTAACGAAGCTGCCATCAAAACATCACAAAGTTCGCTAGGCGAACTATGTAGCGAAGGCCAGGAATCAATGCACTGTTCACAACAGAGGAGAAAAGGGACCTAAATTTGCTAGGCGAAGGAGGCAGCGAAGGACTCGCTAGGAGAAGTGATAGCGAAGCTCTAGTGAACACTCTCAGACTTGAGACAGAGGGGAAAGGACCATAAACTCGCTAGGCGAAGCTCGCAGCAAAGGCTTCGCTAGGCGAAGAATTGCTCTCCTAGCGAATATTTGGAAATATCTTAGGGGCGGTTTAACTGTTCAGAGGCACCTCAGGTGCCTAATTTGTTGTTCGCTAGGCAAAGGATCTGTTCGCTAGGCAAACATGACAAATCCTGAATGTACTATTTAAGTATTTTTTTTTATTGCTTTTTAGGTCAGAATCTATTTTTTTGTAACATTTCTTACATCAGAACTTATCTCTCTTCATCTATTTTAGAGAGAGAAACACAAAACCCTAAGAGGGAGGAGGTAAGATCTTTGATCTCTTGTTGGGGTTTGGATGTAATCTTTTGATACCTTATGTATTTCATCTCATTTATGTTTGTGAACTAGTTTGGATTCTCTATTGATTGATTATCTTTGGTTGCCTATTTGTGGGTCTTGACAAAACCTTTTCACATCTTTGATCTCAGATTTTCTTCTATCAATGAACAAACTTTTGACATGATTTTGTAAATTGATATTCATTGTATCCTCTTTGGTATTGAGTTGATTAAGTAGCAAGGGTAGCATGAGTAGGATCAATATGATATTATGCGGGTGCGTGATAATAGTGATGAAGAACGATGTTCGCAACCATTTGGCAGATTAGATGAATACATGTAAAAAGGGTTAAGCGTGTGTACGTATTTTGATCATTGTATTTTATTCAAAACAATGGTTTATCCGATATGGGTGTCGTCTTTGCTTACCTGTTTATCTTTGATTTGAACCGTGATAGAGATATACTCTTCAGATCTGGATCTAGGATGATTACCTGTTAGGTCCTAAATGCTAGAGATAGGTTTTGGCTTAGCATTTGCGTGAGTATCAGTTCGTAATGCTCTGTGTTGTGTTTTTATTGTATGAGAGATCACCAACGAGAAAACATGGTTGTTCTCTCGACGCTATGTTAGAGATAAGCTTTGTCGTGGGTGATACGTAAGGGTATTAGACGAATGATTGCGTTGTGTTTAATTTGATCAGAAGAATGCATGTGTTATCAATTGATGAGATCCAATCCCAACAAGGCTCCGTTTATATTTAAGTTTTTACTTTATATTTTTTGTTTTATCCATGGTTCCTTAAACTTTTTAAACCAAAACTTTTGAACAATAGGCTTAGAAATATGGAGGCCATTGAACAGCGTTCGTATCGCACCGATCCCTGTGGAGACGACAAAATTAGGTACTTCATATTTTTTGCTTGTTGCTTTACCGCACCAATAACCATCACTCGACGCCCTGGAAGCTTCACTTTCAACTCTATATTTGACCATGAAATTCCCACTCGGAGATAGCCGGGTTGGTATTATTAAAGGCGATCAGGGGCTGGCGAGAGAGTGTTATAAGGATAGTCTAAAGTTGAAAAGAAAGGAACCCACAGGAGAATCATATCCCAAAAATACTCTTAAAGTTCACTTGGTCGACATAGACCCACGTAATGATTGAGTTGAATACAACATAGTGCCCAACGAAGAAACAAAGCAAGTTCAGATTGGGCACCTACCATCCCATGTTACACACATCGGGGTTAACTTGTCCCAGAATAGGAGAAAAAGATCGTTCAAACACTAAAAGACAATGTGGATCTTTCTGCCTGGAAACCTCCAGACATGCCAGGGATAGACCCCAATTTCATGTGCCATCACTTAGCAATCGATCCGGATATCAAGCCAGTGGTGGTGATGAAAAGAGGAAAGCAATTGTAGAGGAAGTCGAGAAGTTGTTACAGGTCGGGTTCATCAAGGAGTTCAAGTATCCGACCTGGTTATCTAACGTAGTGATGGTAAAGAAGAAATCCGGGATATGGAAAATGTGTGTGGACTTCACGGACCTCAGCAAGGCATGTCTTAAAGATCCATATCCATTTCCAAACATTGACCAACTGATAGATGCTACGTCTGGGTTACCTTTGCTCAGCTTTATGAATGCATATTCCAGATACAATCAGATCCGGATGAATCCAATAGACGCACCAAAAACCGCCTTCATGACACATCAGAGCAATTATTATTATGAGGTCATGCCCTTTGGATTCAAAAATGTTGGGATTATTTACCAAAGCCTGATGGATAAGGTGTTCACTACTCAGATAGGTCGGAATTTGGAGGTCTATGTAGATGACATGGTTATCAAGACAAGTGCAAAATGGTCACATGTAAAGGATTTAATAGAAACCTTTGCATCCATAAGAAGCTACCACATGAGACTGAACCCGGACAAGTGTACCTTTGGAGTACAAGCCAGGAAGTTCCTCGGATTATGCTCACCAACCGGGGAATCAAAGTGAACCCAGACAAATGCTAGGCTATAATAGGTATGAGAAGTCCAACCACGAAAAAAGAGGTCCAACAGTTGACCGAGAGACTAGCCACATTGTCACGATTTTTATCATGTGCAGGAGACAAATCAATACACTTCTTTGTAGCTATAAGAAAGTCTAAGGAGTTTGAATGGACAGAGGCATGTGAAGAAGCCTTACAAGAAGTAAAGTTTTTTCTATCCTCGCCTCTTATCCTAGTAAGGCCCAAAGAAAACACATCTTTAGTCTTATACTTGTCGGTCACAAATAAAGCCCTTAGCTCGGTTTTAGTACAATATGGAGAAGACGGAGAGTGACCCGTGTACTTTATCAGCAAAGTTATAAAAGGGGCAGAGCTAAGGCACCAGAAGATTAAACGGTTGGTGCTGGTAGTAATTATCACAACCCGGAAGCTGAGACATTATTTTCAAGGTCACCCCATCACAGTCAAGACGAATTACCCAATCAAACAAATACTAAAAAAGCCCGACTTAGCAGGAAGAACGGTTAAGTGGGCAGTAGAGCTCTCTGAGTGTGACACCAAATTTGTGCCCATAATCAGTATCAAGTCACAAACACTGGCCGATTTTATGGTAGAGTTAAGTGCACCAGCTGGAGATTATTAGGTTCATTTCGCATTTTGTGGTAGAGTTAACTGGCCGATTTTGTGGTAGAGTTAGCTGGAGATCATTAGGTTCACTGGACGATTTTGTGGTAGAGTTAAGTTCCTCCGATTTTGTTCAAGTCACATACCCCAAAATTTACCCTTAGATCATTAGGTTTATTTCGCATTTCATTACATTCTGCATTGCATTTTAACTAACCACTAACCGATTTGCATAGTCTGTTGGTTTTTGCAGGAAAATCACACAGTGCACACTTTAATTTATGAAGGGCAAAAAGGGTCATAACTTACAGTCTACTGACAATTTATGAAGTAAAGTCATCATCAGAAATTCCTCAAACAATTAGGGCTTCTATCTCCGAATCATGCGATGTTTATCTGAGAATGGTTTGAATTTTGTGACGGTTTTGACGTCTGGTTTCTCGTGACATAGTGCATTTTGTTCAGGAACCAGAAGTAGTCATCAGCTCAGTTGTAAATGGTTGTTTGCGTCCTAAACCATATGGAGCTAAGTGCATTAAAATACAAGTGAATTCGGGTTAAATCGGTGTGAGAATTTGCTTCGAAGAATTTATTCTAACGGACGCACGTTTTCCTGCTTTCTGCTAGTTACCAGTCGATTTTTAAAGGAACAGTGGAATTTTGGGTCGCATTGAATTTATAATGAATATCTGTTGGTTTTGACCATGATTATCAATCGAGCTGATTCAGGTTACAAAGATGAATTATTCAAGATACAGTTTGAATTTTCAATGCGGAGGACAGTTCGTTTTGCCGTTTAATTGGATTTCTCTGCTTATCCGTTTAAGGCCATATTCGCCGATTTTATTATCCGGTACGAATTAATTTGAAAAGGGATTTGTTTGAACTCGGGAATTACGTCGGATGAAATTTAATTCTAAGTTGCGTGAGATGTTTAACTGTCAGATTCAGAGGTTGGAACGTCCAGTTTCATTTGGATGAATTTAACCGGATGAATTTATTTGTATGATGTTAATTGGATGAATTTAGTTGGATGAATTTAATCAGATGAATTTATTTGGATGAATTTAATTGGATGAACTTAATCAAATGAAGTTAGTCAGATGAATTTAATTCGATGAATTTTTTTGGGGAAATTTGCTCAGAAATGAATTCAGTTTATTAAGAAAAATTGAATTTATTTATTTAAATTCTATACATTCTTTATTACAACATACAAGAATAATTACAAGATTAATTCCTAAGATCTACATTCCTAATTTTGCTAAGAGTTCTTCGAGTCCAATCCTTCGCTTCGACTTTTTTTCGGACCTGAAAAACCGACAACAGATGAAAATAATCGTTAAATGGTTAGCATCAATTTAATTAAAAAAGTGGTTTCTAATCAGTTCGATACCCTCAATTATATTTCATCATCGGGTACGTCGGGAGGGGTAACAAGTAAAGGCCACCACATCCCCCGACTTTTAATTTCCGACCCCGGCACAGACTCGACAATATCTGTTCGAGTTCATTCCAAGAGAGAGAAAAAGTGATTTTTGGAAAAGTGCTTTATTGGAAAAGTGATTATTCTGAAAATTGATTTTTTTTGCGTCCATGCCAAACAAGACCTAAAAGATCCATCCAAAGAAGTAGAGAAACTAGTAGAATCTGAGCAACCAAAGGATGAAGGAATCAAAGATAAGGAAGGAGTGAAAGACGATAAAGTTTATGTACCACCCCTCCTTATAAACCTCCAATTCCATACCCATAAAGATTGAAACAAATCAAATTAGATAACCAATATAAAAAGTTTATAAAAGTGATCAAGAAGCTCCACGTAGAGATTCCATTCACCGAAGCCATTACCCAGATACTGTCTTATGCCAAATTCCTTAAAGGCATATTAACCAACAAATGAAGGCTTGATGATCCAAAACCCTTAGAATGCAATTCTATTGCCGAAAAAAGAGAAATCAAGTTATCGATAAAGCACTTCAGGACTTAGCATCCAGTGTCAGCTTAATGCCTTTAGCCGTTTGTAAGAGGTTAGACCTAGGAGAGTTGTAACCAACTAGGATGTCCCTTCAATTAGCCGATAGATCTGTTAAATATCCTATAGGAATTTTAGAAGACGTCCTGGTTAGGATTGACCAACTCTATATTCCAACAGATTTTATTGTCATGGATATTAAAGAAGATGACAAAATCCCAATCCTTCTAGGTAGACAATTTTTATCAATAGTTGGAGCTATAATAGATGTCACGAGAGGAAAATGATGTATGAAGCAGGTGATGAAAAAGTAGAATTCATATTATCCAAATTCCTAATGGCACCAACCATAAATGACTCATGTTACGCTATTGATATCACTGATGAATGCATGAGAGAATTAGACCAAGCAGATCCCGTTGAAACGATTAAATTACCTTCAACTCCCATAATGTAGGATGAAGGATTTGAAACTAGGCCTTATATAGATGACAACCTTTATGAATGCTTGGCACTCACCTCAAATCATATTCCATGTCCTAAGAAACCATCAATAGAACTTAAGGAACTACCTAAGAATCTGAGATACGAGTTCTTGGATGAAGAACTAAATCGTCCAGTCATAGTCAGTGCCACCTTAGATAATGAAGAAACCAATCAACTCTTAGATGTTTTGAGAAAATATCCCTCAGCTCTAGGTTATAACATTTTTGATCTCGAAGGGATAAGCCCTTTCGTGTATATGCACTGGATTATGCTGGAGGAAGACTCTAAACCTTCCAGAGAACATCAACGAAGGATAAATCCTATAATGAGCGATGTTGTGAAAAGGGAAGTGTTAAAGTTATTAGAGGCTGGAATAATATACCAAATTTCTGATAGTAAGTGGGTGAGTCCTGTACATGTGGTGCCTAAAAAGGGAGGTGTCAAAATTGTACAAAATGAAAGAAGAGAACAAATAGCTAAGCGCATAGAAAGCGGTTGGGCGTATGTGTATCGATTATAGAAAATTAAACAAAGTAACTAGGAAAGATCACTTCCCCCTTCCATTCATAGACCAAATGCTTGAACGTCTAGCAAGATATTCTTACTTTTGCTATCTAGATGGATATTCAGGATTTTTCCAAATTCCTATTCACCCTGATGATCAAGAGAAAATAACCTTTACTTGTCCATATGGAACACTTTCCTATCGACGAATGTCATTCAGACTATGCAATGTCCTAACTACTTTCCAACGCTGTATGATGTCAATCTTTGCAGATCTCCTCGACGAGATCATGGAAGTTTTCATGGACGATTTCTCGGTATGTGGATCCAGTTTTAGAAATTGCCTAACCAACCTTGAGAGAATCCTAGAAAGATGCGTAGAAGTCAATCATGTTCCAAACTGGGAGAAATGTCGTTTTATAGTTACTAAAGGAATAGTATTAGGACACATAGTTTCCACAAGAGGTATTGAGGTTGAAAAAGTCAAAATAGAAGCTATAGAAAACCTCCAACCACCGAAAATAATTAGAGAGATCCGAAGTTTCCTTGGACACGCCAACTTCTACCGATGCTTCATTAAGGACTTCTCCAAAATAACCAAACCCTTAACCAACCTTCTTATGAAAGACGTTGAGTTCAATTTCGAAGATAAATATCTTGAAGCTTTCAAACACCTTAAATAAGCGCTAGTCTCTGCACCTATTATGCAACCTCCCTATTGGAACCAACATTTCAAAATTATGTGCGATGCAAGCGACTATGTTGTGGGTGCTGTTTTAGGGCAAAATAAAGATAAGAAACTTCATATAATTTATTACGCTAGTAGAACACTAGACGCCGCCCAACTTAATTATGCCACAACCGAAAAAGAACTCCTCGCCATAGTTTTCGATATTAACAAGTTCCAATCTTATCTAGTCGGAGAAAAGATTATTGTTTACACAGATCACACTGCTATCAGATATCTATTAAGAAAAAATGACGCTAACCCTAGATTACTTAGCTGGATCCTTTTGCTACAAGAATTTGACTTGGAGATCCGTGATAAGAAAGAAATCGAGAACGCGGTTGCAAACCACCTTTTGAGGATAGAATACTTAAAACTAGACCATATCCCGATAAACAATGACTTTATTTAGATACACTCATAGTAGCAGTAAGAACCAATCATAATGATGACCCCGACCTCTACTTAGAATTAAACATTGAAAATGCCCTAGCAGTTACAAATGTACCTTGGTACGCCGATTTTGTAAACTACCTATCTGCCGATATCATACCCCCTGATCTTAACTACCAACAGAAAAAGAAGTTATTTCACGATGTGAAACACTTTTATTAGGACAAACCACTCCTATTTAAGAGAGGCGCAGACGATATATTTCGTCGTTGTTTCCCAGAAGAAGTGGCAAACATAATCAAACACTGTTACTCTGCACCTTATGGTGGACATGCAGGCACATCTAAGACTTGCCCCGAAATTCTTCAAGCAGGCCTTTTCTGGCCAACATTATGGTGTGACGTCCATGCTTACATTGTCAGGTGTGACCAATGTCAATGCACTGGGAATGTCTCGAGACGTGATGAAATGCCATTACAAAATATCCAAGAAGTAAACTCTTCGACGTTTGGGGAAGAGATTTTATGGGACCCTTTCCACCGTCAATGGGAAACAAGTATATTTTGTGGCTTCACCTACCAACGATACTCGAGTAGTCATAAAATTATTCAAAAACTACATATTTCCTATATTTGGAGTACCTCGCCTCGTTATAAGCGATGGAGGATCGCACTACATATCAAGAATATTTGATAACCTTTTAAATAAGTATGAAGTTAAACACAGAGTAGAAAAACCCTACCATCCACAAACCAGTGGACAAGTAGAAGTGTCAAATAGGGAGATTAAGCAAATCTTAGAAAAGATTGTTTCAATATCTAGAAAAGATTGGTTCCTGAGACTACAAGAAGCATTGTGGGCTTACAGGACCGCTTTCAAAACTCCTATAGGAACAACCCCATACCAGTTAGTTTATCGAAAATCATGCCACTTACCCTTTGAGCTGGAACGTAAAGCCTATTGGGCCATCAAGGCCCTTAATATGGACTATTTAGAAGCCGGTGACAAACGCATTCTCGACATCCATAAATTAGAAGAGCACATCGTAATGCTTATGAAAATGGATTATCTATAAAGAAAGAACTAAAGCATGGCATGACAAAAGGATTTTTAAGAAAGAATTCAACACACGAGATCTGAAATCATTCATGTAGTCTTTTTATAGTAAACGGACAAAGATTGAAACACTATTATGGAGGAGACATCCCTACCTATAACTTTGGTCATACTCTGATCAAACCATCCATTGCCACATCTACTAAGTAAGTTCCATAATCATCGAGCTACCGACGTTAAACAAGCGCTGTGTGGGAGGTAACCCACGACCATTTTATTTTGTTATTTATTTTTATTTTATTGTCAAAGATGAATTATTTACATTTATTATCTGCTTAACAGGACTAACTTGTGTGATATTTATCTTTCAGGTCTCAGACCCCATCGCCTTCGATAGCATTCTCCACTAACGTTATTTTTCAGAATGCAGAACTTCGATGATATGCACGTTGTGTTCAGGGATGAAAAGTAGAGGAAACGATTTGTGATCCTTTTTGAGCGACCCATGCTCCCAACCAGATACCCTGATTCCAACTGCCTTGAAACCTTAGGTTTGAAGCCAGTGTGAGATACCTCAACTATCAACTCCAATGGGACGAATACTCTAATGCAATGAATGTCATGTGCAGGAACTTAACCTTAGAATTCCTCAGCTCTCTCATTTACGAACCCTACGCTGGTAGAGGGTTCAAAAGAGGGCATATTAATTTTAGATTATTTGGAAAAGAATACATCCTCAACCACAAATATTTTTCCAATCTATTAGGATTTCAACATGGCCTAGATGCTATGCATGATCTATCAGAAGTAAATATTATGTAGGATGAGCTGGATAAGTTCTAGAGTCAAATCACCAGTGGAGGAGGCCCTAATCCTTCCATCCAACCGTCAAATAAGATCCATAACCCAACCTTTAAATATTTTCATATGATTCTAGCTCATACCTTTTTCAGAAAAAAGTGAAATCGACATCTAGAGCAGGGAGGAGGGGGTACCAGTGGTCAGCAATAGCAATATCCAGGTGTTTACTATGAAATTTGGAAAACAACCGCTGGTCTATCAATTCTGGGTAAAATTGAGTAACTTGCAGGATCGACCATACTAAATTCTAGAACATGAGCTAAGTTTGAAAAAAAAGAAAATTGGAACTCCACGTTCGACTATGAAAGTTTTGTAAAGCAAAAATAACTTGGAAATTAACAAGGCTGTGAAATAAAGAACGTAATTCTTAATGCGTCGAAAGTTAAAGGTAAGGTTGTTTATTGTCTCGGATTGCACATGTTTATTGTCGTTTAATTTTTATTTTCTTGCATTATGCTTGTGTTTTGTCTTGTTTTCAGGTATATTGCCTAATAAGAGCCTTCCATGAAGAAATGGAGGAAAAAAAGCAGAAAATGGAGTTTTGGATGAAAATTACACATACGGAGTTCCACATGAAGTGTAGGGTTTCTCACACATTCTAACTGTCACTTGACCATGTCCACAACCTTTTGTACATGTGGCAGATGCCATGTCTAGATGGCGGGCGCCATCTTTGCATTTGGTGGTCCGGTCAAGGACGGTTGGAGCATGATGCCATGACCAGAGATATTCCCTACACACGAATTCTGAATAGGCTACGTAGTTTCGAATGCATTACTACATTATAAATAGGACTTAGATCTTTAGTTTTAAGCAGCTAGTCTTAGTTCTCGGCATAGGCATATATCCATTTATTAGAATCAATAATTCGTCACATCGAGGGGTTATCGCACCATTGTTGTAATCGAGGTTGGAGCATCGTAGCATATGAATTTTAAGCTTGCCGTCATTTTACTTTCAAGTCAGATTTACTTTCAAGTATCGTACCAGATTCAAGTCTCCGATTTGGAGCAGGTTTTATTTTACTCGCACTTTTATTATTATTCGCATTATATTTTGCCTTGCTTTAATTTGTTTAATTTTCGCACGATTTACATATCGCTTTTATTTCAAAGATTTGTTTTCTAAGAGTGAACTTAAGCGTGACACTTTCGTTCTTACTTTTGGAAACCGATCACGCGTTAATTTCAACACGATTTACATATCGCTTTTATTTCAAAGATTTTTTTCCTAAGAGTGAACTTAAGTGTGACACTTCCCTTCTTACTTTTGGAAACCAATCATGCATTTATTTTCCTGCACGATTTACATACCGCTTTTATTTCAAAGATTTGTTTTCTGAACTGAACCTAAGAATGACGCTTTCGTTCATTTGAAAACCAATCACGCACGTTTTATTTCCCTAAATGATTTACTCTACAAACAAATTATTTATTATGTTTATCACCGTCATGTCCAGCTAAATCTATTGTGTTGGGATGTGAGGACCTTCATTTCAATGATACTCCATATGTTGTATTTATAGAAACACTTTAGGTGATGTTTTGAATTTTAATGTAATTTTTCTAAACTTAAATTGATCGGTCATTTCGTGAATGAGACCGTATTTCTGTTTACGTAGTAACCGTGACTATGTTAGGTAAGATTGAAAGTCATCTGACACTTTAGATAAGAGTTGGTTAGTTTTTAATTGATAAAAAAAGCAAAAGTGCTTTAGCAATTAATTAGGAAAATTTGGTATTATTAGAAAGTGATTTTAAAACTATTTTCGGACGTGTTTATAGATTTAGGATCCGGTTGGCCGAGCATATGCCAGAAACCCTTTGATATCAAAGTTTCCAATCAAAAACACTTTTTAACAGAGTCTTATAGGTAGTTATATAAAAAAGGACTTTTCACTTTAACGCAAGATGCGACCGATGCAGCGTGAGCAGCTGGTATAAATTAAGGTCAGGTCTGGTTCTGATTACGCTAACGCGACGGTTCTTTCTTGATTAAGTCTTTTCCAAGGAATAAAAAATTTCCCCACAAGTATTACTACTTAGACAATAGAAGTATTGTTTGATCGATGAGAATTATATTCCTGTATGCCTTTATTCTGAATTTGAATTAATTCCTTAATTAAATATTTCTTCCCTATGCGTTTTGCTCTCTGTTTTCATTAGCTTTAGATAAACACCGTAACAATAGCAATCGATAGATTGCTATTGCTCTCTGTGGGATTGATAATCTTTTATATTACTCTGACGTACTCCGTATACTTGCAGATAGCATGCATCAGGAAGCGCTTCCTCGGGTACAACGTGAAAATTTAGTATGTTTCCCTGGGTTTGTAAACTCTCCAGTTTGTAGGGGTTCCTTCCTCCAGCTTCTCTACAATCGCAAAGGCATCCGAGTCGTCAAGGATGAAACGCGAAGTGACGGCCAGGGGTTCCATCCCAGCCCACGCGGATGAAGATTCATCATTCTCATCAGCCAAGTTGTCTTCATCATCCTCGCCAACGTCTTCTACATCGACGATGTCTGTGTCATCCATGACGGCATCCTCGAGCTTGGGATCCATTTAACTTGAAAAGCATAATGAAGCAATGAATTTGACAACAAGGTCAAATCCATCCTTCCACCGCAAATCAAGTGAAAGGGCGAGGAAACGCTCGACACACGTCCTCGAACGAAGCCCTTACTGACAAGTGCATGACCGCGAGGAAATTCTCCTCGACGTAGAACACGAAACCCCCTCACCCCCTTAGCGGGGGAAAGACTCCCCAATGCTTAAGTTCCCCACCAGAATCAAGCGTGGGAAGTCTCCTCGATGAAAGACTTCCTCTTGGTACTCACGCATCCACGGGGAGAAGGTTACCCCGACGTCAAAAACAGCGAGGATGCTAAAGCTTCATGAGGTCCCAGAGACCTTCATCAGAAACTTCATGCATTTTCCCAGAATCTTCATGAAGTCCCTAGAATCTTCATCAGAAACTTCATGAGGTCGCCCGAAACTTCATGAGGTCGCCGAGAAATTTATGAGCTCCCAGAAAATTTGCCAAAAACTTCATCGAAAACTCAAGAAATCCCTCATAAAATTCATAAAATGCCAGAAAACGCATAAATCCTGGAGAAAGATAGAAAAATTACTTATAGGAAGAATAATTTGGAGATTAGGACGACGGGGCAAGGAGCTGACGAAGACAACGGCGAAGAACATGCGTTATGAGAGTAGAGAGAACCTTGGGAGGCTTTGAGAAATTCTTGAGCTAGAATGAAGTGAACGTGCAAATGAATCAGTCTTACCCCTTATTTATATCCTCTAGCGCAGGAAGCAAAGCATCACATAGGCACTCAAGCACCACTACTCGTAGTCGTCATAGACATTTAATGCTTATGATACATGACCCTAGAAGAAGCCACATGTGTCCCTTCAATCCCCTTCACACGACTCAAGGAAATGACGTGTCTGTTCCTTTTGCTTCCATCACATCGTCCAGTATGTTGAGCATAATGCCTGACTATAGAGCTGCTGAGAACGCTTCCTCAAGAGAAAATGACAAAGAGCCATGACTACATGTGACGTGCGGGCCTCCCCTTGAGCACCTGTCCTCGGGATAAACACTTGATCGACCTTGACATCGACCACATGTAAACCTCACTATCGAGCACAACTAATGGCTTCTACATCTGTTATGCTCATAGCCCTGCGAGCTCAGCGCCTCGAGCACGAGCGATGCTCCTCCGGGAAAGTCCCTGCCCCCCTCCCCCTCACCCCCCTCGACGCAAGAATTGACTCTTAAGTCATCACTCTTATGCTTCGGAGCAATGACTTAGGGGATCCTGTTCGGGACAGGGCCAGAAGGATGGCCCACCCCAGCTCCTCCTCGAGGAGGGCTCAATGAAGGCCCACTCCATCAACTCACACGGGGGATGCTTTTTACGCGTCTTCCCCATGGCCTCCACATACTCCCCATACAGGGACATGTCAACAGCCAACTACCCGCGTCCGTGAGAACAAGTCTTCCACCTTCTGAGGTTCACGGGGAAGTTAGACCAGGATGAAGACCATGTGTTGGTGTTCCCTACACCACAAATAGATCCTGTAAGTTATCCCTATTGGGCCTAATGATCAAACCCAATGCAGATAACAGTTGGCCCAGCTCTAGGGGCACATTATAAATACTCTCTTCCACTAGAGAGACAGTATTCTAATTTTCTTCACTTTTATGTACTTTCTTTCTCTCTCCCGCTGAAACTTACTTTAACATCGGAGTATCTTGCAGGTATACCCCCTCCTCTTCTCCACCACCGATGAACTAGAGCTCACGACACGTTTCTATCTGCTAATCTCTTTCTGGTCTGGTAAGATCATGTTTGATTTCTTAAGCACCTAATTTCCTAGTCTTATGTCCCTAATTTTAAAGAAGTTTGTATATATTGATTTCAATTTTAAAAATTAGAGAAGCTAATACTATATATTATTTTGGGTGAAGTGAAACATGAGGACTTTTCTGATTCATTAGTTCTGGTATTAATCACAAGTGATTGAGCGCAAATGGTTAATAAGCTCCAATTAAGAATAAATAATTTAGAATAACTCAAGTATTAATATTTACTATAAAAATATTAGGCCGTAAATTACTTACCTCTCAACATACCTCTAAATTCCTAAGACAATATTCGTTAAAAATTGAAGAATTAAAAATAAAGAAAAAAATTACTTTGTTTTGAAAGTGAATTTCTATTTTTTATTTTTATTTTTGAATGTTGGGGTGTCAATTATGAGTTTGAAGTCTCACATTAAATTAAAATGTGAATGTTAAGAAACCAATAAATGAGAAGACACATATAACTAATGTCATGGGGTTTTAGAGTAATTATGTAGTATCAACATTGATGGTTTGATTAAAAGTGGCGGGCTTCTTTGATTAGAAGTTTTTCAAATAATTTTTAGACAAGTGACTCCAAATACAAGAGAGGTTGAATTATGATATTAAAAATTTGTGATTAATTTAAGTATTTTATTACTTAAGAAGTAAATAGTATTAGGATCTCAAGATTAGAGAGAAAAGCAACAAAAAGAAAAAGCACAATAGTAAACTAGATAACACAAAATAAAGAGATAAGAGTTAGAAAGATGGCATAATAGAATTATGCAAGTTCGGCCTAACATTGGCCTAATCATGTCCATAAGATATTTTCTTGAAATTTCACTATAATATTGAACTTTTACATGTTATGCCAACAAACCCTTGCACTACTACAAATAATACGTTTCATGATAAAATTTTCATCTCACCCAACCAAAACCCGAGGTAAAAGGTCAAGGTGTGCCATGTTTTATTTTATTTTTAAATAAATTCTACATATTTCCTCGTTTTCTAAATGTAACCGAGGGGAAAATAATTCAAGACATGTTTCGAATCTCAACATCAACAATTTATGTTTTTATTTCTTTAAAAGTGATGTTTTATTTTTATTTTATTTTTAATTTTTAAACTGAGGTTAAATCAAAAAATTCGCGTTTGAGGTTACATGTGTTTTTTATAGTAGTTTCGACTGTCGAGACAATCAAACCGAGAGATTTTATACTGACTTATACCCCAACCAAAAATGGGTTTTTCCACAGGATAAACTCACGAATCAACTAGAGGTTTTACATTTTGATCTCAATAACCAAATAGAATTTTTTTAAGCTGAGTTCTATAACCAACCTGAGATTTTGCATATGGTTAATCTCAAGAACCAAACTTAATTATTCAGGAGTATCTCACTTTTGAAAATAACAACAGTGGTGCAACACCAATACAATTGTTTCCTCACAAGCATTTTTTCACTCAAAAAAACTGAGACAACTTTGGTGAAAGAAATTTTTTAAGAGAGAGAAGAGAGAGAAAATATACCCATTTTAGAATGCACTCTTTACATCCATCTGATATAAAGTGATGTCATGATTTAAATCAAAAGAAACTAAGAGACGAATAGATTCTAACCTGTCAATCAGTGCAAAGGTTTTTGTATAGTCTATTCCTTCTTGCTGACTATAACCTTGTGCTACCAGTCATGTTTTGTTTCTTACGACCTTACCTTTTTCATTGAGCTTGTTTCTAAATACCCATCTGGTTCCAATAATATGGACACCTTTTGGTTTTTGAACAAGATCACAAACATCATTTCTGGGGAATTGATTTAGTTCTTCTTCCATAGCTAGAATCCAATAGTTGTCTTGAAGAGTTTCATTTATAGAGGTTAGTTCGATGAGAGAGACCAAGCCAAGAAGAGTTTCTTCAGAAGGTTTGAATGATGATCTGGTTTTGAATGTGTGTCTTTATCTCCCATAATTGATTCTACAGAATGAGAAGTTCTTGGTCTAGTTTTCTTCTAATGAGATGGATCAACAACATTTTCTGATTAATTTGTTTCCGAGTCTTTAGTTTCAGCAGATGTATCTCTATCTCCAGAGTCTTTATCCTTAGGTTCTGAGAAGGTGATTTCTAAATCTACAATTTTCTCAACTAGATTTCATTTTTCAGGGTCAAGCTTATTATTGAATCTAACATGAATTGATTCTTCAACAATTCGTGTTTCTGTGTTATAGATTATGTAGCCTTTTGAGCATTCAGAATATCCTAAGAACAAACATTTTTGAGCTTCAGAATCAAACTTGCTAAGATTCTCCTTAGTGTTTAACATAAAACATGTACAACCAAAAGGATGAAAATAAGATATGTTGGGCTTTCTATTCTTCAACAATTCATAAGGAGTCTTACCCATAATAGGTCTAATAGCAACCTTGCTTTGAATGTAACATGATGTATTTACTGCCTCTGCCCAGAAATGCTTAGCCAGACCAGTTTCTTGGATCATGGTACGAGCCATTTCTTGCAAAGTCATATTCTTCCTTTCTACAAATCCATTTTGTTGTGGAGTTCTAGAACAGGAGAAATCATGGGAAAGGCCATGAGAATAAAACAAATCCTCAAAGTATATGTTTTCAAATTCTCCGCCATGATCACTTCTAACTTTGACTATTTTGCAATTCTTCTCTGTTTTCACTTGAGAGAAAAAGATAGAGAATACAGAATGCGACTCATCCCGGTGTTTCAAGAACTTTACCCATGTCCAACGACTATAGTCATCAATTATAACTAATCCATACTTCTTTCCGCTGATTGAAGCAGTTTTCACTGGTCCAAATAAATTAATGTGTATAAGTTCTAACGGTCTAGAGGTGGAAACAACATTTTTTGCTTTGAAAGAAGTTTTAGAGAACTTGCATTTCTGACATGCTTCATAAAGAGCATCTGAAGCAAACTTCAGGTTTGGTAAGCCTCTGACCAGTTCAGGCTTGTTTAGCTGAGAAATCCTCCTTATGCTAACATGGCCCAAACGTCTATGTCGTATGATCAGTGCATATTTATGCACATTCTCCTATATTTTTACTTAGGCATTTCTTTACTTTATTTTGATTATTATTATGTTTTATTATGTTTTTACATTTTATTTTATTTTTGGTTTAATTTGATTTTCGCACTTTATTTTTCAACTTTAGCAATCTGCACGGAAACGATCATAACTGGAGCTCCGAGAATCGTTTGAGGCGTTCTAAAAATCTTCGAAAAGCTAAGAGATAGAGCTACAACTTTTGTGTTGGAATCAAAGTCAGATTCAGAACACATTTTCCCAGAATATTCGTTGAAGTTGCAACATTATGATATTGTTTTAGTTTTGGGTCATGTTTTGGGCCTAGGTTATATTTTCGACCCAGTTGGGTTTTGAACCGGATCCATTGTTTGCCTTTTTAAGGAGAACTCGTGTTACTGTTCACATGAGTCACTATTCACGGAAAAATATTGTGGAGCTTTTTACGAATCCTATGGAGAACTAATCACTCTGAGTCGGTCTACCGTAATTCAGGTTCCAACACTTGAGATTATTATAATATTATTATTTGTTTAATTCCGTTCAATGATTTTATACTCTTGTATGCTTAATTCAATTGTATGAAATATATTGATTTAATTTGGTTGATTGTATGATCCTAACATAGACACTTGTACGTTTGCTTAATTCGTTTTTGTGTCTGAATAATCATGTTTGCTTAATTCATGAAGCTTTTTACCGTTTGCTTAATTCGGACAATAGGATCATATATCTTGCAATCCTTATCGCGCTTTCCGTTGAGTTTGTATCCAAATAGGAATGAACGGGTAGAATATTAGTATTATAACAGTCGATGATAGTAGGAACTGAATCGGTAGATTGACTTATTTCATAATCATTTTTTCACAACAGATTATTTTAATAATCATTTTTTTCTCTTAATCAAAACCGACCCCCCCCCCATATTTCGTTACTGTATTTGGTTATTCCTACAAGAATCCTTGCGATACGATTCGAGTCATTGTCGTTGTACTGCATTTTTATAAAAACACTCGTTTTGATCCGCGTGCGACAACAGATCAAATTGGCGCCGTTGTCGGGGATTATTGTCGTTATTAATCAATTTTAGATTCATAGGGTTAGTGTCCTCGAGCCTAGACCTTAGTTTCATCGCGGTTCCGTCGAATTCACGTTTTAGAGTCCAAATCATTAAAAATCGGATTTTTTGAAAATTTCTTTCGAATCGAATTCTATTATGGGAACTTGAAGCAGAAAAATTCTAGAAACGTTTATCCTGTTCTACGAAGTAGTTACGGGAGGTGTGCTTTCAAATTCCCAAATTCATCATTTTTCTATTTTTAATGATTTATTTACTGTTTTCATAGAGTCGAAAAAAATCGAAAAAATTCTCAAAATTCTATTTTTAAAGTCATAGATTAATTTCGGTGTCAGTTTATTTTTTTGAATTTATTTTGATTGATTTCCTTCTTTGTGTTTGTTTTTGACTTTTAGGGACATTGTTGGCATTTTGAATATTGTTGTTGCATTGCTGTGTATTAGTCCTGGCAACTAGGTCATCCAGTTCTGAGCTTGTTGTTTTTGATCCTGAAGTAGAGAGAACTTTGCACACACGACGTAGAGCAGTCCAGGTTTCCACTAGTTCACCACCCCCACCCACCATTGCACTTGATTTTGAAATGGCTGACAATAGAACCTTAAGGCAATTAGCTGCTCCTGATGTGAATTATAACGATTTGTGTATTGAGTATGCTGCTGATGTTGTTCCTTTTGAATTAAAATCGGGCTTAATCCATTTGTTGCCCAAGTATAGTGGTCTTGCTGGTGAAGATCCTCATAAGCATTTGAAGGAATTTCAAGTGGTGTGTTCTACGCCATTGAAGCCTGAAGGGATCACTGAAGATCATATCAAACTTCGAGCTTTTCCTTTTTCATTGCAGGGTACGACAAAGGATTGGATATATTCCCTCGAACCAAATTCAATTGCAAACTGGAATGCTCTGAAAAAAGTGTTCTTAGAGAGATATTTTCCTGCCTCCAGAGCTGCCTCGATAAGAAAAGAGATTTGTGGTATTAGACAGGGTAATGAGTCTTTGACCGAATATTGGGAGAGGTTCAAACATTTGGTATCCAGCTGCCTTCAACACCAGATCACCGAGCAACTACTCATCCATTACTTTTATGAGGGGTTGTTATCGATGGATAGGAACATTCTTGATGCTGCTAGTGGTGGAGCACTTGTTGATAAGACTCCAGCTGCTGCCAAGGCTTTAATTGAGAATATGTCACTCAATTCCCAATAGTTCACAACAAAAAACAATTCTGTCCAAATAAAGGGTGTGAACGAAATTCATGTATCTTCTCATGTTGCGCATTCCGACAAAGCCTTCGAAAACAGAATGAGTGAGCTGAAAAATTTAGTGCAACAGTTGATAGTCGTAGGTAAGGCTCAAGTAGCCCATCAAACCCAACCACCAAGGTTATGTGGTATTTGTACTTCTGCTGATCATCCTACTGATACATGTCATGTTCTGCAAGATCATAAGCCTACTGAATTACCCCCAGCTTATGCTGCAGCCCTTTACAATCAAAGTAACAACCAGAACCGGTACAACATTCCTGACCTGTCCACTAATAAGTACCACCCGAATTGGAGGAACCATCCCAACCTCCAATATGGAAACCCACAAACCAGCCAACAACCTAACCCACCTTAAGCGGTTGCTGCCCCTGCACCTTCCAGACCTTCTTTAGAGGAACTTGTTAAACAAATGGCCGTCAACAACCTTCAGTTCCAACAAAGGACCGATGCTAGCATCCAGACCTTGAACACGCAGATGGGATAACTTGCTACTCAAATAAATAACATGCAAGCCCAAGGGTCGAACCAACTACCCGCCCAAATAGTAGTGAATCCAAAGGAGTTATTGTCTGATTTAGTTGATGATATTTATCCTGAGTTGTTATCTGATTTTCCATCTTTATTAGATTATGATGATACTTACTCTTGCGATTTATGTACTGACACTAATGTTTACTCTGTTGGTATTAAGATTAATGCTGCCTTGCAGGATGATTCTTTTAATGATGTCGTTTATACAATCGAAACTCTTGATATCACGGCTGCCCCAACCAAATATTCTTCTGAACCACTTCCTGAGGATTTATATTATTCATCAAAGCTTCAATTTGAGCAGGAAGAAAAGTTATTGCAGGAACATAAGAAGGGAATTGGATGGACCTTGGTTGACACTCTTAATTTTAGCCCATCCATGAGTATGCGTAAGGTCTCAATTGAAGATGGAAGAAAAGCAGTGAGGCAGCCCCTTAATCCCTTGATTCTTGATGTTGTGGAAACGGAGACCACTTTCACATGCCCATTCGACACTTTTACTTATTGAAGATTCTTCTTTGATCCTGGAATAAAAGTCGAAGGCACTAATAAATATTTCAAGGTCAATGGATACTACCCAAAGTTACTTTATAACATCCCCACTTTGGGAGAGGAGCCTGTAGAAGATCTCTCTTTGGAAAAGGCTGCTTATATGATCACTTATCCACCTTGACTCATCGGGTGTGTTCTTTCCTTTCTCTCACTCTTATTTATATTTATGTTCTTTCATTGAGGACAACGTATGCTTTAAGTGTGGGGGAGGGAAACCTTTATTTTATTTGCTTGTTTTACTATTTTTTTTTGGTTTGTTTTCATTTATAATAATAAAAAATAACAAAAAATTGCATCTTTTTGAAAGTTCTAGGCTAAAGACTAATTTGAGATTAGTTTGCGGAGACTTGGGAAAAATTCACAAGATCAGTATCATCTTAACACCGTAAGTCTCCTGCATGTGGAAATTGATTTGAATAATCTTTATGTTTTAGCCTTAAATTCTCATTCTCTGACAGCTCTTGAGTAGTTTATTTTAGCAGTCATCACTATCTCATACACACTCTACGCAGGGAAGCCGATGAATATAAGTGAGTGATCAAATTTTTAGCTTGAAAAAAAAAGAATAAGAAGAAATGAAAAGGATGTAGAGCCTTAAAAAAAAATAGAGTTGAAAAAAATTATTCGTTGTTAGTTGGTTCAGCGGTTTCTGGTACTGAACTTGGTAGGGCGGATTACGGTCCGATCCCCCGCAACTACAACTGAATAAGCAAAGGGTTATGTCACGTAAGTACCAGAACCCCAAACAAAAAGGATCAGAGTCACTAACCGGTCTCCTTGCTATGAGTGTGTGGAGATAACGGGCTTAATGTGATTGCGTCTGAATGAAAAAGAGCAAAAAGGAGGAAGAGTAAGTTAGGTTTCAACATAATAATATGATTCGAGTTGATTTGTATATTCAGTAGGTTTATGACTGCACAATTATGGATTAGTGTTTCTACAATATCCCTAGTGTGTAAGATTAGTACCTATCGATACAAACTTAACCGAAGAAGACTTACAGCCTGGAATGAGTAATTGTTCATGTGTTTGTGCTTTCTTTGTTGTGTTTTATTTTAATTTTGCTTGGAGTGCAAAAGTTCAAGTGTGGAGGAATTTGATCAGTGCATATTTATGCACATTCTCCTATATTTTTACTTAGGCATTTCTTTACTTTATTTTGATTATTTTTATGTTTTATTATGTTTTTACATTTTATTTTATTTTTGGTTTAATTTGATTTTCGCACTTTATTTTTTAGCTTTAGCAGTCTGCACGGAAACGATCATAACTGGAGTTCCGGGAATCCGTTTGAGGCGTTCTAAAAATCGTCAGAAAGCTAAGAGATAGAGCTACAACTTTCGTGTTGGAGTCAAAGTCAGATTCGGAACACATTTTCCCAGAATATTCGTTGAAGTTGCAGCATTAGGATATTGTTTTAGTTTTGGGTCTGGGTTATATTTTTGACCCAGTTGGATTTTGAACCGGATCCGTTGTTTACCTTTTTAAGGAGAACTCGTGTTACTATTCACATGAGTCACTATTCACGGAAAAATATTGTGGAGCTTTTTACGAATCCTATGGAGAACTAATCACTCTGAGTCGGTCTACCGTAATTCAGGTTCCAACACTTGAGATTATTATAATATTATTATTTGTTTAATTCCGTTCAATGATTTTATACTCTTGTATGCTTAATTTAATTGTATGAAATATATTGATTTAATTTGGTTGATTGTATGATCCTAACATAGACACTTTTACGTTTCTTTAATTCGTTTTTGTGTCTGAATAATCATGTTTGCTTAATTCATGAAGCTTTTTACCGTTTGCTTAATTCGGACAATAGGATCCTTATCGCGCTTGCCGTTGAGTTTGTATCCAAATAGAAATGAACGCGTAGAATATTAGTATTATAACAATCGATGATAGTAGGAACCAAATCGGTAGATTGACTTATTTCATAATCACTTTTTCACAGCAGCTTATTTTAATAATCATTTTTTTCTCTTAATCAAAACCGACCCCCCCCCCCATATTTCGTTACTGTATTTGGTTATTTCTACAAGAATCCTTGCGATACAATTCGAGTCATTGACGTTGTACTGCATTTTTATAAAAACACTCGTTTTGATCCGCGCGCGACAGCGGATCATCGTACCCATTGCTCTTCATTAACAGACACTAAGCATTTGACATTATGTTCACAGAGATCAGAAACTCTAATCTTGTAAATGTTGTTTTTCCTCTTTCTGATAAAAAGGATTGAGCCATCTTTTTTACCGACAGCCTTACAATACTTTTGATTAAAGATGATATCATAACCATTGTCACTAAGCTGACTGATAGACAATAAGTTATGCATCAAACCATCGACCAGAAGAACATTGGTAATAGAGGGAAGTTTACCATTACCGATAGTTCCAGAGCCAATGATTTTTCATTTCTGGTTTCCTCTGAAACCAACAAAGCCTCCAAGCTTAAGTTCTAAACTTTGGAACATATGCCTTCTTCCCGTCATATGTCGCGAGCAACCATTGTCCCGGTACCATGATTAGTGTTTCAGTTGAGCTGCTAAGGATGTCTGCAACATAAACTATCTTTTCCTTAGGTACCCACTTTCTGGGTCCTTTTTTCTTAGTTTTCCCAGAGAGTTTAGCAAATTTGGGTTTATGTGCAACATGATAGTCAAGTGGTATTAGTGCATGATATTTAGGCGTAGAAACAAATTTCTGTGTTGGTGGAGGTTTCTGTGTAAGCTCAAAATAAATAGTTTTTGTGCCAGCAAGTACAAAGTGCTTATAGAGAGGTTTTGGTTTTACCACGATACTTTCATCAATCTTAGAGGTATTTGTACAACCTAAACCTTTCTTTCCATTTCTACTAACCCCATAGATTAAGGAAGCAATTTTGCTTTTATCTATGCTTTTAGTCAGAAAGTGCTGAAAAGCTCAGTCATATCTAAATACACAGTTGGTACCGGAAGCATATGGACCTATTTCTTCTTCTAATTTTGAGATTTAAATTCTCAAAGTAGAGTTTGTACTTTCTAAAGAAAATATTTTTTCATTTAAAGAAGAAATATTCTCTTCATGCTTCTTACACGTTTCAGAAGCAATTACTTGGACTTGTTTAAGGTCTTTGTATTTACTTTGAAGACTTTGATACTTCTCTAGTATTTCAGAAAGACATGATTCTAAATCAGAACAAGAGATGTTAGAAAATACCTTTTCAGAATCATGATTCGTTTTTGCTTCTCAGTCTGATGATACTTTGTTTTCAGGTTCTCCAGAGACTTCAGCATCAGAGGTTGTTACCATCAATGCAACATTAGCTTGTTCTTCTTCAGAATCTTCTGCTTCTAAATCAGAGTCATCCCAGGTAGGCATGAGTCTTTTCTTGCCTTTGACATAATTCTTTTTATGCTTTCTGTCTTTCTTGAGCATGAGACATTCATTCTTGTAATGACCTGACTCTTTGCATTCATAGCAACTTCTTTTCCAAAACTCAACTTCATTTGTCCTGATGTTGAGTCAGAACACCTGACAGTCCTTCTAGCTCCTTTGAACTTTCTTTGAACATTTTGTCTATTCTTCCAGAGTCTGTTGACCCTTCTAGAGATTAAAGACAATTTATCATCTTCTGAGTCTTCATTAGAATCTTCTAATATTTCCTCAGCTTGATAAGCCCTTGACTTTTCAGAGTTGGATTTGAAAGCAACTGAATCTCCATTCCTTTGAGTTTCATCTCCCTCAAGCTCTATCTTATGACTTCTTAAAGAACTAACAAGTTCTTCAAGACTGATACTGTTCAGATCTTTAGATAGTTTAAAGGCAGTTACTGATAACGAGAAAACGCATCGATTATATCGCTAGATTTCACTGACGTTTTATCGCGTATTCACCGTTTTAACGCTCGATTTCTCGAGTTTTTCTTACTATTTTGCAGGTACATTGTTATGTGAGGCCGAATCATGAATTAAGAAGAAAAGAACAAAGAAACCACAAGAAATGAAGCAAGACAGAAGCCTGCATAAACTCTGCATAATTTGTTACGGCCACGGTCGTTACAAGGGTGTCACGACCGTGACACCTTACTTTGGGCCATCACGACCGTGAGGAAGTAGTCACGACCGTGACACTTGAAATCATCAAACAACGAGCGTGAAGACCTTGTCACGCCCGTGACAAGGATATAACTTGATTTTGACTCAGACTACGTCAAGCCACCACTGAAGACCACTCCTCCTAGTTATTCTCCTCAAGGCAGCACGTGAGAAAGACTTCTCCCATTTTCTGCTGCCACTTTCCAACATTTTCTCAACCACTTCAGCAAAGCCCAAGAAGCAAAAGACCAAGGCACCAGCCCATTGGAAGCTCTATAAATAGGACCAGCTCAGGAGAACTCAAGACAGACTTCATTATCCAAATTTCCTGCGGAAGCTCTGCCGAATTACCTTACCACCAGAATTATTATTCCAGCATTATTTTGTTTCCTGTCTTATTTTATTTGTATCCAAACCAACCGTGTAACAATTTCCAACATTAGGGAATTGTTATACTTTTATTTGTTTCCAGCCTTCAGCATTCGTTTTAATTTTTATTTCCGCCTACTCCAAGCCTTCCGGTCTGTGGAAGAAGGAGTCTACTCAGATATTTGTTAATCAGGTTTTTCAATTATTGCAATTTAATTTATTTATAATGTCTATTTGTTTTTCTGCCATTAGTAAATCAATATTTAACTCTGAGTCTGATTTAACCTCGATGAGTAGCTAAATACCTTAGGGCGGTATGTAGTTATAACCAACTTAGCCGGTAAAATATAACCATGGGCTAAAATAATTAATCGCTTAACATTCTGGCTGATGCTTTTTAATTGAATTCGACCTTTTCGTTACGAGAGTAAGAAAAGGGTATTAGGTTGGGTCAAGACCACGAGAGTGTGAGATTTTAACCAGATAGCTAAAGTTAGGCATTTAAATTAAATACAGCGAGAGCGCTTTAAGATAAATTAGAATTATTTAGTTTCCAAAAATTACCTCTAAACACTTATAGGCTAGCGAGAGCAGGCATAGGGCTTTAGGGATAAGATCTGATTCAAGACCACGAGAGTGTGAGTTGAGGGTATTCAAACTAGTAATCTCTACCGAATAGATTAAGTGAACATCTTTATAAGCCTAGGTTAGATTGACCCACATAAGTTAGTATAATTACATACCGACCGTCTTAGTATTATTTTATTAAAAACTTGAATTTAATTCCGCCTTCAATAGTCTTAGAAAACCAACAACAATCGTGACAACTATTCTCCTTAGCTAAACTAGAAGTTCATCTAGCACTAAGTAACGATAGAATCCCTGTGGATCGATAATCTTAAATATTACTTCGATAGGCTGTGCACTTGCAGTAAGATACCGCTAGACGCATAAGTAGACACGTCTTTAGCCCATCAAGTTTTTGGCGCCGTTGCCGGGGATTCCTTAATTTAGTTACTAGTGCACTTAGGTAGCATTGTCTAGACTAAGGTATCAACTATTTAATTTAATCTAATCTCCGAGTGTATGCCACGTACTCGCTCCAAAAGCGAAGACTTGCAACCTCTAATCCCTGAATCGGAACGCTTCTTACACGTAAGAAGACGTATACTCGATTTCGAAAATAATTCCAACATTCCAGATCTTCAATTAGATCCGCCTGAACCAGTCGTAAAATCAGAAAACGCAGGAATGGCTGAAGAACAAACTCATCCACTCAAGTATTGCGCTAATCCTTCGCAAGGTGAACCACATTCAAGCATTGCAGCACCGGCTATCAACCGAAATGACTTCGAACTAAAACCATCATTGATATCAGCCGTGCAACAAAATCAATTCGCCGGAAATCCTACCGAGGATCCGAATCTTCATCTTTCGATCTTTGTGCAATATGCAGATACCGTAAAGGCCAACGGAGTTACCCAAGAAGCTATTAGACTACGTTTGTTTCCTTTTTCGCTTCGAGACAGAGCAAGAGCATGGCTTCAATCTCTGCCTTTGAACTCAGTAACTACGTGGGAACAACTTAAGAGAGTTTTCTTGAACAGGTATTTTCCACCTAGCAAGACAGCTATGCTGAGAGCTCAGATCAACGGATTTAAGCAAAGAGAAAGTGAAACATTATTCGAAGCTTGGGAACGCTATAAGGATCTACTTAGGCTTTGTACACATCATGGATTAGTAGAATGGATGGTCATCCATACCTTCTATAATGGACTCTTGTACAATACAAGAATGACAATTGACGCTGCCGCGGGTGGTGCATTGATGGACAAAGAATATAATGATGCCTATGCACTTATCGAAAGTATGGCTCAGAATCATTACCTTTGGGGAAGCGAGAGAGTCGCAACTGAGAAACCAACAAAGGGAGGTATGTACGAAGTAAGTAGTATGGACCAAGTCAACGCGAAGTTTGACCAACTAAGCCAAAAGATCGACAACTTGGCCATAACACCTGCAGCCACCGTGGCTGCAGTAACACCTAACTGTGAGTTATGTGGAGTCCCAGGACACGAAGTCTCTGATTGTCAACTATTGGCAGGAACTCCCACTGATCAAGTGAATTATGCTCAAGGAAACCCTTACTCAAACACATACAACCCAGGTTGGAAGAATCATCCGAACTTCTCCTATAAGAATAACAATGCTTATTACGCACCAGGTCAAGCACCAGCTACATCACCAGGATATCAAAAGACTGCTCCTAATATCCCTAGAAAATCGAACCTTGAATTGATGATGGAGAGCTTTATAGCTAGCCAATCTCAGACAAACAAGGACTTCTTAAACCAAAACATTCACACTAGTGAGCAGATTAAACAATTAGTGAGCAAAGTAGATGCATTAGCTACACATAACAAAATGCTTGAAACTCAGATTTCACAAGTAGCTCAACAACAAGCACCTACTGCTGCACCAGCTGGAGTATTCCCTGGACAACCTCAACCTAACCCGAAAGGACATGCCAACGCCGTAATATTAAGAAGTGGCAAGGAACTTGACGGACCTACCGATCCAAGACTTGACAATCCAGCCATGTACCAAAAACCGGATAAACCGACTGAAGTGGTGAATGATCCAGAAGAAAAGGAAGATGACAATCAAGATGTAGTGGAGAAAGAACAACCTTATGTGCCTCCACCACCCTATAAACCACCAATTCCGTACCCTCAAAGATTAATAAGTTCCAAGACGACGGGTCAATTTAAGAAATTTGTCGAACTTCTGAAACAGTTGAATATTACTATTCCGTTTACAGAAGCAATTACCCAAATACCCTCGTATGCCAAGTTTTTAAAAGAAATCTTATCCAATAAGAAAAAGATAGAGGATAACGGAACAGTTACACTTACTGCCGAGTGTAGCGCCATAATTCAAAATAATATGCCTCCTAAGCTAAAAGATCCAGGAAGTTTCTCTATACCCTGTGTAATAGGAAAATTCGTCATTGACAAAGCTCTATGCGATTTAGGAGCCAGTATCAGTGTTATGCCCTTAACGATTTGCAAAAGGCTAGACATGGGAGACCTAAGACCAACTAAAATGTCTGTTCAACTAGTCGATCGCTCTGTTAAATATCCTGTAGGCATACTAGAAAACGTCCCAGTACGTATAGGACAATTCTACATTCCTACTGATTTTATAATCATGGACATCTCTCAAGACTCCACTACGCCTATCATACTAGGAAGACCATTCTTAGCTACCGCCGGAGCCATAATAGACGTAAAAAGAGGAAAGCTAACCTTTGAAGTGGGTGAAGAGAAAGTCGAATTTGTTTTAACACAATTCTTACAATCACCAGCTATAGAGGATACTTGCTATCTAATGGACGTAATTGACGAATGTGTAAGAGAAATGGAACTGGAAGAGACCACTTATTCTGAAATAATGAAAATTCAAATCCCTCCAATTCTCGAAGATGATAATTGGCGAAAACCGTATCAGGATGATAGTCTAAGCGAAAGTTTAGCACTCACACCGGATCCCATGCCAAGTAAAGATAAACCTACATTAGGATTAAAAACTTTACCTAATAACCTAAGGTACGAATTCTTAGACGTTGAATGTAAAAGACCAGTTATAGTGAATTCCAGTTTAGGAACCATAGAAACAAAGAAACTTTTAGATGTCTTGAAGAAATATTCAACTGCATTAGGATATAACATATCTGACCTCAAAGGAATATGTCCTTCAGTTTGCATGCATCGCATTCTGCTTGAAGAAGATTGCAGAACCTCCAGAGAATCTCAGAGAAGAATTAACCCAACCCTTAGCACTGTAGTAAAGGAAGAAGTCAAGAAATTATTAGATGCCGGGATAATATATCCAATCTCTGATAGTGAATGGGTTAGTCCAATACATGTAGTGCCAAAGAAAGGAGGTATCACTGTTGTGAAAAACGCTCAAGGCGAATCGATATCGCAAAGAGTAGTGACGGGATATAGAGTGTGCATAGATTATCGTAAACTAAACAAAGCCACTCGGAAAGATCATTTCCCACTACCTTTCATAGATCAAATGTTAGAACGATTAGCCAAGCATTCTTACTTCTGTTACCTTGATGGTTACTCAGGATTTTTCCAAATCCCTATCCATCCTGATGATCAAGAGAAGACTACATTCACATGTCCTTATGGAACATTCGCTTACAGGCGAATGCCCTTTGGATTGTGCAACGCTCCTGCAACCTTTCAAAGATGTATGATGTCAATCTTCGCAGATTTTATAGATAACATCATGGAAGTGTTCATGGACGACTTCTCTGTATGCGGGCAAAGCTTTGAAGGATGTTTATCGAACTTGGAAATGGTGTTAGAAAGATGTGTAAAAGTGAATCTCGTGCTTAACTGGGAGAAATGTCATTTTATGGTCAACGAAGGAATAGTATTAGGTCATGTAATATCAGATAAGGGAATTGAAGTCGATAAAGCTAAGATTGAAGTAATAAAAGATCTTCAACCTCCTAAAACCGTTCGAGAAATACGAAGCTTTTTAGGACACGCCGGTTTTTACCGACGATTCATCAAAGATTTCTCGAAAATTACTAAACCTCTTACTGGTTTATTAATGAAAGACGCTGAGTTCATATTCAATGAAGATTGTCTTAAAGCATTCGAAACTCTAAAAACAGCCCTCATCACCGCACCAATCATGCAACCCCCTGACTGGAGATTACCTTTTGAAATCATGTGCGATGCGAGTGACTATGCTGTGGGCGTAGTCCTGGGTCAGAGAAAAGAAAAGAAACTCCATGCGATTTACTATGCCAGTAGAACCTTGGATTCTGCCCAGATGAACTACGCCACTACAGAAAAAGAATTGCTAGCAGTTGTCTTTGCGCTTGACAAATTCCGTTCTTACCTAGTCAGAGCGAAAATAATCATTTACACAGACCACGCTGCTATCCGATACCTATTAACTAAGAAGGATGCTAAGCCAAGACTCTTAAGATGGATCTTACTCTTACAAGAGTTTGATCTGGAAATAAAAGATAAAAAAGGTACTGAAAACGTCGTAGCGGACCATTTATCTAGAATAGAACGTATTAAACCCGAACAAGTGCCGATTAACGATGATTTTCCGTATGAACAGCTGATAGCACAAATAGGAAGCGACCTAGCGCAGTTAGATATAGATGAACCAGAACCCATGGAAACAATACAGACAACTGTAGGACTGCCATGGTACGCTGACATTGTCAACTACCTAGCCGCAGGAGCTCTTCCACCCGATCTAACCTATCAGCAGAAAAAGAAGTTCTTTCATAACCTGAAACAGTACTACTGGGATGAACCATTATTGTTCAAAAGAGGACCAGATGGAATCTTTCGCCGATGTATTCCCGAAGAAGAAATAGAAGATGTCATTGCCCAATGTCATTCATCTCCTTATGGTGGACATGCGAGCACTTCCAAGACTTGTGCAAAAATCTTGCAAGCCGGCTTATACTGGCCTAATCTATGGAAGGATGTCCACATCGCTGTTATAAGTTGCGATCGGTGTCAACGCACCGGCAATATTTCAAGAAGAGATGAAATGCCCCAAAAGGGAATTTTGGAAGTAGAAATCTTCGACGTCTGGGGAATAGATTTCATGGGACCATTCCCATCATCCTTCGGTAATAATTACATACTCGTAGCTGTTGATTATGTCTCGAAATGGATTGAAGCCATAGCTTCTCCTACAAACGATGCACGAGTAGTAATAAAGCTTTTCAAAAACATAATCTTTCCCAGATTTGGCATACCTCGACTCGTCATAAGTGACGGTGGCTCACACTTCATTTCAAAAATCTTTGACAAATTACTATCTAAGTATGGAGTGAGACACCGTGTGGCTACACCATATCACCCACAAACAAGTGGACAGGTCGAAGTCTCAAACCGAGAGATTAAACAAATCTTAGAAAAGATTGTCGCCACATCTCGGAAAGATTGGTCATCTAAACTTAATGAAGCTCTATGGGCTTATAGGACCGCTTACAAGACTCCCATAGGTACTACACCTTTCAAACTAGTTTATGGAAAATCTTGTCACCTCCCAGTAGAACTAGAACACAAGGCTTATTGGGCGATCAGAACTCTCAATATGAACTATAATGCTGCAGGAGAAAAGCGAATCCTAGACATTAACGAATTAGAAGAACTAAGGTTAGATGCATACGAAAATGCTAAGCTATATAAGGAAAGAACCAAGCGATGGCATGATAAACGCCTATCTAAGAAAGAATTCAGTGTGGGAGACGTTGTACTCCTCTTTAATTCAAGACTTAGGCTCTTTCCTGGAAAATTAAAGTCTAGATGGTCAGGACCCTTTGATATAACTAAAGTATTCCCAAGTGGAGCAATAGAAATCAAGGGTAGGAACAATGAACCATTCATAGTAAACGGACAGCGCCTAAAACATTATCACAAAGTTGAAAATAGAGACTATACGAATGATCTAAAACTTTTGAAATTGTCCGCTAATTCCCCTGATTAGTCTAAACCTCAGCGTTACGTCAGGCTTTTGACAATAAAAACAGCGCTTAGTGGGAGGCAACCCATTTACTTATTTACCTATTTTAAACTACTCTTTTCTTTTTTTTTTAATTATGGTTATTACTATTTGTTTAAATTGTTTTGTTAGTTTTATTTTACATTACTATTATAGCCATTACATTTTAGCATTTCATTTTCTTATTTTTATCCTAAATCACTTTTTACAGATTTTCTAAAGTCTTTTCCACTGAATTGTTTCCACCGTATTTTCACTGACCATGGCTAACCAACCTATTAACTATATGGAAACCAAATTTAGAGGTAGGAACCAAAGAATAAAGTTCGAAGAGCTATCACAGAGGCAAATGGATTTGACCCTGTACCCAAATGAAAAGACTATGGAAACCTTAGGTATACATGATAGCGTGATATACCTGTTCAACCGACTCGGATGGGAGAATGCAATGATCCAACACAAGTTTGCGACTTACCGTGAGCTCACCCTTGAGTTCCTTAGTTCCCTACTTTACCTACCTGAGCGCGGTTTTGGTTCTAGGAAAGGATTCATTAGTTTCCGCCTATTTGGAATAGAATACGACTTTAACCATAAAGAACTAGCTGACCTGTTAGGATTCCCTAGTGGACCTTTTGCCTATACTACCACACAGGTAGAATTGATGGATGTGGAGCTAGATTTCTTTTGGGGAACTCTGACCGGAAACTACCACCCTGAACCAAATGACATGAACAATGATGAGATCCATAACCCTGCTCTTCGTTACTTCCACAAATTCCTCGCCCATACCTTCTTTGGAAAAGAAGAAAACATTACCGGAGTCTCTAAGGATGAATTATTTATTATGTCATGTTTTAATACTGGACAGTCTGTTAATGGCGTACCTTTCATGATGCAAACCTTCACCCGCATCCAAGAAGAACCTGAATTACCTATAGTGGTAGGAGGTCTTGTAACCATGATTGCTGATGCCTTAGGACTTAGGTACCAACTGGACAGGTGCACCCGTCTGGGAACCATACGCCTGATGAATCTTAAATTCTGCTTCAATAGACATATCATAAGGAATTTAGGACGCCCACCTTTTGAGTACCTGATCCGGAACAAAGTAGTCACCCTGTTCACATTGCCCAATCATGCAAAAGTAAGTGTTCATAATAAGGATAATTGGCTTTATGAGTTAAACCCACCTGATTATCCAGCCACTCCTGAAACACCTCAGTCTCACAGGATAACAGATGATATAATGACCGCTGTTGAAACTGACCCCGAGACACCTCCTAGATACCATGACATTGACCCAACTGACAAAGTTCATGAAACCCCTGGAGCGAATCACGGAGAGTACGCTAACAACTTGCAGAACATCATGCACACTCTCAATGCCTATCAAACTGACATTAATCTACTCAGAGAAGACATTAAGAGTATGCGATTGGACATCGTGGGATTGACTGACATGGCCTGCGAACAATTCTATCATCTGGACTCCGCCATCGAAGACCTGAAGAAACGCCTTTGAACCGGCTATCAGTGATTTAGTTTATTAATTCTTTTCTCATTATTTTTTATCATTATTTTCATTTCCAGTTAAATTTATCTTTCGCAACGATTTCATAACATAAATTGAGTTTAGGTAATTTCAGTTTTTCTTTATGCCATGCACTTTTTATTTTCAATTAATTCTTCATTTTAGCAGCTTATATAATTTTTCTATTTCTTTTCTATACACGGTGTGACCATATACTGTATGACTACACTATTTTATCTTAGGCTCGTATACTACTGTGTTGCAATTGCTATATAATATGGTGTGTGTTAATATAAGTGCTACTAAATAAAACAAATTATTATTAATTTATAAATAACGTGAGACAATGTGCTTTTCTGGGAACTATTCAGCACAACACAGCCTCACGGTCGTCACGCCCCACTTACGATCGTGACGTGCTCATTTAGCGTGTCACGACCGTCACGCCTATGTCACGACCGTGACGACCTCTATTACAGAGATCGTGAGAAACAGAACTGTTTCTCATCGTGTCCACTCTTCTTCTCCATCCATAACCTACCCAAAACATTACCCACTCATTCCAAAACCGCCATAACCTCTCCACTACCCCATTAATCCACCATTACCATCAATCAATTCATTTCAACTGTCCCGTATTTAACCCGAACATCAATCTCCCTCATTCTACCACTCTTCTCCCAAAACCTCTCAAAATCCTTCCACCCTCACTCTTCACTCTTGCATGTTATGGATTCCATCATTTTCAGAGAAGGAGAAGCCGGAGTAACCCAGCGAGACCGTTTCGTCCGCTTCCAGAACCGCGGTCTGCAACCCACCCGGTACATTGCCACTGACTGTCTGCAAGAACTCGGTATGCTGTCCAGCGTTCAAAGCCTACTGCAGAAGGTCGGCCTGTGGGACCTCTGTCGTCAGCCACAGCCTACTTTCGAACTTCTGACGCTGGAGTTCCTCAGCTCTTACAGCTACATCACCCCTCCCGGTTCTCAGAGTCAGCTTACCGGCAGCGTAACATTCAGACTGCTTGGCCGGGAGTTCAACCTCACGCAAACCAGGATTGCCGAGCTGTTAGGTTTCGAGCACGGCACCGAAGCCCACCGTCGCGTGCCCGACAACTTCAGTGAACAAGCATTCACACTGTGGCACGACCTTACCAACACCCGTGCGACCACCTTCCAGAGCCTCAACGCCACACACATCCACAACCCGGCTATCCGCTACTTTCACCGGGTCATCTGCAACACAATCTTTGCTAGAGAGAGCAACCACAAGCTCAACTCAAAGGAGCTTCTGTTTTTATACTGTGCCCTTCATGACGAGCCAATCAACGCTGCCCCCTTTATGCTCTACCACATCCAGGCCATTGCGCACCGAGGCTCATCCCCGTTCTTCATTGGCGGCATTGTCACCACCCTCGCCATTCAGCTGGGGCTTGGTGACGCGCTCGCTGATCTGCCGCACCTCGCCGCCGATTTCCTGACCATGAGCTACTGCCGGTCCGCCCACCTGATCGCGCAGTGAGAGGATGGCAGGTACAGCCCTGTTGTCAATGGCACCATTTTCCACCACATCACTCTGCCGTCCCGCACACGCATCGACCCAGCAAACCGAGCCAACTGGCTCTTTGCCTTACCAGCTGCTGCGGATCACGCCCCGGTACATGATGATCAGCCAGACGCCCCAGTGGACGAGATGCAGGACGCCATGGATGCAGCTGAGCATGTCCAGGACATCCCTGAGACTTCCACCCGACAGCCCCCTGCTCCCGCCGTCACACTTGAGGACGTTCTACTTGCGATTCATCAGCAGAACCTGATGAACGCAGCACTAGAGCGTCAGCAGAAGGCACAGTATGACGCTTTACTCGGCACTATCGCTGCCAACCAGGAAGCCACTAATGAGCGGTTTGGAGAACTTTTCGGCGAGCTCGACGCGCTCCGCATCAGCATTACTACTACCTCCGGCACCGGCTCTGATCCCGACGCGACTCCCTCCAGACGCCGCTCTCGCACCAGAGGCCGAGCCCGCGATCACCAGCATCAGTAGTTTACTTTTATGTTGTTTTTCATTTTTCGTCTTGTACTGTATTTATACCGCAATTATATCACAACATTGAGGACAATGTCTGATATAGTGTGGGAGAGGTACTTTTCATTTCAGTGTACTTTCAATTCCGTTGTATTCCTTTTAGCAAATCAATGAAATGAGCAAATCTGTGCGTTATTTTCTTTAATATCGAGCTTTCCCCGATTATTAAGCCATACTAGAAAAAATCTTTAATTACTCGCATTACCCGACTTACCACCGAATGGTTCGTAATTACGAAGCCGGGAACGATTAAACAAGACCAATACAATCTTGACATCTTCGACCCCCTGCTTAAGAAATTCCATCCCGATCACCATTGCGAGTGCACCTTTAGTTTCAGTTCAAAAGTAACCCCCAGTAGTTTATACTAGCAGTCAGCACCGTCTGAACACAAACCACGTGGGGAGCCGATGAATATAAGCGTTTGATGCCTAATCAATAATGATCCTTCGTATCTCAATGCAAAATGAAAAGAGATTGCACCAAAGTACACGGTCGCAGATAAGAAACGAGAAATATGAGAAGGACTCCGTTTCGGGTTGGTTCAGAGGTACTGGTTCTGAACTCGGTAGGGCGTGCTACGGCTCGATCCCCCACAACCTCCGCATCGGATAAAACATGAAGGGTTACCACACTCGTGTACCAGACCCCGTGCTAAAAAAGGATCAAAATCGCTAACCGGCTACTCCACTACGTGCGTGCGAAGGCAAAGGGCTTAATGTGACTGCGCTAGAACGAAACCGGGTGAAATAAGATCAAAAAACTCTAGGTGAAATCATAATGTGATTGCCGATTGTTTCGCTTGACGGGAAGTCGACGACATAGCTTGTTGCTTATGTCATTAGTGTATCGGTAGTGTTCTATCAAAGTACCGGACTATCCGACAAAACGATCCACCGGACGGTTTGTTATGAGTATACGCGAAAAATCTTGTCCGCCGATTTTCAACCGACTATTTGCTTGAGGACAAGCAAAGGTTTAAGTTTGGGGAAGTTTGATAACGAGAAAACGCATCGATTATATCGCTAGATTTCACTGACGTTTTATCGCGCATTCACCGTTTTAACGCTCGATTTCTCGAGTTTTTCTTACTATTTTGCAGGTACATCGTTATGTGAGGCCGAATCATGAATTAAGAAGAAAAGAACAAAGAAACCACAAGAAATGAAGCAAGACAGAAGCCTGCATAAACTCTGCATAATTTGTTACGGCCACGGTCGTTACAAGGGTGTCACGACCGTGACACCTTACTTTGGGCCATCACGACCGTGAGGAAGTAGTCACGACCGTGACACTTGAAATCATCAAACAACGAGCATGAAGACCTTGTCACGCCCGTGACAAGGATATAACTTGATTTTGACTCAGACTACGTCAAGCCACCACTGAAGACCACTCCTCCTAGTTATTCTCCTCAAGGCAGCACGTGAGAAAGACTTCTCCCATTTTCTGCTGCCACTTTCCAACATTTTCTCAACCACTTCAGCAAAGCCCAAGAAGCAAAAGACCAAGGCACCAGCCCATTGGAAGCTCTATAAATAGGACCAGCTCAGGAGAACTCAAGACAGACTTCATTATCCAAATTTCCTGCGGAAGCTCTGCCGAATTACCTTACCACCAGAATTATTATTCCAGCATTATTTTGTTTCCTGTCTTATTTTATTTGTATCCAAACCAACCGTGTAACAATTTCCAACATTAGGGAATTGTTATACTTTTATTTGTTTCCAGCCTTCAGCATTCGTTTTAATTTTTATTTCCGCCTACTCCAAGCCTTCCGGTCTGTGGAAGAAGGAGTCTACTCAGATATTTGTTAATCAGGTTTTTCAATTATTGCAATTTAATTTATTTATAATGTCTATTTGTTTTTCTGCCATTAGTAAATCAATATTTAACTCTGAGTCTGATTTAACCTCGATGAGTAGCTAAATACCTTAGGGCGGTATGTAGTTATAACCAACTTAGCCGGTAAAATATAACCATGGGCTAAAATAATTAATCGCTTAACATTCTGGCTGATGCTTTTTAATTGAATTCGACCTTTTCGTTACGAGAGTAAGAAAAGGGTATTAGGTTGGGTCAAGACCACGAGAGTGTGAGATTTTAACCAGATAGCTAAAGTTAGGCATTTAAATTAAATACAGCGAGAGCGCTTTAAGATAAATTAGAATTATTTAGTTTCCAAAAATTACCTCTAAACACTTATGGGCTAGCGAGAGCAGGCATAGGGCTTTAGGGATAAGATCTGATTCAAGACCACGAGAGTGTGAGTTGAGGGTATTCAAACTAGTAATCTCTACCGAATAGATTAAGTGAACATCTTTATAAGCCTAGGTTAGATTGACCCACATAAGTTAGTATAATTACATACCGACCGTCTTAGTATTATTTTATTAAAAACTTGAATTTAATTCCGCCTTCAATAGTCTTAGAAAACCAACAACAATCGTGACAACTATTCGCCTTAGCTAAACTAGAAGTTCATCTAGCACTAAGTAACGATAGAATCCCTGTGGATCGATAATCTTAAATATTACTTCGATAGGCTGTGCACTTGCAGTAAGATACCGCTAGACGCATAAGTAGACACGTCTTTAGCCCATCAGTTACCATGGGTCTCCATTTCTTAGGAAGGCTTTTGATGATCTTTTTGACATGGTTAGTAGTTAAGTATCCTTTGTCCAGAACCTTGAGTCTCGCGACTAACATTTGAAACCTTGAAAACATGGTTTCAACTGTTTTATCATCCTCCATTCTGAATGCCTCATACTTCTGGATTAAAGCAAGCACCTTTGTCTCCTTAACTTGAGCGTTTCCTTCATGAGTCATTCTTAGAGAATAAAACATGGACTTAGCAGTATCTCTGTTTGTTATCTTCTCATACTCAGTATAAGAGATAGCACATAGCAGTATAGTTCTTTCCTTGTGATTATTCTTATAATCTTTCTTTTGTTGATCAGTCATAGCACTTCTTGACACTTTTTTCTCCTACAGCATTAACAGGATGACTATAGCCATCAACAATAAGATCCCAAAGAACTACATCATAGCCAAGAAAGAAACTTTCGATTCTATCTTTCCAATAGTCAAACTTGTCACGATCAAAGACCGGTGGTTTGACACTGTAGTGATCTTTCTCTACTGGAATAGTAGTAGCCGCCATTGTTTCTCTCTCTCTCTCTCTCTCTCTCACACACACACACACACACTAGATTGGTACTAAACATGGTTAAATGTTTGATAAACTTTTATCATAATCAGAACCGAAGCTCTGATGGCAATTGAAAGTGAGAGAGACACAAGAAAAGGGGGGGTTGAAATGGGGTTTTAAAAAATAAAAGCTTTTTACTCACTCAATAAACACCTTAACTATTCAACAACAAAGAGAAATACGCTTCGATTTTTATGCTGGTTCACTTGAAAATTTAAAAGTTAATCCATTCTACCTGCCAAGGTGATTTTGCCTTATATCCAAGAACTTAATCCGCTATAATCAACTGATTACAACTGCACTAGCAACCGCTGGTGACTAACAAACCAAAAAGAAACACAGTCAATGTCTTCTCAAGGATACTGACCTAACTGGTCCCTTAAGGAAATACAAACAACATTTTGATTACAAGGTTTTGTTTACAAAGATTGCTTATATACAAATAGGTATAAACAAGTTAAAAACACAATACACTTAAAGAAAATTTCAGCACATGTTTTGACAACAGTCTTGCATGTATGTTTTCCTCAAGTCTTCAAGTCTTTATATAGCCAATAAAAAAGATCCGTTGAAGGGAAGATCTCGTATTCTTCATGAATGAGCTGGCGACTTGAGTCACAGTTTAATACGGAGGGGATAAGAATCGTACCACCTCAATTTCCTTACTCCATGAAATCCGCTTAGTGGAAGGAATATTAGTTTATAGAATGTACTATTTTTCCTATGTATAAACTTGTTATTATCTTCTATTCTTCAGTGGCT
The DNA here is from genome assembly GCA_963859935.3 of Lathyrus sativus. NCBI lineage: Eukaryota > Viridiplantae > Streptophyta > Magnoliopsida > Fabales > Fabaceae > Lathyrus > Lathyrus sativus. The sequence continues at coordinate 522,708,904 of OZ012738.1, forward strand.
TCTGGATAAATCATTGTCTAAAGCATGAGTTAGAAGATTTGATTTTACTTGAGTTCAAAAACTTGAATCATCAATCATAAGCTTGATCACATCGATATCTGACTTGAGATTCTTCAGAGTTTTTAGAACCTTCAGTGTTTAATGTTCAAAAGCTTAAGTTCAGAAACTTCAATCTTCAATCAGAAGTTTGATCACATCAATATCTGACTTGAGATTCTTCAGAGTTTTTAGAACCTTCGGCATTTAATCTTCGGAAGCTTGAGTAGTCTTCAGAAGTGAATTGTTTAGATTTACACATTAGAAGCAAAAGCCAAGAGAATGTTACAGCCGTAACATACAGTTTCCTTAGAATCTTCTCATTCTTGAGTTTGAGCAGAAGAAATTTATATCAATATATTCAGAAACCTGTAACTTTTCATGTTCCAGAGTCAGAATTAAAGTTATTTGCTAAAGATACACAATAACAAACCATTAGGGTACCAAAATTGTTCTCACACAAATACTGAGTTGTTATCATCAAAACTTAGAGATACAGATGCAGAACCAAATCTTGTTCTAAACTTTTTAACCCTTATTTTGGAGCAATGCTTGTATGATTAATGGTTAAATTAATTCCAATCCCCATTTCTTGTCTATTTATTAATTTTTTGAATGGAAAAATAATATATTTATAAGGGGTGAAAATTACCAAAGTACATAATGTATAGTTACAAAGCACTAAGAGTATCCAAAAACTACCAAAAAATTAAAAGAAATTACGCCTAAAAAAATATCAACCAACAAAACAACCCAGCAAACATAACGAACCAAGGGGCCCTGTAGATAAAGATTCAAGCTACTAAAAATCAACCTCGCTGGAAGCACATTAGATTCCAAATCACCAATTCTACCATCAATAGATCGGAACTCATCTAAAGAGCACCAAAACCAAAAGCCACTACCTCCCTCCGAATAAAGGCAGACAATCGATCCATTATTGGTACAAGTAAAGGATATGGATCTAAAGCCAGACAGAGATAGTGCAAGAGTCCACACCTGATTTATTAAGAAACCACTTTCAGGACAACAAAAATTCTTCTCCTCCACATATTTCGTTGTTTTAATGACTTCTTGAATGATGATATCATTACGGGCTTTTCAAATGTACCAGACTACTGCATGCAAAATCATAAGAAAATCAAATCTTTATATAATCATGCCCCCTATTGAAAGAAAATACTCAAAAAGGACACTAGGATCATTAGGACTAACTACATGTCAATCAAACCACTAAAAGATCTTATACAACACAAAGAAGGATATATTACAAGTAATAATTGGGAAACTAACTCAACCAAATCCCCGCATATGAGGAAATAAATTCGACTAAAATCTGTAATCACCTCTCTTTTAGACAAGTTCTCTCTAGAGGGGAGTCTCTCTTGCAAGAGTTTCCAAGTGAAGACCAAGACCTTAGAAAAATCCCAACTATCCCAGATAAGGTGGGATCATACTCTCATCCAAAGAAGAATTCGAAGTAGAGATAGAAGTAACCCTATGAAGAAGATGAGCAGATGCAACTGAGAAAATACCCTATATTTTATGCTTCCACACTCACTTATCGCTATCCGGAGATATATTAACATCTTAAAACAGGGAGATAATGACCTCAAACACATATATGTTTCTAAGAAAAAAAAAGGTATCCTTAACCTAAGATCCCAAATCGGGTCCCTTTTAACTATCAAACTCATCTCTCCCCCTAACCCATCAATCTGAACAAGATTAGATAACAGACCAAGAAACTTAGTCTTTAAAGGAATAATACCTAACCAAGGGTCCTTCCCAAAGGAAGTTTGGATGTCATACCTAACTCTCTTGAGGATACCATATGCAAACCAATATATGATATCATCCTTTTTAAACACAAAAGAGACACCATTTTCCACCAAGTGAAAAAGAGCGAAAAACCATTGTCCTCCAACCACAAAGAGGGAAAACAATTGGAGCTCTATTTATAGCTATAAGAATATCACTCCAAATACCAGATGCACCTGTAAGCAACCTTCCTTTCCACATCGCAGATGCACCCCAAAATTTGCCCAACCTTTCTTTACCTAGCTTGTGTTTCATTTCATTCATATTAGCATTATCATTTGCATTGCATTGACATGTGTGCAGGAGATCAAGAGGTATGACTACAAATCAAGGGCTATACAAGGCTATGAAACTAGTTGAGAGGGTTATTCAAGTGTTCAAGGGTTGATATCCTTAGCAAGGAAGTTAAAAAATCCTCAGAGAGAGGGTTGAAGCCAAATGTGTATGTCTCCTAACTTGAGAGTTGTGGGAAGATCATCAGATGATTCTGAGGCCATGAAGTTGGACTTGAGGTCTTGAGAGAGCTCATGAGAAGTGTTGAAGTTCATTTTGAAGTCTAGACAGACCATTATGTGAAGGATATGAAGCTATACCCAAGATTGGTAAAATTAGGGTTTCATCTGGTCAACCCTAGGATAACTAATGATTTGAGGAGGGTTGAGGCCTAATTAAAGAGCCATGTGATCATGGATTGATGTGTTGAGATGTCCTAGGGATGATTACAAGGCCAACTTATCATGAATCAAGAGTGTGAGAAGTTGCTAGGCTAGGGTTGCTATGCTTGACAATGTAAAATCCCCTAGTTTGGTGCCTAACTTCAAGACCACATAACTCAAGATGGGATTTTCATCTCACCTTGACCCTAACATGATTGTTATAGATCACGATCATAGCTTCAATTTGAGTACTAGAAGTCCTTGATAGGGTTTATAGAACTCAAGTTATGAGCCAGATAAGTTACAGGTCATCTGAGGCATGTGAATTTGGAGCTTGAAAGTTACCCAACTTGCATGACATTTTTGCCATAGAAGGATGATTTCTATGAACTTTTGGTCAACATGAATTTTGTTCCTTATTCTCTTAGCTTTCTAGAGAGTACTATAAGTCCATGATTGGATTTATAGAACTCAAGTTATGGCTTTGACAAGTCAAGGGTATTTTGGGTATTTGGAATTACAGGTCATTTTGAATTATGGGTCCATTTCACTATTTTAGGCACCTCAAGTGAAGAATTGTTCAACTGGAAAGTTGTTCAAAATGGTGTTTTTAGTCCAAACATGACCCAAGCAACCATTGATATGGATTGAACATGGAAAAGTATAAAGAAATTTGGAAAAAAAAATCATTAAAGGCATAAAGAATGAAAAAATTCAAAATAAATTGTAATGGCTCAAAACTTCACAAGTTTGTGCTTATTTTGATTGGAAAGGATATTTTGAGGACAATGGCAAATTCACATTTGTGATTTGAGGTTCATTTCATGGACATTGAATGAATTACTTCATGATGAAGTAACATGACAAATCTTAGCCATTGGATCCATTCAAGCCCTCAATCTGGTCCATTCATATCCCAGGAGCATTATGCAGTGAATTGGAGCAAAGTGTGAGAGGAAACAGAGCCATAATGCGCGTATGCCGTAGGTGAATTTTGAAGGAAAAGGAAATTGTGGATTCTCCAATTTGGGCCATGATTAGACCATCTTAAGATCCAAATCAGTTCTATTTAAGTTCCTGATGGTGTTCAGATAGTTTTTTGGAAGGAATTGGTTGAGATTTCAGTTGTGGCAGTTAGAGATCATAGCTTCAAACTCCAAAACGTTTTTTGCAATTCAGTGGTTTTCAAGAGGAATTGAAGTTACAGTTAGCACCAGGATTATTGATTGAAGGTTTCTACACCTTTTGAAGCCCAGAATCAACCTGTAACTGCTCCAATTTGAAGCTTTTTTCCAGGTTTTTATTCTTCAAAACTGCTCTTAATGTAGGCATGTTTAGATTGAAATCAGCATGTGGTTAAGTTTTAGATGCAACCTAGAACGATTTAGGATCTTAATGGTGAAGTTTGGTGATGATTCATGGTGAGATGAGATTTCTGTTTGGATTCGAATCTATAGAATTATTGAGTGTTAGCATGATTTGGTGATTGATTCTTGATCTCTGAAGAGTGAGGATCATTTTTGTATAAGCAATTTTGAGTTTCGTGATAGTGATGGAATCGTGTAGTTTTCTGTTCATCTTCGTTTTTGGTGATTCATGAGGAATTGGTACAAATGGAGTGGATATTGTTGATCCTGATGAAGAGTCGAAGAGAACGACATAGTTTTCTTGGAGTTTGGTGAGAGTTAGTTGCAGAGCTCGTTGGCTCTCGCCGGAGAAGACGGCGGCGTCCTTCTCCGGCCACCGTGGCTGTTTTCCCCCCTCTGTACCAGTTTCAAATTGGGACGATGAACCAGGAGCGTTGGATTTAGATAGACTCATGGACTTGGTCACAACATCTTGTGGTTGAGAATGAGTGGAATTAGGGTTTGGTGAGGTGGCAGTTTGTGAGCCACCAGATCTGAATACTTTTATGTTGAACGACTTTGATTAGGGAGCACCGTAGGGATTAGTCAACCTGAACACACCTTGCCACACACCAAAACGCAGTAGTTTCATTTAATAGGTGTCACGCGTGCGTCTGTTGGATCGTTTGACTAGTAATCCCATCCAGTGGCCATGATATTTTATGGTTTCTTTTATTTTCTTAATTGATTTCTCTATTTTATTTTAATTGTTTTCCCATGATTAATTCATTTTAATTAGTTTTAATGATCATAAAAATATGCAAAAAATATGTGGTTGCTCCTTATTTAATTCCTGATTTTTCCATGCCTTTAGATTTGATTTTGGTTTCATTTTCAATTTAATATCCATTTTCTATTTTTTGATAAATGTTTAAAAATGCATAAAATAGCTTGTTTGCTTGTTGATTTTATTCCCAATTCATGATTTTGATTTAGATGGTGATTTTTGGCTGGCTGATTGTAGACATGTTCTTGATGTTATGTGATTTTTGTTGAGATTTTTAGATGACTCTAAATAGGGTTTTGAGATAGTTGTTTAGGAGCCTTCCTTGTTAGACCCCCCTTAGCACACTCTTTGGATTTAGATTTTGTTTGAGCCTTTTGATTTAGGTTCAGCCCCTGGTTTTTCTACCATAGCTTATTAACTCATGTAGGATGATGTAGTATTTTCCTTAGGATTTATAGAAATGATTTTCTATTAGTTCCCCATTTTACAAGTTAACTTTAGTTTAGGTGACCCTAACTTAGAGAACTTCATAGATTAGTCTTGTAAGTGACCATTAGATGATTCTAAGTCCCATTTCCTTTCTTGATAGAAAGGTAAGTAGGTAGATACCTCATTAGAACTTTTCTAAAGCCTTGATATAGCTTTTGATTCCCCTAGCTTTGGTGATCCTTGTAGCTAGTCTGTAGGGTTTCTTAGGAGTGTTGTGTTGCCTTTTTCCCCCTATGTGATTTCCTCCTTGGGCTTTGCCCTACCCTCTTTATTCAAGTTTTTAAGAGGAACCCTCCTGGGAGAGCTTAATCCTTCCTTTGGTTGGATTCTGTGCATTCCTCAGGAGGTTGAGCCTTGAATTGACATTCCCCAGTATAGTACATTCCTTTGGTTTGTACTATCTTTCTCCTTCAAGTCTTGATGAGGAGCCCTCTTGGGAGAGCCTAATCCTTCCTTTGTTTGGATTCTATGCATTCCTCGGGAGGTTGAGCCTTGGATTGACATTCTTGGCATGGTATATTCCCTTGGTTTATATACTGTCATCCATCTCAAAGTCCTTTTCTTAGGATCCCTCTTGAGAGAGCCTAATCCTTCCCTTGGTTGGATTCTGTGCATTCCTCAACAGGTTGAGCCTGAGATGGACATTCTGTGTTGATACACTTTAAATCAGTTACCCTTAGATTGATATCTAGGACCAATACCCAGTCTTTTCTATCCTATTGACATAGGATCCCTCTTCGGAGAGCCTAATCCTTCCTTTGGTTGGATTCTGTGCATTCCTCAAGAGGTTGAGCCCATGATGGACCCTGGTGTTGACACACCTCCAACTTAAAGTAGCCTGGGATAACTTCCCTGTTGTTCATTTTGGTTTCTCTCTCTATTGTTTGAATTGCTTGATGCATTAGAATAGGTCCATGTTTAGATTATTTTAAGCTAGGAGCATGACTGCTTAGAGGTTGAGTGAGTCTCCCTCTGCTTGTTTGCATTAAGGGTTGATGTGATCCTCCCCTTGCTTGTGTGTTGTTTTTCTTTTTATCTGTGTGTTAGCATTAGGGGTTTAGCCTGTTTCCCTCTGCTTTTCTGTATTGACTGTTTTCTTCTCCGCTTGATTGCCTAGAGGTTGAGTGAGTCTCCCTCTGCTTGTATTACTGCATTGCATGTGCATCTTCACTATTTATATGTTTACTGTTTAGCTGGTGCTTTATCTGTTTCTGTTTCCCACAAGCATGATCCCCTAGGGCTCTCACTTCCTTCGATAAGGAAGTGATGATTAGAAATTTAGGTTGAAACCTATGCATGATAACTTCTAGGAGTTCCCTGTTTCAAACCTCGATCATAGGATGAATCCTTGGCATGACAACATTAGGACTTGACAGTTTCCCCGTAGAGTTCGTTCTCTTCTCTCTCTAAAATAACAGTAAAAAACGTAATAAAGGCAAGTTAGTACAAGCGCCTTACGAGCCTTAAGCTACTTGGGTAATGATAATTGAGCGGCCTCCTCTCAATCGTCTAGAGTGTTTAGTATATGTCCTTCGGACGATATGCAACGCATTCGTTCCCAGGTCATAGTCTCTAGAGCTGTACAGACTACAAACAACCCTAAAAAACAGTTCTTCCGTAAAATACAGAAAACAAATTTCAAACCTTTTTTGCCTCGTGGGCCCATAATCCAAAGGAAGCTTTTATGAAGAAAAGAGTGTCGTTAACTCTCAGTTCTACCGCAAACGGTAACGCACGCGTCTCTGACGAGCACGCTGCATACACCAAACTGCTGGAACTGTTTGTTAACCCTACTCGAAAAACAGATGAATCTGAACCCGTACCCCGTATTATCCCGAACTACGTAAGCTCTGATCTCTCATATCCATTGAGAGTACGTAGGCACAATATTGACATATTGGCGAACCACCTTCCCCCATTCCGTTACCCCGTAGTTAGCCGAACTACGTTGACTCTGATTTCTCGTTCTCTGATGAGAATACGTAGGCATAAAGTGTGACGCTTTGCCGAGTCATTTTCTTTCTTTTCAGAGCAACCTTGATAGGTAGATAGTAAAACCAACCCGTCAGATAAACACAACAAGCGTGGATCCCATCGAGTACGATGGACGTGAGGGGTGCTAATACCTTCCCCTTGCGTAACTGACTCCCGAACCCAGACATTGGTTGCGATGACCTTGTCTTATACCTTTTCGTCAGGTTTTTCCAATCATTTCCTTTCCCGTTCTGAGGGATAAATAACGAAAGATGGCGAATCTTCTGTTTTGCCGACACCTTATTTTCGCGGTAGCGACAGCTGGCGACTCTGCTGGGGACTTCAGGTTCCCTATGCGAGTCAATCCTAGCGCTTGCGTGTTTGCTTGTTGGGTTTGTGTTTATTTATCGCACTTTACCTTCCGCATTTTATTTTCAGTATGATATGGTTATCTGTGCTGTTGTGAGAGGGGCATTCTGATGAGTGAGAAGCCAGATCCAGGCTTGAGAGCTGCATAGTATTAGAGTGGATTAGTGGTGGACGTGCTTGCTTTGCTTGCATCAGTTCCCATGTAATCCACACTCAGACGAGGTTCTCTTTGATGACTTCTTATCGGTCCTTTGGACTCGAGGGGCTGTCGAATCTGAGGATTGTCGACTCTAGGGACCGATCATTTGGGATTCAGCTAAGTGAGGCCGCTTCAAGAGATGATGATGCCACACCTTCCTGGGTATCGTATCATCGTTTCTTGAAAGTCTGTGACGCTGATGACCGCATAGGATGCCGAACCTTTTCCGTGATTAGGTCCATACCTGTGAGCAGGGTCGGGTTATTACAGGAAACCTTAACCTACAGACAACCTGGTTTTCTTGACAGTGAATTAGTATTGTTGGTATTAGAGGATTCTTATCATCAAATATGTTTGTTCTTGACAGAGCAAAATTATTGGTCCTCTTCAGGGTTTTGTTATCATAGCAGTGTTGTGGTTATGTTAAAGCAGAGCCTTGTTCTCCTCAACAGTGCATTCACCTTGATCTCCTGCTGCATGATTGCATTTTGCATTGTTTGCATCCTCATTTGCATATCATTAACGTGTGTATGTGTTACAGGTGCATATTTCTCCCCTGGTTCTAGTGATCTTGATCCTCATGGCTGATATGGCATATCTGAAGAAGACTGTGGCTTACAGGATACCAACACCTGACATCCGAGAGTTACGGGCTTTGATTTTGTTGGCTGATAAGACAGTGGTGGAGAATTTCAGAAAGAGTTATGGGAGACTTCTGGGTATTGTGTGTAAGCTTTCTACGTACGAGTTGAATGGCCTCTACGCTCTTCTGTAGTTTTACAACCCGCAGCTCAGATGCTTTGTTTTTCCAGACTATGTCTTAGTTCCGACCTTGGAGGAGTATTTTAACTTGTTGGGGGTGCCTTTGTTGAATCAGATGCCTTATTACCGTGTTGATGGTGAACCTGACTTGGGTAAGTTGATTGCCGCTCTTCGTGTAGACGATTTAGAGTTGAAAGGGATGGTGTTCAGAAAGATTGGAGTTGATGGTTTCTCTTTGCCTTTCCTGATGGAAAAGGCCCGAAAGTTTGCCAAGAAGGGTCGCTGGGATGTATTCAATACCTTCTTAGCCCTTTGCATTTATGGGTTCGTGCTATTCCCAAGTCATCCAGACTTCATAGGTATGGATGCTTGCCATATATTCGCTTCCGGGAATCCAGTGGCCACTCTCCTCGGAGACGTCTACCATTCAGTTCACAGCAAGAATGAAAACTGAAAGGGGAAGAACGTGGCATGTTGTGCTCCTTTACTGTATAAGTGGTTTTCTAACCATCTCCCTAAGACGGGTCCGTTCATTGATTCTGCTAAGTCTTCACCCTGGTCTGCATGTTTGATGGGTTTGTCTGCTGACAATATTATCTGGTTTGATCGAGATCTATTGGGCAAAGATATTGTGTATAGCTGTTGTGGCTTTCCTAATGTCCCCCTGGTCGGAAGGAATGGATGTATTAACTACAATCCCTCTCTGCTGGTAAGACAATTTGGGTATGCACTATGAGGTCCTCCTGAAGAGGAAGAGATACAGGAATCTCTGTATCTCACAGGGTTGCTTGAAGGTGACACTTTGGTTAAGGTACAAAATGCTTGGAGCAAAATTCACCGAAAGGGGAAAGTCTTGCTAGGAAAAAGCAACAACAAGGCCTTTGATCCATATGTGGCTTGGGTCCAAGAAAGAGCCACCAAGTTTCTAATACTGTTTCCCGCCGTGGAACCATTGTATCCTCCCGTGTACAAAGAGCCTACCATAGTTGATATTCAGAAGTTCAACCAGGTACTCCAAGAGAAGGAAGAGCTACTAAAAGCCAACGAAGAGTTGGAGAAAGAGATTGCTCAACTTCAGAGAGAAAATAACGAAGCAGTGCACACCTGCAAGAAGCAGACAGAGATGATCAACCATCTGGGCGCTAATCTGACCAAAGAGACTGATTCTAGAGAACATCTTGGGTTGGACCTGAAGTCAGTGCATGGCGTGTTGACCACCAAGAAGCAGGAGCTGGATAGGGCATACCAGAAGTTAACCCAGTATGAGAAGTTGTGGAACACCACTTTGACTAGCCATAAAGAGCGGGAAGAAAAGTTGAAGCAACAGATAGCCCAGTTAGAAGCTCAGATTGAGGTCAAAGACAAGAAAATAGAGGCTGAAGCCTCACTGCGACGAGACGTCCAGTATAAATTGGTTGAGACCAAGGCAAATCTACAAGATTCTCAACTCCAAGCTGATGCTAAGAGGAGTAGAGTCGAAAACCGTTCTGAAGAAGGTGTTTATGGGGGCGTTGCTGAGAATCTCCCAGATATTATCAGGAAGAAGGATCGGCTGATCCAGAGCCTGCTTACTCAGCCCGACCATCCCGCTACAAAGAAGTTGTTAGAAGATTTCCGTGCCCGTGACCGCACTTAATCTCTTTGTATTTTCTTTGTACCCTTTATGCATTAATATGTTGATCACCACCAGGCCTGTTGGTTGGGGTCATGCCTTGTTGCTTCAGTTGTATGTGATTACAGTTGTACGCTGCCCGCGCGGGTTTTTCAGATAAATATATGAGGATTTCTTTCCATGATTGGATGTTAGACTTTATTTGTCTCAGAAACTAGGATCGGGGGGGGGGGGGGGGGGGGGGAATCTCCCCAAGGCACAAACACACGTTTGCATTTGCATGAATCATTTGCATGACAGGTACCTTGCTGTTTCTAACCCTTTATGTATGGAGGTTATTTCAGGATTGACCGAAGGCAGATCCACCGACACTCAACCAGAGCAAATCAAGCTAGGGCAATGGAACAAGTTCAGACCGACATCCAGGAACTCAGAGAGAGGATGGACCGCTTCATGGAGCTCATGAAAGTGGTAGCTAACGGCCAAGACCAGCTCAGAACTCTGGTGTAGCCACTGATCTCAAGGGTTGACAGCAACGGTGTGCTTCATGGCGGGAACACTCCAAACCCTCCACTCGTCGAGACCCCTCAGGGTGGCATCCCTGTGACTGGAGGGAATGGGAGTGGTAAGAGAAATGTTGTCACTAACATCGGACTTAATGGAAATACGACTGGCGTCGGTAACGGTAACTTTGAAGCCAATGGCAATGCTGGTATAAGCCATGGCAACACTGGAGGAACTGGCAATGTGGGGAACGCTGGGGCCGGTAATCTGTATGGTATTGATAATGCTAGGTTTGCTGCTGGCAATGGCAATCATCCATGGCTAGAGGACCGTTAAGAGGACTTGTTCTCACAGAAGGGAGCTGAGGGCGAATTGAATTCTGAAGCCCGTCTAAGGTTCAAAGCCCTCGAGGACAAAATGAAGAGCTTTGAGAACTTGAATACTATGGGTGTTGACATGAATAAGCTGGGATTAATTTCAGACTTCAAGGTGCCTCCCAAGTTCAAGGTACCCGACTTTGAGAAGTATAAGGGCACCACTTGCCCTCGTGTCCATCTGAGGTCGTACTACCAAAAGATGTCCGCTCACTCTGAAGATAAGAAGTTGCTGATGCACTTCTTCCAGGACAGCCTGTTCGGCCCATCCTTGGAGTGGTATATGGGTTTGGAACCCACCAGTGTACGTACATGGAAAGAACTTGCTAAAGCCTTTGTACGCCATTATCAGTATAACAGTGACTTGGCTCCTAACCGGGTTCAATTGTAGAACTTGTCTCAAAAGAACAACGAGGGATTTAAAGAGTACGCCCAGAGGTGGCGTGAACTGGCAGCGAGAGTTCAGCTGCCGATGGTTGAACGAGAGCTTGTTGAGATGTTTGTAGCTACTCTTCCGGGGGGTTTATTATGAGAAACTGGTCAGTGGTATGTCAGGAAGTTTCTCCGATCTCATCATCACTGGAGAGCATGTTGAAAATGGAATCAAACTTGGGAAGATTCGGGGTGTTGATCTATCCTCAGCTGGAGGAGGAAAGAAACCTTACAGCGGTAAGCGACTGGAAGGTGAGACGAGATCTGTGTCTAACGCTCGGGGAAAAGGTAAAGGCCAGCGCCAGCAGGTCGATAGTATCACTATCCCTGCTGTCCAGCAACCTCAGCAGCAACATCATCAAAATCAGCAAGGGTACAGGAGGTACCAGAACAAAACACCTCTGGCAAATCGTCATCTTGATACACCACCTATGTCATATGCTCAGCTTTTACAGAATTTGCTTCAGTTACAGCTAGTTCAGAAGAGAACTCTGGCTCCCTTGACAGGGACACCTCCACAGGGCTACGACGCAAATGCGAGATGTGATTTTCACTCGGGGGCACCTGGCCACTCGATTGAAAACTGTAAGGCATTCAAGCACAAGGTGCAAGATATGGTTGACGCCAAAATCATCAACTTTTCTGATAATGTGCCGAAGGTCACAAAGAACCCCATGCCGAATCATGGGGGAGATGGGGTTAATTCCATTATTGAAGAAGAAGACTCGAATTTATTGACTAACGTCAAGGACCTGAAGATACCACTCGGTTTCGTTAAAGCCAAGCTGATGAAGAAAGGCATCTTTTCGGGTTGTGGAGAGTTGTGTGTGGATTGTGCGATTCGTTCAGACGGCTGTGAACAGTTGGCAGCAAGGATTCAGGGTCTGATGACCGAAGGAATCTTGCAGTTTAGTCGGAGGGCTGAGAACAGATCTGGAGAAGTAATGCTGAAGCAGGATGATGAAGTTGCCACTATCACCATCCCTCGTAAGACAATAACCATTTCTGCGTCCAGGCCACCTATGATCACCATCACAAAGGTTGGGCCTATATCATTTGATAGCACTAACATTGTTCCATGGCACTATTGGGAAGACGTCTACTGTAATGGACAGAAATTGGAGTTGGAGCCATCTGGACAGTCTGTGGACAACCTGGTGGGAACTGGAGGAATAACACGTAGCGGAAGAGTATTCGCTCCACCTGAAGTTGTGGCTGACAAAACTGACAGAGCTGAGAAAGCTGATAAAGGAAAGAATAAGGTCGTTGAGGAAACCTCTCGGGGGGTAGAGAAAGACCTACTTGTAAAATACGCCGAAGAATTCATGAGATTGATCAAGAAAAGTGATTATAAGATCGTTGATCATCTTCATCAAACGCCGTCTAAGATCTCCATTCTGAATTTGTTGTTGTATTCTGAGGCACATCGCAACACTCTGCTAAAGGTCCTGGATGCTGCGTATGTACCACAAGAGATCTCGGTCAACCAGCTGGAGGGAGTAATGGCTCACGTGAATGCTGGGAATGGGTTAGGGTTTACTGACCTAGAGCTGACGCTGAAGGGAAGAAACCACAATAGCGCCCTGCATATCTCGATAGAATGTCGAGGAACAATTATGTCTCATGTGACTCTAGTGATGATTGAGAAACCTGAGATGACTCTCTCTTCCTTCAAGGAAGCTCAAGCTGTTGTTCAAGCTGGCTCTGCCCCCGGCTGGGGGCAAGTTCTGGAAATCCCTAACAAGCAGGATAAGTTTGGGTTAGGGTATTCTCCTTCTGCGGATGCTTCCTCCTCTCGCAGTGCGCCGTGAATCAAAGGGCCGATCCAGTTCACAAGAGGTGGGGTGATATTCAAGAATGTCAACGCCGTGTCTGAAGACGGCAAAGACAGTGATTGCGACCTGGACTCCGGGATTCAGCCGAGCAAACCAAGCCAGAGCCTCAACAACTGGCTCGTCCAGGATATCATCCAAGTGACAGGCAAAGAGTAATGATTTACTTTCTCCAATTATTGTACAACCCTGTGTCCTACCCGGGGCATAGTGGTTTTATTGTCAGGACCTTATTTGGTTATGTACATAAAATTTATCAATAAATCAAAGGGCGTTTTTCTTTGCATTCAAATTTTATGATCACTGTTATTCGTGTTTTTATCTTTTGTTTTTAGAAACAATAAAATGGCAATATGGTTTGTGCTAACCTGCATATCCTTGTTTTAAGCTTAACCCTTGTTATTGCAGGATTCATATCGCAGATGACATCGAGTCTGAACCTTCTACGACTCACTTCGACTTCGATTGCCCGGTATATCAAGCTGAAGAAGAGATTGATGAAGACGAAGACCTTCCCGAAGAGTTGGCCCGTTTGTTGAAAGAAGAGGAGAAGGTCATTCTGCCTCACGAGGAAGAGATTGAGATTGTGAATCTGGGTTCTGAGGAACTTGTCAGAAATGTCAGGATAGGGGCTGCATTACAGAGCGATGTCAAGCAGAGATTGGTCGAGATGCTTCGAGAGTATAGTGACATCATTGCTTGGTCATACGAAGATATGCTCGGACTCGACACTGACATAGTGGTCCATCATCTACCACTGCGAGAAGATTGTCCTCCCGTTAAGCAGAAGCTTAGAAGGAGATGACCAGATATGGCCATTAAGATCAAAGAAGAAGTGCAGAAGCAGCTGGATGCTGGCTTCTTAGCGGTCACTACTTACCCTCCGTGGGTCGCCAACATAGTACCTGTACAGAAGAAGGATGGTAAGGTGCGGATGTGCGTTGATTATCGGGATCTGAATAGGGCGAGCCCAAAAGATGATTTCCCGCTCCCTCATATTGATGTGTTGGTCGACAATACAACTCAATTTTCTGTGTTTTCGTTCATGGATGGCTTCTCCGGCTATAACCAGATCAAAATGGCGCCGGAGGACATGGAGAAAACTATGTTTATTACACCTTAGGGGACGTTCTGCTACAAGGTAATGCCCTTCGGTCTGAAGAACGCAAGGGCCACTTACCAACAAGCAATGGTCACTTTGTTTCATGACATGATTCACCATGAGATTGAAGTCTATGTTGATGACATGATTGCGAAGTCCCTAACGGAGGAGGGACATCTGGTCAATTTGCTGAAGCTTTTTGAGAGGCTTAGGAAGTTCAGGTTGAGGCTGAATCCTAACAAGTGTACTTTAGGAGTACGGTCTGGAAAACTACTGGGGTTTATTGTGAGTGAAAAAGGCATTGAGGTTGATCCTGCGAAGATAAAAGCGATATAAGATATGCCAGTGCCAAAAACTGAAAAAGAAGTTCGTGGTTTCCTGGGCAGAATAAACTACATTGTAAGGTTTATATCTCAGCTCACGGCCACGTGTGAACCGATGTTCAAACTACTGAAAAAAGATCAGGCGATTATCTGGAACGAGGATTGCCAGAGGGCATTCGACAAGATAAAACAGTATCTGCAGGAACCTCCGATCTTGATACCCCCAGTGGCCGGAAGACCCCTAATCATGTACTTGACAGTTCTTGAGAATAGCATGGGTTACATTCTCGGTAAGCACGACGAGACTGGCAGAAAGGAGCATGCCATGTACTACTTGAGTAAAAAGTTCACAGATTGTGAGTCCCGTTACTCAATGTTGGAAAAAAAACGTGTTGCGCACTCGCGTGGGCTGCCAAACATTTACGACAGTATATGCTCAACCACACAACCATGCTAATTTCGAAGATGGATCTGATCAAGTACGTCTTCGAGAAGCAAGTGCTTTCGGGCAGGATTTCCAGATGGCAAATGGTGTTGACGGAGTATGACATTCAGTATGTTTCCCAGAAGGCCATCAAGGGAAGCGTATTGTCTTAATACCTTGCCGAACAGCCTATCGAAGATTATCAACCGATGAAATTTGAATTCCCTTATGAGGATATCATGTTCCTCAAAGTGAAAGATTGTGATGAACCGTTGCCCGACGAAGGGCCAGATAAGAAGTCCCAGTGGAAATTGATATTTGACGGGGCGGTTAATTCTTACGGAAGTGGTATTGGGGCAATCATCACGACTCCCCAGGGATCCCACATCCCATTCATTGCTAGATTAACTTTTCCAGTCACCAACAATGAAGCAGAATACGAGGCATGCATCATGGGTTTAGAGGAAGCTATTGATTTGAGAATCAAAAACCTGGATGTATATGGTGACTCGACACTTGTTGTTAATCAAATTAAAGAGGAGTGGGAGACTCGTCAATCGAATTTGGTGCCGTACATGAATTATGCCAGAAGGCTACTTCCGTTCTTTGATCGAGTGGAACTCCATCATGTGCATAGAGCAGAAAATCAGTTGGCGGATGCCTTAGCCATGTTGGCTTCGATGTATAAAGTCAATTTTTGGAATGAAGCTCCAAGAATTGTCATTTCCCGTCTTGATAGACCTGCATTCGTTTTTGCAATCGAGGAAGCCTCTGATGGCAAGCCATGGTTCCATGATATCCAGAACTTCCTCATGACTAAGGAGTATCCTGTGGGAGCGTCAACCCAGGATAAGAAGACTCTGAGGAGGCTGTCTGGAAATTTCTATCTCAATCCTGATGGAGTTCTGTATGAGAGAAATCACGATCTCGTGCTACTCAGATGTGTAGATGAGAAAGAAGCGAGTTTGCTCATGGAAGAGGTCCATGAAGGCACATTTGGTACGCACGCCAACGGACATGCTATGACGAGAAAAATCCTACAAGCAGGATACTATTGGCTGACGATGGAGTCGGATTGCTTCAAATTCACGAAGAGATGTCATAAATGCCAGATTTATGCTGATAAAATTCATGTGCCGCCGTGCCTGTTGAATGTCATGGCATCCCCGTGGCCGTTCTTCATGTGGGGCATTGATATGATAGGCAAGATCGAGCCCACTACATCTAACGGTCATCGCTTTATTTTGGTAGCCATTGACTACTTCACCAAGTGGGTGGAGGCAGCCTCGTATGCTAACGTGACCAAGCAGGTGGTGGCTAAATTCATAAAGAAGGACATCATCTGTCGATACGGAATTCCCGAGCGGATCATTACTAACAATGGTTCGAATCTGAATAATAAGATGATGAAGGAGTTATGCCAGAGCTTCAAGATTGAACATCACAACTCATCACCTTACCGACCGAAGATGAATGGTGCGGTTGAAGCGGTCAACAAAAACATTAAAAAGATAGTACAGAAGATGGTTGTGACCTACAAAGATTGGCATGAAATGTTGCCATTTGCATTGCACGGTTATCGTACGAAGGTACGCACATCAACCGGGGCAACTCCTTTCTCACTAGTGTACGGTATGGAGGTTGTCCTACCGTTGGAAGTTGAGATTCCTTCTTTGCGAGTTTTGGTTGACGTGAAACTCGATGAGGAAGAATGGATTAAGAACCAATTGAACCAACTCAGCCTGATGGATGAGAAGAGATTAGCATCGATTGCATACGGTCGTCTGTACCAGAGCCGAATGAAGAAAGCTTACGATAAGAAGGTGCGTCCTAGAAGCTTTCAGACGGGTGATCTCGTCCTGAAGAAGATTCTTCCGCCACACTCCGATCACAAGGGCAAGTGGACTCCTAACTACGAAGGTTCGTACATCGTCAACAAGGTCTTCTTGGGAGGAGCCTTGTTGTTATCCATGATGGATGGCGAAGATTTTGCATCCCCTGTGAACGCGGACGCAGTTAAAAAATACTTTGCTTAAAAAATGACCCGCTGGAAAGAAAAAAGAATATCCAGGCAAAAATGGGGCATCTCGGCGAACCCTAAAAATGGAAAAAGGTTCGGGCAAAAATTAGGGATATAAATGAAAAATGTACACCCGCAAAGTCGAAAACCTGAAAGGGCGGGTTTAGCAAAAAAGGGTATCCCGGTGAATCGAAAACCCGTAAGGGCGATTCAGGAAAAAGTTAGGGATTTGAAAAAGCAAATGACTGCGTTCCACGTGTGAACTTTCATTGTTTAGTGGTTTGGAAGACCTAAGGGCCGTTTATCTGAATCAATCTCTTCTGAAGCTGAAGCGTCGAAGAAGTATCAAAGTCGAGTGGGACGTAGAGGGATCAACTCATGGTGTTCGTCTACGCCACATTGCCGACATTTGTGTATACTGATGTATATTTATGTTATTATTCTTATGCATCTTCCTCATTTCAGGAGCTTGCATCTGTTGTAAAACATTTTCCCCATTCAGGGGCTCGTTATCAATAAACATATACTATTTAGTATTTCTGTTTGTTTAGTTTATCTATTTGTTTGCGAAAAAGAATGCCTAATGTTTTTGATAAAATGCGCATACATAAACTTACTGGCCTAGGCCAATAATTGTTGAAACCTGGAATTACCTGGATATTGTCACAGGATGATAACCTTGATAGGTCCCTTTGAGAAGGGTATCTTGTCTGTTTGTTCATGTTATTGCAGGAACGTAACCTTCCAGGCAGTACGCCATATGTTTTCCAAGCAGGATGATTCCTTCTTCCCCAACGAGTTCAGTGGTGTTTCCCCATGGAGTCTGAGCATGGGACCGTGAGTGTTGATATGTCTTCCCAAGCGGAGATAGATTCTCCCTGACTAGATGCATCCTAGGCAGGATCATCATCTCCCCAGATGAGTCGTACGCCAAAGTGTATACCTGTTCCCAGTACTGGGTCAGTGTGTCATTTTCTCGTAGAAGATTATTCGTAAGTGTTCAGTTTCCGATAGCTCAGACTGAAGTCTCCAGTGGAATTGAGAGTCCCCACAGAGTCGTACTCTCCCCGACCTGTAGGAGTGATTCCAGCGTTTGGTTGCCTATCCTCATCCGAGTGTGCAGTTTCCCAAGGGAGCCGAGTCCTTGGAAGTCGTTCA
This sequence comes from Lathyrus sativus, assembly GCA_963859935.3. Taxonomy (NCBI): domain Eukaryota; kingdom Viridiplantae; phylum Streptophyta; class Magnoliopsida; order Fabales; family Fabaceae; genus Lathyrus; species Lathyrus sativus. The sequence goes on from OZ012738.1 coordinate 522,727,124, forward strand.
GACTATGATTGGTTTTCCCTAGTAGAGTGTTGAATAGCTGATGCTACATTTCCCCATCGGAGTCCGCATCTCCAAGAAAATTTTCTCTGGAGAGGCCGTGCAGTTTATTCCTGCGGTTAACATCGTTTTTCTCAGCAGTTTGTGGTTCGTGTACCTAGTTGAGCAAGGGCAGGTTCTCATAGAACTTTGTTCCGCTGCAGTAGTCGTCTGGAGTTCGTTTCCCCAGGTTAAGTCCAGTTGAGATTGATGTGACTTCTTCTCCCCAGCAGGATGACTCCTCCTCCCTACCAGAGTGGTTCTTTCTCCTTGACGGGAGGATTTTCACTTCAACATTTATTTTGCTGATGGGGTCGTAACATTTTGCATGATTGCATAACATTTACCCTAAACGTGTAGCATTTCCACCGTGTGGAGCATTGCATCATTGTCAAACATATGCATTTGAAACATGAGCTAGATCGTTACCGTTTTGCAGGTGTTCCTCCAGCGGAGTGGTTTGCTCAAGATGATTCTTGAATTCCCCAGCGAAGTTGTTTGTTTAAGATGATTCTTAAAATCCCCATGGAAGTCACCAGAGTTATTGGTTCAGGATGATTCGTGAAGTCCCCGGCGGAGTTATTTGTCCAAGATGATTCTTGAATTTCTCAGCAGAGTTGATTCATCCAGAATGATTTCTGGATCCCCGAAGCAGAGTTACTTGATAGTTATCCAGAATTCCCAACGAAGATGTGTCATCCCCAGCCGGCTTTGAACAGAGAAGTTGAAATTTCCCTTGAAGACTTGACGATTAAAGTCCGGCTGACGCCCGAGAGTTTCTTTGAATGTCCGATGGCATGATTACAAAGATTGTCAAAAGTTCCTGATGACCTGATGAGTCCCGAGGAATTCTTCTGTGGCTGCGCCGCAGAGTGCCTGACGGCAATATCAGTTGTGTATCACCAGTTACCGTGTAACCAGTGAGCCCTTGATGACTCGAGGAAGAAGCTGCAGTGGAATCTGATGATCATCCTCACAGAGATTTGGGCCCATTGCCATGCAACTGCTGTTTCAGACTTCAAAGATTGTCCTACCCACCAAAAGTATCGTTTACTTGTGCGGTTGGCAAATCTTCGGTTACCGTGTAACCAATTCCCCAGCAAGTTTTCGTGCAACTATCATTCCTAATGACGAAGATGTCCCTGCCAATCAGAGTATTGTTTACCTGTGCGGTCGGCAAATCACCAGTTACCGTGTAACCGGCGATTCCTTGATGACTTGAGGACATAAATGATCATCCTGACGGAGATTAGAGATTAAACCCTTCACCAATTACCGTGTAACCGGTGACCCCTTGATGATTTGAGGACGAAGATCTACATTACAATTAGAGAATCTTCCTGACGGAGATTCAGATCAGCAATTCTCCAGCTAGTTGTCGTGCAACTACTATTTCCGTTTCCAGAGATTCGTTGCCATCAGGGTATCGTTACTTGTGCGGTTGGCAAATTTCCAGGTTTGTTGGTATTCAACCATATTTTACCTTGATTGTCTGAGAGCCATTCTCTTCTCACCCAGTCAGGTCCAAGCCGTTTGAATAGGGGCAGCTGTTGCACCCCAAAATTTGCCCAACCTTTCTTTACCTAGCTTGTGTTTCATTTCATTCATATTAGCATTATCATTTGCATTGCATTGACATGTGTGCAGGAGATCAAGATGTATGACTACCAATCAAGGGCTATACAAGGCTATGAAGCTAGTTAAGAGGGTTATTCAAGTGTTCAAGGGTTGATATCCTTAGCAAGGAAGTTAAAAAATCCTCAAAGAGAGGGTTGAATCCAAATATGTATGTCTCCTAACTTGAGAGTTGTGGGAAGATCATCAGATGATTCTGAGGCCATGAAGTTGGACTTGAGGTCTTGAGAGAGCTCATGAGAAGTGTTGAAGTTCATTTTGAAGTCTAGACAAGTCATTATGTGAAGGATATGAAGCTATACCCAAGATTGGTAAAATTAGGGTTTCATCTGGTCAACCCTAGGATAACTGATGATTTGAGGAGGGTTGAGGCCTAATTAAAGAGCCATGTGATCATGAATTGATGTGTTGAGAGGTCCTAGGGATGATTCCAAGGCTAACTTATCATGAATCAAGAGTGTGAGAAGTTGTTAGGCTAGGGTTGCTATGCTTGACAGTGTAAAATCCCCTAGTTTGGTGCCTAACTTCAAGACCACATAACTCAAGATGGGATTTTCATATCACCTTGACCCTAACATGATTGTTATATATCATGATCTTAGCTTTAATTTGAGTACTAGAAGTCCATGATAGGGTTTATAGAACTCAAGTTATGAGCCAGATAAGTTACAGGTCATCTGAGGCATGTGAATTTGGAGCTTGAAAGTTACCCAACTTGCATGACATTTTTGCCCTAGAAGGATGATTTCTATGAACTTTTGGTCAACATGAATGTTGTTCCTTATTCTCTTAGCTTTCTAGAGAGTACTAGAAGTCCATGATTGGATTTATAGAACTAAAGTTATGGCTTTGACAAGTCAAGGGTATTTTGGGTATTTGGAATCACAGGTCATTTTGAATTATGGGTCCATTTCACTATTTTAGGCACCTCAAATGAAGATTTGTTCAACTTGAAAGTTGTTCAAAATGGTGTTTTTAGTCCAACCATTACCCAAGCAACCATTGATATGGATTGAACATGGAAAAGTATGAAGAAATTTGGAAACAAAAATCATTAAAGGCATAAAGAATGAAAAAAATCAAAATAAATTGTAATGGCTCAAAACTTCACAAGTTTGTGCTTATTTTGATTGGAAGGGATATTTTGAGGACAATGGCAACTTCACATTTGTGATTTGAGGTTCATTTCATGGACATTGAATGAATTACTTCATGATGAAGTAACATGACAAATCTTGGCCATTGGATCCATTCAAGCCCTCAATCTGGTCCATTCATATCCCAGGAGCATTATGCAGTGAATTGGAGCAAAGTGTGAGAGGAAACAGATACATAATGCGCGTATGCCATAGGTGAATTTTCAAGGAAAAGGAAATTGTGGATTCTCCAATTTGGGCCATGATTGGGCCATCTTAAGATCCAAATCAATTCTATTTAAGTTCCTGATGGTGTTCAGATAGTTTTTTGGAAGGAATTGGTTGAGATTTTAGTTGTGGCAGTTAGAGATCATAGCTTCAAACTCCAAATCGTGTTTTGCAATTCAGTGGTTTTCAAGAGGAATTGAAGTTACAGTTAGCACCAGGATCATTGATTGAAGGTTTCTGCACCTTTTGAAGCCCAGAATCAACCTGCAACTGCTCCAATTTGAAGCTTTTTTCCAGGTTTTTATTCTTCAAAACTGCTCTTAATGTAGGCATGTTTAGATTGAAATCAGCATGTGGTTAAGTTTTAGATGCAACCTAGAACGATTTAGGATCTTAATGGTGAAGTTTGGTGATGATTCATGGTGAGATGAGATTTCTATTTGGATTCGAATCTAGAGAATTATTGAGTGTTAGCATGATTTGGTGATTGATTCTTGATTTCTGAAGAGTGAGGATCATTTTTGTATAAGCAATTTTGAGTTTCGTGATAGTGATGGAATCGTGTAGTTTTCTGTTCATCTTCGTTTTTGGTGATTCATGAGGAATTGGTACAAATGGAGTGGATATTGTTGATCCTAATGAAGAGACGAAGAGAACGACATAGTTTTCTTGGAGTTTGGTGAGAGTTAGTTGTAGAGCTCGTTGGCTCTCGCCGGAGAAGACGGTGGCGTCCTTCTCCGGCCACCGTGGTTGTTTTCCCCCCTTTGTACCAGTTTCAAATTGGGACGATGAACCAGGAGCGTTGGATTTAGATGGACTCGTGGACTTGGTCACAACATCTGGTGGTTGAGAATGAATGGAATTAGGGTTTGGTGAGGTGGCAGTTTGTGAGCCACCAGATCTGAATACTTTTATGTTGAACGACTTTGATTAGGGAGCACCGTAGGGATTAGTCAACCTGAACACACCTTGCCACACACCGAAACGCAGTAGTTTCATTTAATAGGTGTCACGCGCGCGTCTGTTGGATCGTTTGACTAGTAATCCCATCCAGTGGCCATGATATTTTCTGGTTTCTTTTATTTTCTTAATTGATTTCTCTATTTTATTTTAATTGTTTTCCCATGATTAATTCATTTTCATTAGTTTTAATGATCAGAAAAATATGCAAATAATATGTGGCTGCTCCTGATTTAATTCCTGATTTTTCCATGCCTTTAGATTTGATTTTGGTTTCATTTTCAATTTAATATCCATTTTCTATTTTTTTATAAATGTTTAAAAATGCATAAAATAGCTTGTTTGCTTGTTGATTTTATTCCCAATTCATGATTTTGATTTAGATGGTGATTTTTGACTGGCTGATTATAGACATGTTGTTGATGTTATGTGATTTTTGTTGAGATTTTTAGATGATTCTAAATAGGGTTTTGAGATAGTTGTTTAGGAGCCTTCCTTGTTGGACCCCCCTTAGCACACTCTTTGGATTTAGATTTTGTTTGAGCCTTTTGATTTAGGTTCAGCCCCTGGTTTTTCTACCATAGCTTATTAACTCATGTAGGATGATGTAGTATTTTCCTTAGGATTTATAGAAATGATTTTCTATTAGTTCCCTATTTTACAAGTTAACTTTAGTTTAGGTGACCCTAACTTAGAGAACTTCATAGATTAGTCTTGTAAGTGACCATTAGATGATTCTAACTCCCATTTCCTTTCTTGATAGAAAGGCAAGTAGGTAGACACCTCGTTAGAACTTTTCTAAAACCTTGATAGAGCTTTTGATTCCCCTAGCTTAGGTGATCCTTGTAGCTAGTTTGTAGGGTTTCTTAGGAGTGTTGTGTTTCCTTCTGTCCCCTATGTGATTTCCTCCTTGGGCTTTGCCCTACCCTCTTTATTCAAGTCTTAAAGAGGAACCCTCCTGGGAGAGCCTAATCCTTCCTTTGGTTGGATTCTGTGCATTTCTATGGAGGTTGAGCCTTGAATTGACATTCCCCAGTATAGTACATTCCTTTGGTTTGTACTATCTTTCTCCTTCAAGTCTTGATGAGGAGTCCTCTTGGGAGAGCCTAATCCTTCCTTTGTTTGGATTATGTGCATTCCTCGGGAGGTTGAGCCTTGGATTGACATTCTTGGCATGGTATATTCCCTTGATTATATACTGTCATCCATCTCAAAGTCCTTTTCTTAGGATCCCTCTTGGGAGAGCCTAATCCTTCCCTTGGTTGGATTCTGTGCATTCCTCAACAGGTTGAGCCTGAGATGGACATTCTGTGTTGATACACTTTAAATCAGTTACCCTTAGATTGATATCTAGGACCAATACCCAGTCTTTTCTGTCCTATTGACATAGGATCCCTCTTGGGAGAGCCTAATCCTTCCTTTGGTTGAATTTTGTGCATTCCTCAAGAGGTTGAGCCCATGATGGACCCTGGTGTTGACACACCTCCAACCTGATGTAGCCTGGGATGACTTCCCTATTGTTTATTTTGGTTTCTTTCTCTCTTGTTTGAATTGCTTGATGCATTATAATAGGTCCATATTTAGATTATTTTAAGCTAGGAGCATGACTGCTTAGAGGTTGAGTGAGTCTCCCTCTGCTTGTTTGCATTAAGGGTTGATGTGATCCTCCCCTTGCTTGTGTGTTGTTTTTCTTTTTATCTGTGTGTTAGCATTAGGGGTTTAGCCTGTTTCCCTCTGCTTGTCTATATTGATTGTTTTCTTCTCCGCTTGATTGCCTAGAGGTTGAGTGAGTCTCCCTCTGCTTGTATTGCTGCATTGCATGTGCATCTTCACTGTTTATATGTTTACTGTTTAGCTGGTGCTTTATCTGTTTCTGTTTTCCACTGGCATGATCCCCTAGGGCTCTCACTTCCTTCGATAAGGAAGTGATGATTAGAACTTTAGGTTGAAACCTATGCATGATAACTTCTAGGAGTTCCCTGTTTCAAACCTCGATCATAGGATGAATCCTTGGCATGACAACATTAGGACTTGACAGTTTCCCCGTAGAGTTCGTTCTCTTCTCTCTCTAAAATAACAGTAAAAAATGTAATAAAGGCAAGTTAGTACAAGCGCGTTACGAGCCTTAAGCTACTTGGGTAATGATCCTCTCAATCGTCTAGAGTGTTTAGTATACCTCCTTCGGACGATATGCGACACATTCGTTCCCAGGTCATAGTCTCTAGAGCTGTACAGACTACAAACAACCCTAAAAAACAGTTCTTCCATAAAAGACAGAAAACAAACTTCAAACCTTTTTTGCCCCGTGGGCCCATAATCCAAAGGAAGCTTTTATGAAGAAAAGAGTGTCGTTAACTCTCAGTTCTACCGCAAACGGTAACGCACGAGTCTCTGACGAGCACGCTGCATACACCAAACTGCTGGAACTGTTTGTTAACCCTACTCGAAAAACAGATGAATCTGAACCCGTACCCCGTATTATCCCGAACTACGTAAGCTCTGATCTCTCATATCCGTTGAGAGTACGTAGGCACAATATTGACGTATTGGCGAGCCACCTTCCCCCGTTCTATTACCCCGTAGTTAGCCGAACTACGTTGACTCTGATTTCTCATTCTCTGATGAGAATACGTAGGCATAAAGTGCGACGCTTTGCCGAGTCATTTTCTTTCTTTTCATACCAGCCTTGATAGGTAGATATTAAAACCAACCCGTCAGATAAACACAACAAGCGTGGATCCCATCGAGTACGATGGACGTGAGGGGTGCTAATACCTTCCCCTTGCGTAACCGACTCCCGAACCCAGACATTGGTTGCGATGACCTTGTCTTATACCTTTTCGTCAGGTTTTTCCGATCGTTTCTTTTCCCGTTCTGAGGGATAAATAACGAAAGATGACGACTCTTCTATTTTGCCGGCACCTTATTTTCGCGGTAGCGACAATCGCCAAAAGCGCTAGCTTAACCAATCAAAGATCCCTAACCCCCTCATGTTCTTCGGAATACATATATCATCCTATATATTCCAAGATATCTTAGGCGCTCCTTTGACCCCTCCCTATAGAAACTTTCTTTATAACCTAACAAGCTTCTTCCAAAATTTAGCAGACATCTTCATAAAAGATAAAAACAATTTATTTCTTCTATTTATTTATTTTTACTATGATGTTATCTCACATGGACAAGACGATGATAAAGTTGCATTAGATAAATAACCTTTTATCTTGTTCATCACTAAAAGAAACAATGTTGAATTTTTTTTTTCTTTAAATAAGTGAGTCATCACAATTATTTGTCATAATCCACTTCATTCTATTATATTTCATTCTTCTTCACTCCACACCATTTGTTTTGTAATATCTAAACACAACCTACATACTTATAAGCTAATACGATTCTTAACATTTTAAGATTCTCTTGTTTTGCTCTCTTGAAACTCAGTCATCAAAATCTATGATATGAAAGTTTTTTTTAATTTCTTTTATTGATGTGGATGGCTAAGTTGACATTTTTCATATTATTTTTCATTTTTTTAAAATCCATGTTGGCATTTTTATTAATATTTTATTATTTAGGTGTTAAATGCTAAAACCCAAAATTTTCAAAAATTGGTCCCAATTATTTCGGTGTTAAATGATAAAATTCAAATATTTCAAAATTGATCCAAAGAGGATTTGAGCCTTAAGACTTGGTTATTTAAAGGGGCACCGTAACCACCAGGCTACATGTTTAGAAGTCCCAAATTGCTTAAAAAAAGGAGGTTGAGACATTTATAATTGAGAGAACCCATTCACCTATCATCTTAAGGTTTTAGGTGAATATGTGGTGTCTCTCTTACTTATGTGATGACTCTTGACACGATGTGAATGCTCCTAATGATGAACCAACAGTGGTATCAGAGTCGACGGTTCAATTAAGGGACCGACTCCTTGTATCAAAATTCTTCCTAACAATGTGATGGTCATGCGGCGTGTTTCGTTGTAGTACCCGCAACGAAGATACAAGTGTATGTGGATGAAAGAGATTATTGTGTACAAGTGTGAGTTGAAAATCCTACATTGCTTAGAAAAGTATAAGTTAAGCACTTTATAAGTTAGAAAAGTATATATATATATATATATATATATATATATATATATATATATATATATATAAGGGTATGCTAACGTAGACCCACTTGTTTTTATGAATGTCTATTTTAGCAACATGCACCTTAGAGTGCATTTATCTATTTTTAATTAAAGTTTGTTAAAACACACCTTCATAAAAATAAGTGGGTGAAGATTTGCTATAATACACCCACTTGTTTTAGTGAATGTGTGTTTTAGTAACATGCACCTTAAGGTGCATTTATGATATTTTAGTTAAAACTTGCTAAAATAGACCTTAAAAAAAACAAGTGGGTCTTAGCAAATCTCATATATATATATATATATATATATATATATATATATATATATATATATATATATATATATATATATATATATATATATATATATATATATATATATATATATATATATATATATATATATATATATATATATATATATATATATATATATATATATATATATATATATATATATATATATATATATATATATATATATATATATATATATATATATATATATATATATATATATATATATATATATATATATATATATATATATATATATATATATATATATATATATATATATATATATATATATATATATATATATATATATATATATATATATATATATATATATATATATATATATATATATATATATATATATATATATATTATATATATATATATATATATATATATATATATATATATATATAATTATTTAAAAATTTTATTTAAAAATATCTAATACATAATATTTAAAAATAAATATTTTTTACCTATTACATAATTGAAATACGAATGAAACATCAAAATTGAGTAAAATAATAACCAAATGAATACAATTTTCTTTGGATAATAATTATATTAGTATCAATATCATTTAGATCAAATTTCTCAAATAAACATACAATAAAATTTTAATCCATTTATATTACATTACGTGCCTTAAAGTGACTAAAAATTAACACATCTAAAAAATATTATTAACTATTTGATATTTAATAAAATAAAATAGTCACTATTAAAGAAAAAGAAATTATAATTTACTCTTGTACTTGTTCTGTGTTATAATTTTTATTTTCAGATATCAATTAATATTTTATGATGAATAATATTAAATTTAATTAATTCCTTCAAAATTGTCTTTATTACACTATAATGAGATTATTTTATTATTATAGGATTTAACCATTTTTAATTAAATATTTAAAAATATTCTAAAAAATAAAGTGTAAATACTACTGTTTCATGTGATTGAAAAAAAATACTTCATGATGGATAAATTTTATTTCTAATTTAAATATAATATTATAAAAATAAAATTTTAAATATTAAATTAAATTATAGTTTTGATCTCTTTATTTTAATACATTTGTGAAATCAATTTATCTATTTTACTTTAAAACATTTTTGTTTCTCTTTACATTAGATATTTCTTTTCACTTTTTAATTATTTTAAATACTTAAAATTGAAAAAAGAATATTTAGATTTTTTTATTGATTTATATAAATCTAAACAAAAAATCATAATCTCACCATATTTTGGATATCATTGTTTTCCTTCTTCAATGACTATGTGTTGGGTTTAATCTTTTCCCAAAAACTATTATCTTGAAATTGATTAATTTTAATATCACAATACTTTGTTTTTTGAATTTTTTTATTTAACAAAGATTTTTCAAAGTTCATGCATATGATAGGAGATAAAATATTTATTGACCCCAAATTTAATGAACACCATTATTATGAATGCTTTTAAAATACAAAATGAATTTTTTTATAGTAATTGAAAACAAAATAAATAGGCAATTTTGCCATTCCTCAACATTTTTTTTAAAAATTTTTTTATTAAAAAAATATTTCAAAATACTTTTAAATCTCAAAATATATTGGATCAGTAGGTATTTTCCACACATTAACATAGTTAGTTTTCCGAAAACACTTCAAGTTTGAAAAAAAATAGCTTCTGCTATAAAAATAAAGAGTTAAAATCAAAGGAAAAATTAAAGCATTAACGATAAACACAATAAACCCTTCTTGTTTCAATCACAAAGCCTTTGAAGAAAAACATGTTTCTCTCAATACATTATTTTGGTTTCAGATTTTCTTCCTACTTTCTATTTAGATGTTGAAATAAAAAAAAATTAAAAACTAAAGCAATGTCGAGAATATTCTTTTGTCCCCCACAAGATCATTAATTGCTCCAAAATTTTGACATGTATATAAGCATGTGAATGTGACGGCAAGCTATAGATTTTGACAAACAAGCTATTCACAATTTTGGCTTGCTTTGGTAGGTACAGTACACTGATATCAAACCAAACATTTTGGCAATTTCTTTGTCACCAAATGAATCAATGCACTATATTTTTCATAGTTCCCATGTGGTCACATAAAAATTAGCCTCCAAAAATGAGAAAATATCAAAGTTATACATACGATTAGGTAAGGTGGCCTGGCCGCCGTTTAGCCTAAAGCGGATTTTGTGCGGTATACAAAAGTTGAAGTTTTGACTGCCTATTATCTATAATTAGGAAGTTCATGGACTTAATTCTCATAAATAATTTATAACAATAAATAATTTATATATTATATTTGGTTATTAAGATTATATTTGATTGAAATAGTGGTTGATTAATAACTTATATTTTATAATTTATAGTAGCTGATAACTGATAACTTATATCTTATAGTTGATGGTTGATGATTAATCTATAACAAATAATATAGAAAGACAATAAGCATTTTTGGTGTAGCTTTTTTATTTTCAATTTTGTCCCTAATAAATTGATTTTATTATATTCTTTTATTAGTTAGTTATTATTCTTCATCTTTCATAATTTTTATACGGTTTCTAAACCAATCAATCTTCTCTCTCCATTTTATATTTTTCCCATTAGATACATTGAGAGAAGAAAAAAATGTTGGAGAAGCAAATTAAAGATATGGAAGAAAGAAAACAAAGATGAAAATGAAAGAGAAAGATAATAATGGTAACTGCTATCTTTTCTGTAATATTTCTCTAAATTAACTTTAATTTTTCTGTTATGTTCTTTTGACAACCCTTATTAAGTTTTTGTTTTTAATTAGTTTGAAGATAGTGAAGTAGAAAAAAATTGTTGTTAACATAAACATAGAGATTTTTTTTATGGAGAATAGGTTATTTTTCCAATTTTCATACTATCTTTTTTTAATTTTAATATTCTCACTAACTTTTAAAGTTTAACTATTTTGATCGATTCCTTTACCTATTTTTAATTTTATTCATTTTGTTCTATTGTTTGATTAATAGATGAATATTATTGAAAATTATTTAGTATCATCGGTAATGCATAAAAGAAAGAAAGAAGTCAAATTTCTTTGTGTTCTTATTATTTTTAATGTGTAATTAAGTCTTAATGATAAATTCATATTTTTGGTGTAGTTTCTTTGAGTATCAACAACATAATGCCGTTTTTTTATTCACGTATCATTCTTTTTGTTTTAAGTATTCTACCATTTCCTTTTTTTATCACATACTACCTGCATTTTTATCTTCAATATTTTCATTTTTCAATTTTTCTTCTTCAAAATTCAAAGATTCTTAAATATTTGAGAATACCTAATAACTTTAATTTTCTTACACATACTTTCTACATCACTATTTTTATATATTTAATAATGATTCTTAAATTTCTTTTTAGTTTTTAATGGATAAATCAAGCAAGATATAAGAATGTGCAAGACAATGGGAAGAACACAGAGGCATAATCATTCACAATGTAACAGATATAAATCATTCACTTATAATTATTTCTATAGGTTTGATTAGTTATTAAAAGTTATTCATTTTAATTATATTACTTTGTAGTTTTTTGTATTTTTGAACTAGAATTTTTTTTTAAGATAACCATGTATTGAATTTTATTTACCATAATAACACATGTTTCAGAAAAATTACCAAAGTAGCTATAAAACAAACATTGGGTCGCCAATCCAATTAGCGAATGTGAAGAAAGCAAATTTGGAAAAGTTGAAATCGCCAATTCAAATGGCGAATCAGTTGGTTTTGGAAGTCATGCGCCAAGTCAAATGGCGAATGCATGATTGTAGGGTTTTCAAAAATTCAGTTTTATATTTTGATTATTTGTTTATATTCGTCAAATGTTTTAAAAAATTTAAAACAAATTTTATTTATATTTTGAATTATTAATTTTTTGAAACAAAAATATTATTAATAAACTAAAAAAATTAGATTTAAATATTAATAAATTTTTGAATTAATATATTTTAATGTATGTGGTTTAAGCTTAAAATTTATTTTTTAATTAAAGAACTTACAATAATTAGGTTTAAAAAAAAATAATTTCTAATTAATTTAATAAATTTATGTTGAATAAAGAAAAAACTTAAACAGGTTTAAATACAAAATAAAAATTTAGTGTTGAGCAAATTTTGAGTGTATAAATGTTGTAAGGTTATTTAAGTCATATCATATAGGGTACGTACTTTTTTTTACTATAAATACGACCGCAAACACATGTATGTTTTCACAATATTATATCCCAAAAGACTAAAGTGTTAGTGCAGTTCGAGTTGAGTGGAGTCTAGAATGTCTGAATTTCTAAATCAACGTTCTTCGTCGTCGTCATCAGCATCAGAGGAACCTTTTTCAACGTTCGATCTAATGAAAAGAAATGCCCTAGTTGTGTTCTCAGCAACAAAGCCTCCGATGAAGGTGCTCCTCTGGAATACGCAGACGTTGGAGCACTTGCACAGAGAACTGAATCGCTGGCTAGAAGGAGACATTGGTCCAAGAGAAAAGATTAGGAAAATCGAGAGGCTGGTCGAGGAGACCGGGAGAAACGGAGTTACTCGTGAATGGAGAAAAGTAGAAAATGATGCCGGTGTCCTTGTGATGATGTTGACACCCAAGAAGATAAAGTTGATGGTCGTGATATCGTAGACGCTTTGGTGCAGTGTTATGTTTTAGGTCTTTACATTGTTGTTATGTTTGTTTAATTTATGTTGCCTTCGCGCAATGTTCTGTTTTAGGTCTTTACATTGTTGTTATGTTTGTTTAATTTATGTTGCCTTCGCGCAGTGTTCTGTTGTCATGTTGTTGTTTTGTCAGTTAACTATGGTTTTAATTGATTGAAACCTGGTATTATTCGAATGAAATTTGCTATTCATGTTATAAAAGTTGCTATTAATCGAATGGAATTTGATATTGATTTAACGGGACAAGATTAAATAAGAAACTATGATATGCTGCTTGATCCTACGTTAGGACATTTTGTTCGATTGTGTCCTGGTTGCCGACACGAACTACACAATCTCACCAGCTTGTTTGCGGTATCGATCTCAGTTCGAATACGCTTGCTGTTAGGCCGACCCTTCTTCTGTCTGCGCATCAAGTCATTATGCCAAACAATTTCGCCTTCGTATTCAGGCCAATAGTCCTCCTTTGCCACGACTTGAAAGTTGCATGTGTAGACATTGCATAGACTCATGACTTGGTGAACTACAGAAAGAAGGTTGGTTGGGTCCTGGCGCAACTTGGAACATGTTGCTATGACATGAGAGCACGGCATACGAAATGCTTGAAACTTTCCACAATCACACCAACTCTTATCCAATTCAACACGGTAACATCCCCTAGCCTTCCTTCGTTGTGATCCATAGACTCGGCAACACTGAACCAACCAGTTGTACGATCAAAGATTGTGACCACGTGTGTGTTGGCTTTGGCCGCTTCCTTTTTCATGAATTTCATTGAAGTATCGCTATACAGCTGGCCAGATTGTAATACCGAACCCCACTTTGTACGTCTGCTATCAAAGAGTGATCCTAGCCTAAAATAGGTTGCCTTTACCAAGGCAGTTATTGGGAGGTTTCGGATTCCCTTGAAAACAGAATTCATTGACTCGACGAGATTAGTTGTCATGTGGCCCCATCGCACCCCATTGTCGTATGCCCGCGTCCATTTCTCCCTATCAATGCTATCAATCTATCTTAATGCATCTGCATTGTTCAGTCTGATCTCGTCCCGGTAGTATCTGAAGGTGGGTTCAGTTAGTGCATATCCCGCGTTCACAACCTTCTTTCGCAGCGTCCTGTCCTTGATTTCGCGCATGAAATTTTGGGCAATATGCCTTATGCAATAGACGTGGGTCGAGATAGGATCCTGCCAACCGTTGGCATGGTTGTTCCCGTCCTATGCCACTGCCATGAGAAGTGTGCCCTTATATTTCCCGTATAACCATGTTCCGTCAATTTGAATTATAGGTTTAGAAAATGCAAACCCTTTGATGCATGGTTCGAAGGCCCAAAAGACTCTGTGGAAAATTCCATTTCCAGCAACACACGTCCCGTCTGGTGTACAAGCAGGAATCGTCTCCAATATCGCAACAGTTCCTGGCGAGTAGTGTTTAAGGGCCACCAAGAATTTAGGAAGTCCCTTGTAGGACTCCTCCCAATTGCCAAACACCCTTTCAACTGCTTTAGTCCTGGCAATCCAGGCTTTTCGGTACGAAAGAGTGTAGTTGTACCTTTGTACCATATGTGCAATTATGGTACGCACCTTCAAAGACGAGTTGTCGCTAACAACTGATAGAATCTCATCGCAAATCAATTTAGAGCTGAGTTTGCGATAGTCTTGCATCGGATTCGAAATTATACAACTGTGGGACGGACCCATTGACCCTATCTTCCAGGAATCGCTTCTCTTCCTGAAAGATGTTGTTAATCGGAACGGGCACTCCTCATTATGACAAAAGATCGTATACCGCGTCGGATTTGTCCGATCGACTCTGTAGTCGGCTGACAACTCCATGTGAAACTGTTTGATAGCCCGGACACAATCTTCTTTCGTACCAAACTCGTCACCCTCTTTTAGTTGCCCCCCTGTTGTGTAGTTGGGGTTGTAGAAAACATCCCTCGAGGGTTCATCATCACCTAAGGCGATAGTAGTCATGTGTTGAGGTGGACAATATACATTTCCAGGTTGAAACTTCATCCTCTGGATTGTTCACCATCTCGTCAATAGTGGCTTCATTTTCTTCTTCTTCTTCGTCAACGACATCGACTTCAGGGTGTTCATCTTCCTCATCGCAAAAAACTTGAGACGAATCAAGTTGCTGAGACAGTTGTTGTTGTTGTAACGTAACATATAACACGATATCTGCGAAACCAGAATACTCATGGTTGTGGAACATGTTACACACGTCTTCATCGTCTCGCACTTTTAAAGGGAAAAATTTGCATGAATCAGGTCCGCCAAAAAATACTGGGTTTTTGTATGTTATTTGCCCAACTGGACCACATTGCAGTTTCTTTTCAATTCTTGACTTCAGGTGTAAAAAATTAGACCTTCTGTCAATTAAAAATTTTGTAACCTCTGTGTTTCTGAAATTGTATCCCGACACTTCACATTCGAAAACTTCACCGTTCAAATGAGCGGAAATCACATATTGTGGTGTTTGAGACATTGCAAAAATTGTGGTGTTTGACTGTTTGACTGTTTGAGTGTTTGAGTGTTTGAGTGGTTGAAGGTTTGAGTGTTTGAGTGTATGAGCGTCTGAGTGTTTGATTATTTAAAGAGTTTAAAGGCTTTATAAAATGAGATGAGTGTTTGTTAAAGAACTTTGTCATACGTGCTCCATAATTAATCTCATGACAATGAACAGAACACTTGATAAGACGTGTCACTGCAAAGTTCTGCTTTCACATGTGGTACCGCATCAGGAATCTTCGGCTTTCACTTGTCACGCATGCTTCACAATCAATGACACGCATCAGGAATCAATGACACACATCAGGAATCAATGCCACGCATCAGGAATCAATGACATGCATCAGGAATCAATGACACGCATCAGGGCACTGTTCATGCATGTGTTTGCAACCATCAGAACCTATCATACATAAAAAAAAATAACTCTTTAATTAATAAAAAACCATAATATGCAAAAAAAACAAAATATGACCCATCATATGATGTGACAATGCAAAGTTCTGCTTTCACATGTGATGCCGCACCAGAAATCTTTGCCTTTCAATTGTCACGCATGCTTCACAATCAATGACATGCAGCCTGTTTGATTAGACGAGACAATGAAGGAATCTCCTTTTCACATGTGATCCTGCATCCACCATGCTTGATTAGACAAGACACTACATCATGACATTAGTCCAACACGCATTTACATCACATGCATCATGACATTAGTCCAACATGCATTTACATAACACATGCATGACGACACACGTCCACCAAGCTCTTACACAACACATTGTTCAAGCCACTTGTGAAACATGCATTTACAACATATCAGATCGTTGAATATGAATATAGAGTCTTTACCCATCAAATTCTACTCACACTTAACTCTCAACCTCTCAACTCTCAACCTCTTAACTCTCAACCACTAAACTCTCAAACTCTCAACTCTCAACCTCTACCCTCTCAAACTCTCAAGTCTCCATCTCTAAATCTCAACATCCCAAACGACAATTTCTCTACTGACCATGGGTGACTCGCACAGAGGGACGGCTCAAAACATCGCTGAGTTTGTAAGTCTTTTGTTCTTGTCTATGTTTACAATTTTGTATAAAAAGACGTTAATAATTTTACTTCTTCTCTAACGTAACATTCATTTTTCTGCAGGATGTATCAAGGTTTCAATTTCGTGTCCATGATTACATACCACACGACCCGCTCATTTCGAACTACCTTACTCATTGTGGGTTTGGTGATTTGATCAGAACCAAATCTTATTCCCTCAACATGAAATTTATTCTAGCATTGTTAGAACGCTGGAGACCGGAGACACATACATTTCACCTACCTTTTGATGAGTGTACTGTGACTCTTCAGGACATTTACATGTTGCTCGGCCTCTACATCGATGGTAAGGCCGTCAACGGCAAAGTTGGTGTCCCTGACCAACTTTGCATAGATTTATTGGGCGCCCCTCTTTGTACGGACGGACCTCGAGCGAAAAGCGAGGGCCACCCGAGGGGTCAGGGAATAAATTTAAAACACCTTAGAGAACAATACAACTGTATTGTCTTAACTGATGATAGCACCGAGTTTGAGAAAATACAAAAAACTCGGTGTTATATTATGATTTTATTCGGGCACTTTTTATTTCCAGATGGCACTGGAAATACCGTCCATACTATGTATTTACCATTATTGCGGAATATTAACAAAGTGTGTGAATATAGCTGGGGATCAGCTGTCCTCGCCCATCTATATAGCGCACTTTGTAAAACTTCAAAAAAAAATTCCTGCACTTTTTATGGTTGTGCGTATCTTCTGCAAGCGTGGGGTTGGTCTAGGATGCCAATGCTTGCTCCAATAAACAGGATTCTTTTACGTTCCCGTACGCCAACAAGTAAGTATCTTTTCAAGATTATTTAGCAACTACATATTCTTTTTCAGTTAATAATTTCTGAGATGTGTTTATTTTTTTAGGTGGTCTGTACCAGGGATGAATTATCAGAGATGTCCAAGGCACTCAATAATTCAATACCGCAACCTAATCGACCACCTTGGGCCGGATGATGTAAGTTATTTCCCATTAATTTTTTTTAATGTATATGCATAAACCTCTCAAACTCTGTCTAACTTAATTGTCCAACTTTATTGTAGTTTGTCTGGATGCCGTACGAGGGTCTCGACCACGAGCCTAACCCCGGCGATGCCGCTGTGTGGATATCAAAGACACCCATAATTAGGTTCACTACGGTGGAGATGCACCAGAGTGACCGGGTGAAACTACAATTTGGGATGCATCAGGATATTCCAGATGCTCCAGTAGACTTGGGCCAGTGGCATCAAAAGCGGGTAGACGCACAGTGGAGTGTCAGTGACTGGAAGAAGTTTGCGAAGGAGTTGCGTATACACTGGAAAAGAAGGAGGCAATACGTCTTAACCGACCGTATTGTGCATGGGGCTAGGCCAAGTCTTCAATATATGACTTGGTTTAGGTCTGTCACGACATCTCAGTCTTTCCTGTCCCAGCCAACCTATTTGGTCGACCCAAGGGAACGCGGTTCTTCGTCAAACCCACAACAACAGTTCAGTGCCCAAACCCAGCCTTACGAAAACCCCTACATGCCATCAAATAACCCCTATCAACAACGACAACCTTACATGCCACCACCCACCCAATCCCAGCCTCAACCACCTTACCATTACAGCCCTGATACCTCTTTTGAGCCTACCCCTTCCACCTATAGCCCAGACAACTCATTTGACCCTCCCCCCTCCAACTACACCTCCAACTACACCTCCAACTACCCCTCCAACGAACCCCCAAAATTATCCATTATTCGACTACCACACCCCGCAACAACCAACACACATAGACCAACCCAACTCCATGTACACATTCGGACAACCATACCGTCCATACTCCACCCACCCTACCCGACAATCCTACGAAAACATGGGCATTGAGCTTGACTACGGAAGCGCCGCTCACAGTGGACCTCCCGGCTATTGGGGTCAAATGATGCAAACTCTATCTGATACGTCGGGGCCGTCCCAACCATACCCTCCTCCACAACTCAACACACAGAGACCGGAAACACCACAGCAACCTCTTTGTAGACCTCGTCGCAATGCACGTCCCCCACAATGTGGCACTGATGGTCACTTAGATAGAGTCGGTCATTATTTTTTTCTTTTGTTAAATTGTAATTGTACTTTTCAGTAGATTCTAAATTAATATAATTTATTATTTCTATATTTCATTTTTACATTCTATACCCTAATTTTTTCTTAATTTAAATAAATTTCAATTAAAAAATAAGGTATTTTTTCTGGACTGGGCCGAGGCTTAGCCCACAATCGAGAAGGCCCAACTCCCACTCAGGTTGGGCCCAATTGGACCACACTGATGAGCAGGGCAGGTGCCCATCCTGTCGGGCAGAACCTCCTCCCGTCGGGCAGATGCCCATCCCGTTGGGCAAAACCTCCTTCCGTCGGGCGGGTGCCCATCTCGTCGGGCAGAACCTCCCCCCGTCGAGCAGGTGCCCATCTCGTCGAGCAGAACCTCCTCCCGTCGGGCAGGTGCCCATCCCGTTGGGCAGAACCTCCTTCCGTCGGGCAGGTGCCCATCTCGTCGGGCAGAACCTCCCCCCGTCGAGAAGGTGCCCATCTCGTCGGGCAGAACCTCCTTCCGTCGGGCAGGTGCCCATATCGTCGGGCAGAACCTCCCCCCGTCGAGCAGGTGTCCATCCCGTCGGGCAGAACCTCCTTCCGTCGGGCAGGTGCCCATCTTGTCGGGCAGAACCTCCCCCCGTCGAGCAGGTGCCCATCCCGTTGGGCAGAACCTCCTTCCGTCGGGCAGGTTCCCATCTCGTCGGGCAGAACCTCCTCCCGTCGGGCAGAACCTCCTCCGTGGGGACACGTCATCCACCAACTACCCATCTCCGAAAGAGCAGGTCAAACCCATTTTCCGGAGATCACGGAGCAGTTGGACTAGGGCGAATACCACATTTCGGTCTTCACTACGCCACGTAAGCCCTAGCAGTCATTTGGATTGGGCCTGACCATCCAGCCCAACTCAAATGACTGTTGGCCCAGCGCTGGGGTCTCTCTATAAATACCCTCTTCCCCAAGAGGGCCAGGTAATTCACATTTTGCCCTTTCTGTACTTTGCTCTCACTCTGCCCAATTCCTTACTTTGGCATCAGAGTGTCTTGCAGGTACACCCCCATTCTCCTCCTCATCACCGGTGAACAGGTAACAGTCCAACAGCGTGTGGCCAGCCCGTGATCCCCTTCTGATCAGGTCAGATCAGTGGCGCCGTCTGTGGGAATAGAAGCTCCCCCGTTCCTCCGAGCAGAGAACCAAAGCTTCATCTCTCAAAACTTCAGGATCATGAGTGCCTTCCGCCATGACGACGCTGTTCACAACTGTCCTCCCTTCGTGGAGCAGAAGGCTCCGATGGGCAAGACCCTGGCTGCCCACCAGCCAGTCTTTGTCCTCCTTTCGTCGAGCAGAAGACTCCGATGGGCAGGACCCTGGCTGCCCGCCAGCCAGTCTTTGTCCTCCTTTCGTCGAGCAGAAGACTCTGATGGGCAGGACCCTGGCTGCCCGCCAGCCAGTCTTTGTCCTCCTTTCGTCGAGCAGAAGACTCTGATGGGCAGGACCCTGGCTGCCCACCAGCCAGTCTTTATCCTCTCCTTTCGTCAAGTAGAAGACTCCGATGGGCAGGACCCTGGCTGCCCACCAACCAGTCTTTGTCCTCTCCTTTGACGAGCAGAAGACTCCGATGGGCAGGACCCTGGCTGCCCGCCAGCCAGTCTTTGTCCTCCTTTCGCCGAGCAGAAGACTCTGATGGGCAGGACCCTGGCTGCCCACCAGTCAGTCTTTATCCTCTCCTTTGTCGAGCAGAAGACTCCGATGGGCAGGACCCTGGCTGCCCACCAGCCAGTGTTTGTCCTCCTTTCGTCGAGCAGAAGACTCCGATGGGCAGGACCCTGGCTGACCAACCAGCTTGTCTTTGTCCTCCTTCTGTCAAGCAGAAGACTCTGATGGGCAGGAACCTGGCTGCCCACCAGCCAGTCTTTGTCCTCTCTTTCGTCGGGAAGAAGACTCTGCCGGGCAGGACCCTAGCTGCCATCCAGCCTTGTCCTCGCTTCGAAAACCTACTACCTCGAAAACTTACACGGGGACCATATAGCTCGACCATAGAACGCTGAGAAGCTATAAAAAAAATACTATAGTTAAACACTACCCGCGAGGACCACCTCGCGACCACAGGAGCGCGACAAGGTACGACCCGTCTCCTCGGATTTAACGAGATAGCAAACGCGTGCCCTTGAGTGTGCGGGCAGAGCGTTCTGCTCGACGGCAACCCCCTCGACCGAGAGTCGCCGCTGCAGTACCAGATCGGCAGAACACCCAGCTCGCGATGGGCCGTTCACGCCAGGGGGACGAGTCCACAACCGTGGTCCGACCCTTTCTTCCGACCAGGTACCAACTCCGGTCAACCGGTCAGTTCCTTACACTACCGGTCAATGAAGTCGAGCTACACCCCCTACTTAGCAATTTTTACATCAAAGCATAACAATCATGCACGCACACAAAACATAGAAAGGAAAACAAGAATTCCATAAAAGGGGCACAAGCCCAGAAGTCAAAACGTTATAATAAACGGGCACGACCCCGGATGTCGAGCATAAATGATCGAAGGTGTCGAGCAGAAATTTTTTGGATGTTGAGCGACTGCAATTTCGCCCTGCCCAGATGATCGATACGACCGACGCCATTCTCACATCCTGCCCGACATATCAGCGCGCCTGACGCTATTCTCTACTTAAGTCATAGCTCTCCTGACAGCGAACTACGACTTGGGGGGCTCCTGTTCTGGACTGGGCCGAGGCTTAGCCCATAATCGAGAAGGCCCAAGTCCCACTGAGGTTGGGGCCAATTGGACCACACTGATGAGCAGGGCAGGTGCCCATCCTGTCGGGCAGAACCTCCTCCCGTCCGGCAGATGCCCATCCCGTTGGGCAGAACCTCCTTCCGTCGGGCGGGTGCCCATCTCGTCGGGCAGAACCTCCCCCCGTCGAGCAGGTGCCCATCTCGTCGAGCAGAACCTCCTTCCGTCGGGCAGGTGCCCATTTCGTCGGGCAGAACCTCCTCCCGTCGGGCAGGTGCCCATCCCGTTGGGCAGAACCTCCTTCTGTCGGGCAGGTGCCCATCTCGTCGGGCAGAACCTCCCCCTGTCGAGCAGGTTCCTATCTCGTCGGGCAGAACCTCCTTCCGTCGGGCAGAACCTCCCCCCGTCGAGCAGGTGCCCATCCCGTCGGGCAGAACCTCCTTCCGTCGGGCAGGTGCCCATCTCGTCGGGCAGAACCTCCCCTCGTCGAGTAGGTGCCCATCCCGTTGGGCAGAACCTCCTTCCGTCGGGCAGGTGCCCATCTCGTCGGGCAGAACCTCCTTCGTGAGGACACGTCATCCACCAACTTCCCATCTCCGAAAGAGCAGGTCAAACCCATTTTCCGGAGATCACAGAGCACTTGGACTAGGGCGAAGACCACATTTCGGTCTTCACTACGCCACGTAAGCCCTAGCAGTCATTTGGATTGGGCCTGACCATCCAGCCCAACTCAAATGACCATTGGCCCAGCACTGGGGTCTCTCTATAAATACCCTCTTCCCCAAAAGGGCCAGGTAATTCACATCTTGCCCTTTTTGTACTTTGCTCTCACTCTGCCCAATTCCTTACTTTGGCATCAGAGTGTCTTGCAGGTACACCCCCATTCTCCTCCTCATCACCGGTGAACAGGTAGCAGTCCAATAGCGTGTGGCCAGCCCGTGATCCCCTTCTGATCAGGTCAGATCAGTATTTAAAATAAATTATTTAAAAAATATAATAAAATAATATTAATCAATTATTAAAATTTATTAATAACTAATAAAAACATAAATAAATTTTAATTAAAAATATGGTATTTAAAATAAACTATTTAAAAAATATAATAAAACATTATTAATGAAGCTACTAAAATTTATTAAAAACATAAACGTATAAAACAAAATTTTTGAAAACCCTACAATCATGCATTCGCCATTTGACTTGGCGCATGACTTCCAAAACCAACTGATTCGCCATTTGAATTGGCGATTTCAACTTTTCCAAATTTGCTTTCTTCACATTGGCCAATTGGATTGGCGACCCAATGTTTGTTTTATAGCGACTTTGGTAATTTTTCTGAAACATGTGTTATTATGGTAAATAAAATTCAATACATGGTTATCTTAAAAAAAAATTCTTTGAACCAACTCTATGTAAAATTATTATTAAAGTTGTTAATTATTATATAAATTTTATTTATTATATCACAATTCTAATAAATTTATTAATATCTGCGAACACTCCACTGAAGTAGATACGTAATACTGAAAAATGTGTTATGTATTTGATTTTGCAATGTTGATTGATTATCTCTCTTCATTTTTCTCTTAAATTCTTCGTTTAAAACTAAAGAAAAAACTCATATCTCTCATTTTTATTTTTATTTTTTTTAATATTTATGTTATGTTTTTAAAAAAAATTGAAGAAACTATTAATTTCAAAAGAGGCAGAATGCTACATATATGCGGCAAAACTTGAAAGGATTTCAAATGATCTTTTTTACACAAATATATATTTTCCATGCAACTATTGAAATGAGTGTACATAAGATACTTCTATGGAATTGTACATATATTCTAATTTATTCACATTTCTTAAATTTTGTTTATTATATTTTTTTCTCTTTATACGTTGTCTATTTTACTTAGTTTTTGAAGAATAATTTATATGTTTTTTTTTGTCTAACAAGAACATGAAACTTTTAATCTCTCAAAATTTTGTTTATTTCACTTTATGTGAGATTAATTTATTTATGGATTTTATTTGTATTTATCTCCCTAACTTTTATTTATGATTTCTTTTTATTCTCATAAAAAAAAATTTCTTTTTATAATATTTATTATGGTTTCTCTAAACTCTACTTAATATATTCTATAACTATTATTTATTCTATAACTATTATCTATTCTATAACTATAGATAATATAAAGAAGATAGATGATTTTGGACAGACCTATTTCATTCTCATTTTATCCTTTAAGTTGTACGCAATTTATTTAATTTTTAAAAATAAAGTGCTAACAAAATGATACAGTTTTTTTATAAGATGAGCATAACTATCAAAGTTGGTTTTTTTTTAATGGAAAAAAATCAATTTTGATAGTTATGCATCTCTTACAAAAATGATGGAAGTGCAAAACACACTTATAAATGAATAGAAAATAGAAATTCATTCATTCAGTGGCAACATAAAAAAAAATACATCATCATACTCCACTATTTATGGTTTGTCAAAGATAAATAGAGAAAAAAATTCTTCATCTTCATCTCTTATTTGATCACCAGTCTCTAATTCTTTCTCTAATTCTTTATCATACTTCATTGTTAATTGATATGAAGTTTCTTTTTCTTTACCATGTTATGATTATTTCCTTAAGAGATAATTTGCCTTTATTTTAGAATCTATTTTGTTGATTTTGCATTTGGTTGTTGCAACTAAATATCAAATTATATTGATTTGGTTAGAAAATATTATTAAACACAATGAAACATTATTTTTAAGTGTCTTTCTTTTTAAACTCATTGGTCTTAAAGATAAGAAATATATGAATTGTTTATTTATGAATTGGTTCATCTGTATTTAATACAATACTAATGATATAATAGAAAACGAACAATAAATATTAAAGATTACACACACCTCCAAGATAATGCAGGGAAATGAGAATCAAATGTTAAAACATTTCTTAAAGTATTGCTTCAATAAATGAAAGAGTTTTGTTGCAACAATCTTTGGAAGCATTTCATTGACCATATACTTAATAAAAAATTAAACTAATATATATATATATATATATATATATATATATATATATATATATATATATATATATATATATATATATATATATATATATATATATATATATATATATATATATATATATATATATATATATATATATATATATATATATATATATATATATATATATATATATATATATATATATATATATATATATATATATATATATATATATATATATATATATATATATATATATATATATATATATATATATATATGATAAATAATTTAAATTAAAACCAAAATCAAATAAAAAATATATTAATGAATTACTTCATTTGTTTTGCAGTGAAACGAGACATATTTCTGATTTTGATTCCATGGTCGACCTTCCTATTAAGCAATAATGTAACTCAATATCCGTGTTAATATTTATGTTTAGTTGCTTAATAAATTGTGAAAAAGATTTTTATTCTTCTTCTATCTAAATCTTCTTATGGTTTTGACTAATCTATAGCAATATATAAATACAAAACTTAATGTTTCATCATATATATATATATATATATATATATATATATATATATATATATATATATATTATATATATATATATATATATATATATATATATATATATATATATATATATATATATATATATATATATATATATATTATATATATATATATATATATATATATATATATATATATATATATTAAAATCAATATAAATAGTTTATAATAAAATTAAATTTATAAAAAAATATGCTGTTAATATTTTTGCGTGTTAGCGCAATAAAAAAAGCGGACAAACGGGTACGGACGTGCCCGTTTGGACGCTAGTAACAGATAAATTAAATAAAGTGTTTGATTAAATTTACGGTTCAACTAACTTATAAATGTGAAATGACATAAAATATTCAATACATATTTATTTTATTTTAAATTAAAATAAATTACAAAGAATAAAGAAGATTTTTGCTAAAATAATAAGAATAAAAATAAAAGAAAAGATAATAAGTTATAAACTAAAACGCTATTTGAAATAGCGTCTAAAAAATAAGTTATGAGCTGGTAAAATCATTTTTGTAAAATGATTATAAATCAGTTAATTATATCCATAATTTATTTTATAATTACTTTTTATTCAATTTTTTGTAAATCAATTTTTACAATAAACAATATTTTATTTTTTATTTAAAAATTATTGTTTTATTTAAAAATAATATTTTTTTATTGAAAAACCATTTTTTAATTAATTACTTTATATTTTGGATTTCTTTTTACTATTTAATTTTTAAAAAATTAGATTTTTCTCAAATTAAATATTTATCTATCTAACAATATTCTATATATAGAATATTTGCAATACAAACATTTTTTAAGAGCTGTAATTTATTTTTTCAATTTTAAATCTGTAAATTTTGTTTTTTTATTGGTTGATGTTGAAAATAATATAACAAGTGTAAGTTGAAATCTCACATTGTTAATAATTATAGAGATTTTAGTATTTATAAATGGAAGAACTCATACATCCATTACTTTAAAAATTTTGATAAATATATGATATCTTTCACTTATACTCAGTGATTAACTTTGGGTCTCTAGTAACCTAAATTAATTTAATATTATCATGTTATTTTTTTCATGTATATCAGAATCAATAACATGCATCAAGATACTGCTTCTTTGCTTCGTTCACTCAATATAGTTGAGTTTCACACTGAAAGTATAAAGTCTTATGTATCGTTTAGATTTTGAGCAACGTCTATAGCTGAAAACTTTATAAAAGATTTGGTGGTGACAGAACTCAAAATATCACTAAATTATGGCATTTCCAATATTCAATTCAAAGTTTTTAAAAACAAAAGGAAAAATGCTTCATTGAAATAAGGAATGGCAAGACAAAACTAAATACAAAAGATCCAAACAAAAGGCCAATCAAGACTTCACATAAATCAAATGTAATGCCAATGCAAATTATATAGACTCTCAATCCATTGCAAGATACACTAAATAAAAAATAAGAAGAGATAAGACCAATGCATAGTACCCGACAACAAAAACACTGCATGATACGATACAGGTATTAGATTCAATACGCTTAAAATACATATGTATAAAAAAAATTAAAATTGAATATTAGTTAAATGATTCTCTAATAAAAATCAATTGAATTTGCAAAATTTGATAATAATTAATGAAGAATTTTGAGAAAAAGAAAAAAATTATTGAAGTTAAGAAAAAAGTAATTAAAGAAAAAGTTTGACTCTCGTGATAGAATAGAATATTTTGTTGTAATTAGTCATAATTAGTTTCCTATAATTATGTTGTATCATAATTAGATAGTTGACCAAATGTTACACTTTGATGTATATATATTCCATTCAGATAAATGAGAAAGACAAGCATTCCATAGTCTTACATGGTATCAGAGCGTGGGATACGGGCATGGTGGCATAACCCATGGCCTACATTTTGTTATATGTAGACGACATCATCCTCACCACCTCCACTCAGGTCCTTCGCAAATCAATTATGTCACTCTTAGCATCTGAGTTTGCAATGAAGGATTTGGGCCCTCTGAGTTACTTTCTGGGTATTGCAGTATCTCGTCATCCTGCTGGCATATTTCTCAATCAAAGCACTTATGCTTCAGAGATCATTGAACGTGCTGGCATGGCGTCATGTAAACCATCAGCCACTCCTGTTGACACCAAGCAAAAACTCAGCACCTCCTCTGGCACTTCTTATAAAGATCCTTCCTTGTATCGGAGTCTTGCAGGGGCCCTACAGTATCTCACCTTCACTCGACCTGACATATCATATGATGTTCAGCAAGTTTGTCTTCACATGCATGCCCCTCACACAGAAGACATGCTTGCTCTTAAACGCATTTTGCGCTATATTCAGGGTACCTTACATTTTGGACTACATTTATCTCCATCTGCCATTACAAAGCTCATCACATACACTGACACTGATTGGGGTGGATGTCCTGACACCAGACGTTCTACATCTAGTTACTGTGTTTTTCTAGGTGACAACCTTATTTCTTGGTCTTCCAAAAGGCAACCAACTCTCTCTCGTTCTAGTGTTGAAGCCGAATATAGAGGTGTTGCAAATGTTGTCTCCGAATTGTGTTGGATTCGCAATCTTCTCCTGGAATTCCATTTCCCTATTCCTCAAGCCACTTTGGTGTAATGTGACAATGTTAGTGCCATCTATCTATCTG
Source organism: Lathyrus sativus (assembly GCA_963859935.3). Taxonomy (NCBI): domain Eukaryota; kingdom Viridiplantae; phylum Streptophyta; class Magnoliopsida; order Fabales; family Fabaceae; genus Lathyrus; species Lathyrus sativus. The sequence continues at coordinate 522,754,887 of OZ012738.1, forward strand.
GTAATCCAGTGCAGCATCAACGCACTAAACATATTGAGATGGACATTCATTTTGTTCGGGAAAAGGTAGCTCATGGTCAGGCTCGCGTTCTTCACGTTCCCTCAAGACATCAGATCGCATACATCTTCACCAAAAGACTTCCTCGCATTCTCTTTGATGATTTTCAGACCAGTCTAAGCGTTCATGGACCTCGCGCTTCGACTGCGGGGGTATGATAGAATAGAATATTTTATTGTAATTAGTCATAATTAGTTTCCTATAATTATGTTTCATCATAATTAAATAATTGACCAAATGTTACACTTTGATGTATATATATTCCATTCAGATAAATGAGAAAGGCAAGCATTCCATAGTCTTACATCTCGTAATTTAAAAAAATAAAAATAATGAAGTAATTAAAGTTGAGAAAATAAGAATTAAGGATGAGGAAGATGGATTCATATTTTAGAAATATGAATAAACATGAGATTAACTAGCCATATCCATAGAATATTTGAGACATATCGCCACCATTGTCGTCGTATTGGAACATATCCGAATTTTTTATTTTTATTTTTTAAATAAATTTTTTTGGAGTTGCGTGACGTTGCTAAGTATTGAATCTGTGAGTCTTTGTGTTGCGAGGCGAGATGTTGATGAATTCTTGCACAACGGATTGGATTTGTGATGTGCGTGAATTCTTATGTTGAGAGAGAGAGAGACAAATTTTTCTTTAAAATTTAAAATAAGGCTAATTAACTTAATCATTAAAATATATATATTTTTAAAAACAAGAAAACTCTATGTGAATCAAAACCTAAATGAAAATATATCAAACAAAAATAAGGAAAATTAAATAATCAAAGCAACAAACCAAGAGATGATGCATCACATCAACATAATTCACAACAAAAAAATAAATCAATTATCTAAATAAGTATAGGCATTAAACAAAATGTCAAACAAATCGATAGGTGAGACAGTAAATGAGGAACCAACCTACATGGGCGAGATTTCCTCTAGTGAGTAAAGAGTGAAAATCTTCCTTTTTAGCTCCTTCTATTTTACGTTTTTTACTTCGTAATTCTTCTCCCTTTACTTGTTCTTTGCTTACTCATGAGTAAAAGTCTTTTTTTTTAGGATTTTGTTGTTGTTCTTCACTGTGAAGAGCAGCAACTTTTAGGGTAGAATTTGTAAATTGTGGATTTGTGAACAGGTTAAAAAATTGTTGATATGGAAATATATACGTGAATTATTTTGTAAGTGTGAATTCCTTTAGGTTAGAAAAATGCTATTTATTTACAGAAGAATATTAGGTCAATTCTAAAAGAGATAAAAATTATGCATTGATTAATATAATCAAAAGATCAAATAAAAAATAATTTGACTTTAACTTTTTTTTAATCATATTTTATCAATCCTATTTAAAATCTTCCTAAAATTCTTTGCTTGTTTCCTAAAAATGAAAAAGTGTCAAACATAAGCCAACAAAATTAAAATTTCTGCTTTTATGAATTTTTATGACTCTTTTTTATAAAATTGCATGAATTAAATAAAAATAATTATTTAAAAAATGCCTAAAATAGAAAAACAAAAATTATATTTAAATAATAAAACAATACAATTTGTAATTTTTGAATAACATAAAAATTAAAATAAAGTTGCAAACAAATAAAAGAGAGAAAAACCACACGTGAGAACAGTGAGATTCGAAACCAGGTATTTGCACTAAAATTCCTTACAATCATCTTGATGTCAACTAGACCATCACACTTATTTGAAAAACAAGTTGACTATATAACACTAATTATAATACTAATTAATAGTTTGAACTTTTTAATAATTTGAAAATAATCATAATTTGGCTAATCTATATCTTAATAATATTAATAACCATATACAAATAATAAATAGATTCAAATGACCTAAATATTTTAAATGATATTTTCGATCATGAATAGCTAATAACAATAATCTAATATTTTATTTTACTTTTTAGTAAGTTAGTAACTAATTAACTTCTTAAGCCTATTTAAGTTAAACTAAGAATTCTATGACATTTTTTAAAAGTTCAAAAATAGTAAACAAAGTCTAAACTAAGATTAACTCCTAAGAATGAACAAAAAGTTCAAATGGTCTCCTTTTGACTTTTTAGGTTATTGAGTTTAGCTAGATGACCTGTCTGAGATTCTGGACATGTTAGTGATTTAAACTCTAAGTTAACTGAAAATGAAAATAAGGTGGTCAAAATTTGAGCTACGACTGTTTTTTCTATTTAATCAGCTTCAAACTGGGATGATGATGACAGTGAGTCTTCATCCTCTCATGGTGGAAGATGATTAAATATAGAGAGGGACCCAAATTTTTCCACTGAGTTAATAGGAACTCTTGGGATGTAAAGACTTGATGACTCTGGTACATTGTCGGTACCCAGACTAGTCTTTGGTAAGACCCCTGTGAAATTATGATGGAACTCGTGCAATTCCCCGCTGGAATTCAACTGCTCTTAGTGAGACCCGTGTAGGACTCTGGTGATATTGTAATCACCCTCGATAGAACTCAGGTAGAATTCTAGTGATACCCCGATCACTCTTGATGGAACCCCGGTAGAACCCTTTGATGAAACCCTTTGATGAGATCCAGGTGGATCCTAGTGAAACCCCTGATGAAACCCCTAATGAAACCCGCTTGATAAAAATATGATGAAACCCCTAATGAAACCCTTGGTGAAACCCTGATGGAATCCTTGACAAAAAAACCCTTAGATATTTGGTGGAACTTATCCTGTATGAAGGATATGTTGCTAAGTTGGGGGATGTGAGAGGTTAAAACCTGCTCGCTGGTTGGTAACAATCATTCAGGATGACCTACTACTGAATATGTTCTCTTGAAGACTCACCGTGAGTGAGCTTGCTGGGAAAATCTTTTCCTTTTAAAAGACTCTGTGGAGATGTTACTTATTGGGGAAAGCCAATAAGCATTCCTTCTTAGGGAATTGTAGTGGTATAGTTGGGGATTGAGAATTCAATCATCATCGGTATAAGAACTGATAGCTTATTATTGGCAAGAAAATTGATGTAAGAACCGAAGAAATAGCAGCAGTATAAGAACCAAAAATAAAAACTATGGTATAAGAACCAGAGTGGATGAATGAAAACGGTATAGGAACCAAAGTGACTGGACGACATCGGTGTAAGAACCGAAGTGAGAATGACAGCGAGAAAAGATTTGGGGAGAAGGTTGTACGGAGATCTATTACCGACCTATCTGGGGATTGATTAAGACTCTTATGATAAGTCATGAGCCTTAACCTATGTTATGTATATATGTTGTATGCATGTCATGCTATGTTATTTATGCATGTTTAGAATTTGTATGGCGTAATGCTCCACATTCATGGATATGTTACGCGTGATATGATGTATGAATGTGATGTTGTGGATGGTTCATCCATGGATGAGATATCTTTTTGAAGAATATGGCGCATTTTTTTCGGTGAAGAGTTAAGCAGGACCTTCAGAAAGTGGTTTTTGAAGGCTAAGCTTTGGAATTGTTAACGAGGATGGGTTTTTTGTAAGATGCCAAGTAAGGTTGGGTTTTTTGCAAGGTTCCAAGTAAGATTGAGCTTTTTATGAGATGCCAAGTAGGATTGGACTTTTTTAGATGTTAAATTCATGCTATAGAAATATGCTAGATGAATGAGATGATATGAATGGTTTGACGATAGAGCATATCAACTTAATTAATGCATGACAATGGTTTGAACATTTTAACAAGTGCCCATGTGGTGAGTCAGAGATTGTTAAGCCTTACAGAGGTTGCTTATGTAACAAGGTTGATTGTCACACGATGGTAGGGTGTTATGCCAGCATGACTTCTCGATGCTTGTTTTGAACTTGACGATTGCTAATGTATGGTAGAGCTTGTTTTTGTAGTTTGAGAGTTTTTAAGAGGCCTTGTCCCTGCAGTATCTTGTGGTTGCCCCAGTCTATTGAGTCTTTGAAGAGATTCGTCTCAATATGCATTTTGAAGCAGCTTGGTTGTACCATGTGTAACACCCCAATTTTATTAATTATTTTATTTTGAATTATTGGTGAATTATGATTATTTTAGGTGTTTTATTTAATTATTAGATGTTGGTGCGATTTAAAATAAATTTTTTGAATACATGTTGTTGGGGTGTGGTAGAAATAGTAGGGTGCGGTGAGACGGTAGAGTAAATTAGAAAATAATTATAATAATTAGAATTATATTTATTATTATTGATAAAATAAGTGTCATACCCTAATTTTTATCCCTAAGATTCCGCCTCTCTTTTGCATCATCTGCATAGCTTATCATATCTTTCATCATGCATAATGCTCCAAATTATTAGCCAAAATAAACTGCTGGATTTACGGGCGAATCGGTCAAACTAAAAGTCAACTGTGCGTAAAATTAGTGGATGAAAAGTTTAAAAATTGAACTTGCAGTCGTCAATTATATTAATCTACACTTCGCATAGTTTAACCTGACATGCTCGTTTTAATTTTTTATGACTTTTCGACCATATTTTGATCAGTGTGAGCACTTCAATCGGGGAAATTTTAATTCGAAATTTGATCAAACGTTGTATTTTTCCTAGTCATTTATTTTGCATTGATAATTTTGGTGCATTCATTTTATTTTTTCGAGCACTTCGATACTAGACTGTTTATTCATTTTTAACCGGTTTCATTTTAATTTTTAGTTTAATTTAAATAGGTTTAATCAGATTTTTAATTTAGGTTTATTTGAAATAGTTAATATTTTATTTTATTTTATTTATCATTTTATTTTTTTTAAAATTTAATATTTTTGTATTCTCTTTTTAGAAATACTTGTTTCCTAAGTTTAAAAAGTTCTTTTATTTTTTTTCTTCATTTTATAATGACCTAGTAATATAGCATGATACAGACATACAACAGGGGGCACCTGATTCATAATATTTGAATTGAATAAAAAAAAAGGTCAGTACGCATGCAGACGGGGTTGATCAACACGTCACGAGGATAATCTCTCCATTGTTTTCAAATAGAAAAGCAAAATAAAGGACAAATGGTGATGGTTTAAAAAAACACAATATTCATTAGCAAAAGTGGAGAGACTTCACATGGCAAGCTCACCTTTTCCTGCTCACTCTCATATACCAACAACATAAACTACACACATACAAAAAACTCACTAAAGACCACCTCTTAAAACCCTTCCATACACCCTTAAAACCTTGCACCAACTCTTCATATTCACTACTCTCACATATCAACATCACACCACAAAGTGTAATAACATGATGCACTTTACAGTCTCTCACCACCTCCTTCTTTTCACTACAGCCCCCAATATTATCAATCTTCACATCAAACCCTTCATTTTTTCCCACTGCATATTTCCTCGCCGCCTCACTCAAATAACTACAACACATCTTCACCTTCATTTTACCTTGACTGACTTCACTTCGGAACTGTTCACAAACCACATAACACCCTCTCAACACAACCTTGTATCTTCAAGCTCCGTCCACTCTCAATCTACAAACATAAGCCAATAAATTCTCCAAACTCTCTTCCATCCACATTATCAAAAGATTCCTAACATTATTTTAACCATTATTCCAAATTGTGAAAAAAAGAAAAGAAAGAAGGTGCAGTAGATGGTTAATTTAAGTCTAGTTAGGAGCATACAAAATCTACAATTGGATACTTAACACAAAGTACTTGAGGTTTTCCTTTTGTTTAGAAGTCGTAGCCTTTTTAGTTCATGATTAGGGGTATGCTAACTCTTCAGGAACCAAATTAAAGAAGAGCTTTGATTTAAATGATTTTTCTATTGTGATTTTCAGTGTACCCCATTAGAAGGTGCTTTATATGAGTTTTGAAAAATAGGTATGTAATCTTGTTGAGTTACATTTTGAATTAGATTACCGGAGGGGTGAAAAGGGAGGACTTGAGAATTTGCGCATCAATTTGTTTTTTTTAGGTTGGTGACATGACATGGTTTATGATTATAAATAGATTTCAGATGAGTTTGTTTATGATGTATTCTTGAAAGTGTTTAATCAGTAATTACCACGATGTGTATTGCAAAAATTTTAACTTTTAAGGTTGGTGACATGACATGGTTTATTTGTTTTAATTATTTTCATTATTAACTTATATAATATTAAAAATGCCAAAAAAAATGTTATTAATTATTAATCACTTTAAATATTTTTATTTAATATTGATTAATTAAATTATTAATTAATCTTATTAAATATTTATATTTAACTTGATTAATAATTCTCTTGTTGTTCGGTTCTATTTTGTGACTTGTTTGCTTCCATGTTTTGGGCTTGTTTTCCTTGATTAATTCTTGATGTTTTTCCTAGATTAATTCTTGATGACTACATGATATTTTTCCATGTGTTTGTTGATTTTGTTTTACTTGACTGCATGATGCTTTGCCATGTATGTTGTTGATTCTATTTGTTGTTTTATCACCATGATGCTTTGCCAAGTACTATGTTGATTCTATTTGTTATTTTATCATACATGATGTTTCGCCATGTACTTTATTGATTATATTTGTTGTTTGATCATACTTTAATGCTAGACAATTACATGATGTTTTTCATGTATATGTTGCTTTCTTTTGATGCTTTGACCTAATCCAAGGGAAATGGAGTGTATGTTGACTTATTGTCATTGTGCATGTCCATTGTATGTTTGTTGCTTTGCCTTACCCATCTTTCATCTTTAGCAAACTATTTTAGGAAAAACACAAATATTTCAAGAGGTTCTTGTAGAGTACTATAGATGCTTAGGGTGCTAGTACCTTCCCTTAGTATAACCAACCCCTGTACCTTTTATCTTTCTTTTACTTAGCTTTTAGCCTTGCCTTTTGCTTTGCACGTTTATTATGGATTTTGTTCGATCTTTTCTCCCTTCCCTTCGAAAAATGAAAGTTCGGTGGTGATATCTTATTTTTACGAGTCAAGCTAGTCAATAGCTTTGGTCTTCGATTCTCACGTGACAATAAGAATTTGGAGTCTAGGCTAATTGTGGAATTTGAGGAGAGTTTGTGGTAAGAAGAGGGAAGCTAGAGTTAAATTGGGCAAAAATAATAATTAAGCAAAAGTAAAGAGGTTACTATATATTTTAAAAGTTTGGAGAGAAGCTAGGTTTTTAAGAGATTTTGTCCGTACGTGAGATTGGAGACAAAAAAGACAAAGAGCGAGAGCAAAAACTTGAGGTTAAAGAAGAAGATCAAGGGCTTTTGCTGGATATCGGGTAAGGGTGAGAACTTGTTCCAATAGTAAAGGGTATGGTAGAAGGGTAGAATGAAGGAACCCTTAACCTCCTTAAGGTTGGGTGTTTTGATTCATAATTTTGAATTGGGATGCTATGATGGTTGTTATATGATGATTATATGACGAAATTTGTGTGCCTTATATGTGTGTATTTTTTTCTATTTTGATGATTGAACTTATATCCACTATTTTTGCAATTTCAAAGGTTTTAGGAATAATCTTAAAATAATAATTTGATGATTTAATTGTGTTAAAATTATAAATTAACTTGAGATAATTAGAGTATTGCATGGCTTATAATTTTATGAGCGTTTGAGTTTTTACGAAATTGAAATCAAAGGTCCAAAAGGCCTCCAACGATGAAAAATGCAGAAAATTGTGCATTCTGGGCATCACGATCGCACACAGTGTAACATCCTAATTTTCCATACACTAAATAATATATCTAATTAGATTTGATATTTTAGCAATGCTAGTTATTAAAAACTAAATGTTGAAACTAACACTTATAATAATTAATTTATCAATTAATTACCTTTTTTATTTATTTATTACCTTTATTCTTCAATTTGAATATGATCGTTTCATTTTACAAACTAAACTTTGATTAATACTTAAAACACTTAAATTTAAGTTAATTAATTATTCATATTATTATTATCATTATTGTTGTTGTTGTTTTGTTATTATTATTAATTGACTTTATTTTATTTGAATATTATCACTTTATTCTACAAACTAATTAGTAAATAAAATAATCTTAATTCAATAAATATATCAAATAACTATCATTGTTATCATTATTATTATTATTAATATTATTATTTTATTTTATTTTTATAAAAGAAATATATATCTCATTTTCTATTAATATCCTACATGATATTATATCATGAAATCAAGCTCCCATACCTTTGTCATAAATTATTTTCACAAAGTCATACTAAAGAATTATTGATGTAAGATTAGTAAATATTTGATAGAGACATTTACTAGCAAGAGTTGAAAAATTGGAAGGTATGGGCAAAAGAAGATAAATTATGTTATTTTAATATTTTACAACTAGTATAAATAGGGGTCTTTTCCACCCCATTTTCATTCACTCATTCACAAATCATCTTTCTTATTTCTTTACTTCTTTCCTTCTCTAATTTCTTCATATAGCAATATTAGTTTTATTTATCGAAGTTCCCACGATATCGGTTCATAACTTTTAGAGTATTTTGTGGTAAAAGTTCTTCTAAAGTTTCCAAGGAGTTTTATATGTCAAAGTTCTGCCCAAATCATTTTCATAAGTAATCGGTAAGTCGTTATAATGTCCATTTTATTTTAATTATATTATTTTAATTATGTTATTTATATAAAGGTTATTTTAGAATTTCTATGCAAATTCCGTTCAGACGTCGAGATATTGAACTTATAAAGTCCAAAATAAATTTTACCATTTTAAGTCGTTATAATGCCCAAATTTTATTATAATTTAAAATGTTATTAGAATTATACTCTTGACAATTTTCTAAAACAAACAAATTCAAAAGGAGGCATAATATAATTTATATTTGAATTTAATAATTATTTAAATATAATGGAGGTTATTATTATATATTTAAATAAATAAATATTTCAAGTTATAACGGGATTATGTTTAATTAACCATAAATTATATTCTAATTATTTCATAAATTTCGTAAAATCCAACGGTTATCATAAATTAGGTTCTTGGCAAAGATCGGAGACAACGCTCGTGGACTTTCAACAACACTCAACAAAAGGTGGGGGCAAGATTTCGTATACGTTGGGACGGTTAGCGTAAAATAACTTAATATATATGTGTGTAGTGGTGACCTAAGCCCTACTAGCGATAAGTGAGTAAGGAAAGCATATTCTCAAATAATGATTTTCAGGAATCACTAGGCGGGGTTACGCCGGCCTTAATTATTTATCATAGGAATAATTTGTGACAATTTGAGATTGTATTGTGCTTGCGTTATTCGATTGATTTTATAATTGTTTATTTTATTTATACTTGAATGATTGTGATTGATAGACTAAGGAAATAATCGGTTAATGAGAGAACAACATTGCTAGATATTAAGAAATTGATCCCCAATAACTAAAGGAAAGTTGGATACATTGAGTAGTTGTATTTGGTTGGGTTCTGGCTAAGGAAAGACTTGGTCGACTATGTCCTTTACAGTCCACCTCTCTTACCTAAGAAGTTAACCATACAATTATTCATTGTACAAACTGAACTGATAATGTAAGGATAATGATCATGCCAAAAAGAAATGTGGCCAGACATTTGATGGATTTGGTACTCAACCTAAGTATCTAGATAATAAGTATAACTTGAAAAGTTGATACGATAATTCCCCATTATTAACTTAATACTTATGGTTGAGAGTTGCCACAAGATGATTGAGTGATCATATAGACATGCATTGAGGAATGTGTAAGTCCACTGCCGTGCGGTATGGGACGCACGAGGTTGATCAGTCGCCTACAATCCCGACGGGGATTATTATCTATGCATGCTAGGCAAGACAAGGTTCTTGGCCTGAATTCTCAGGGACGATCGACTTATAACACCTAGAATCCATGTGAAGTTAGGTGGCGTAGCTCTTGGTAATTGGGAGTACGTTGGTGGCATGTGGTCTTGTGATATCTGATCTTGGTAAATGGGATAGATATCATTGACAGTGCTTAGTGGCCTGAGTCAGCATATAGTTCAGGGATGCATTAGAATAAATAAAATATATGTAATTGTGGGTATAAGATACGCTTGTTTGAATAAATATGGTTTCCATATATATTATTATTTTACATATTCATTCCCACTTTTAAACTTGTACATAAATCTTAGCCCTGTGTCATTTTTGTTTTGCATTTTGGATCATTTTATGACGATCAGACAATGAGCTCGAATCTCGCTTACTTCCCGACAGTTCAGAAGGAAAGGATATGAAGTGACATGTAGATAGGTTACTATAACATCTATATTAGGAGTTGTTAGCGTTTTGTCAAACGCTGATTATATCCCTACTACTACAGTCAGTATAAGTGTCAGTCTTGTTGGACTTAGGAGGTCCCTTTTGGTATGTTTTATTTTGGTTTCCTTTCTGTACTTTTATTTTAAGTTTTATCTATGTGGCAAGGCCACTGGTCTTAATGGTGTCAAACTCTGTAAAATATATTTGAAGCATATGTATGTGAAGCAGTATGTTTTTAATTAATTAAGTATTGTCATTTAAAAGTTTCAAATTTTTCAGTATTTTATTTTAGGTTTCATTAGAATTCCACAAATGGGACATAGGCTGTCTCACACAGCGCGGGAGGCGCTGTTCGTGTTTTCGGTCGAAATCGTTTTGGACATAACTTTTGATCCGTAAGTCTAAGTTGAGTGTCTTTTAAAGTGTTGGATAGCAGAAACAGAGGGATATAACTTTGTTTCATGGATAAAATATTTTTGGTGATGATTTCATGGACATTTTTGGGATTGAAGAAGATGAAAATCATGCTGGAAATTTTACAAAAACAACAACTTTTTAGTAATGTCTTTGTGCATGGTTTTGATCATAACTTTCAACTTGTGAATTATTTTGGGTTGGGGTTTGAAGTGTTAGAATCTGACGCTCCGAGCTATAACATGTTAGTGATAGGTGAAATGTTTGAGTATTTTTCCTATACCTATTGTGTGGGTGAGTTTTTTGTTCATATGTTCGGTTAAGGAATTGTTGACATATCCCGACGATTTTGGTCATAACTCTCATTCCGTAAGTCCGATTTAAATGTCGTGTGAAGTGTTGGAAACTAACGCAAATTACTATCTAATAAAATTATTTTTAGGGGCTGAATGTTGAGTATTTGATTACATGGGTTATTGTATTATGATGAAATGTTTACATGATATTGTTAAATGATTGATTAAGCATGATTATGGTGGTGGCATTGTGCTAATGATGTTGCTTGTTTTACATATACGCATGTTGTTAGTTATGTGGATTATTTTGTTGGTGGAATACGCGGTCAAAAGAGGGGGTTGTGTGTATGTGTTATTGTTGCATGCTGAGAGTACATGCATTTATTTTGTTGGAACTTCGGTTTTTTTTATGAGCCTCGATCCTTTGGTGATGTATCGAGTGCGAGTAGCCAATTCATGTTATAGGGGATTAGTGAAGTGTTACCTATGGTGATGGTAACGAGTTTTGGTGAGTTGATCCCATTGTGATGGATCGAGTGTGAGTAGCTAATTCCTATTATAGGGGATTAGTGAAGTGTTACTTATGGTGATGGTAGTGATTTTGGTGTACTCCGGTTCCAAGAGGGAATTGATACTATGGTGGGGATTATGGAATGAGATGAACCTAAGTGTTCATGTTTGACACCACATATATGTCGAGTCGGTGTTGAGTACATTGCATAAGTGTTGTATTTGTATTGGTTATTGTTGATGTGTTGTTAGATGAGATGTTGTTGCATATGGTGTTAATGATACTTGAGATATGGTTGCATATGATATGCCCTAGATGATTCATTTTTTGAAGCGGTTTCTTTTGATCAAGCCTTGCGGCGGTCTGCCCAAGTTTGATGGAGCCTTTTAGGGTGGTGCCCTTGTTTGTAGGTCTTCTGAAGGATTTGACTGAAAATGAACTTGGATCCCGATATTTGAAACTTCGAAAAGTATGCCCTAGATTAGATGAATTTCAGAGTGATTGGCCTCACTATGCCCTTGAATTAGTATGCCCCAGTATGAGAGTCTTGAAAATTATGCCTCTGGTCATTAGGGTCATGGGGGTGATTTGTCATAGACGTGTCAAATATTGAAATATTTTTCCCCTAATCAGTAGGATTTTCATATGATATGCCCATGATTATAAGGATTTGCCCCCCTAATTGGAAGGATCTTTGGGACTTGCCCCTAGTTAGAAATGTCTCGAAGTAGTATGCCCCTGATCAGACCATTGTTGATATTTCCTTTGGGCTAAGTAATGATTTGTGAGTAAAATATTCCTTTTGAAAAGTAATTCTAACGCAATACATATGCAAGTTTTTGAAATCGAAAATTGTTATGGAAAACAGATATGGTGTATACAAATGATATTTGGCCATGAGGTTGGCACAAATGGAGAGGTGAAAATGTGGTTAGTGATTATTTAACAAACATTCAGAGTCACTTTAATGCAAATTTTGTTGAATATTCTTCCATAGTGAATTTGGCTTCAATTAGGACTTTGAAGGTTGTAGCGTGACATGTTCTTCATTCAACAGATACTGCTATTTAGTCGAAGGATTGTTTGCAACTTTATCCTGTCAAATCCTATTATGATATTCTATTGCAGAATGTTAGTGAACAGGTTCTTGATGAAAACATTTTGGTGGCCTTGGAGATATTATGGAAATTGAAAGTACCACTAAAAGTGAAGGTTTTTTTGGTGGCATTTGCTGCTAAATAGGCTTCCCACACACAAGAATTTGGTGAATCGAGGGGTTATCACTAATTTTCATAAAAAGGTTCGTGTCCTCGCACCAACTTGGTTTGGATAAAAGTTATCAATTGGATAGGTTTGGCTACTATTGAGCAGGCTAGTGGTGGAGACCACATGTTGGATTGGTTTTTGAAAGCAAACCAGATTTGTTCGAAATCAAGTGCATGTGTAATTTAGTTAGCTACAACATGGTGCATTTGGTGGTCAAGAAACCAAGTGATATTTAATAATGGTATAACAATTCCCACAGATATATTCCATCGAATCCAACATGTTTTGTGGTGGTGGTTGGCCCTTGGTTCACCTATTTCTAGTAGGTGTAACTTCTATGAATGATTCAAATCTCCGGCGTATTTTTTGGAATAGGATCGAGAATTGTCTATATATTGTTTTTCCTTGTTAGGGTGATATTTTAAATCTTGAACTTGTTGGTGTTTATTTGGGTTGGGGTACCCACTGTACCCATTATTTTGGATTTGCAGTTCACCAGGATGCCCTAACTTTTTCCTGAGTCAACTCTTTTTTAGTTTTTTTTACTTAGCGGGCTTTTTTTTAAATAACTTCTTGTAATATTTGCTTTTGATTTCGAAAGTTGTGACTGCCATGTTAGCTATTGTGAGCTTTATTATTTCACTGCTTCCTCGATGTTAGATGATGTGTGCGAGGAAGAAGATATGTTTAGAAAGGATAATTCTTGGGGGATTAGAATGCATCATTGACTTAATTGAAGAACTACCCTTCCCCTATTAAGATTAAGGGTTTTTATGAATAGAAAAAGAAACACCAACTTTTGGCTCGAGGGGGTTGACTACGAATTATCTCTTTATTTCTCTAGTTTCCAGGAAGTGAAATAATGTCTTACATCATCATCCAGGTCTTACTATTAAAGTATACATCAACAAATTCGGTTGTTTGTTATATCATTCTCCTCCTATGTTCGTTAATAGGGGAAAACAAAATGAAAAGGCGTTGATTTTTTTTACGGTGGCATAAGAAAGAGTTGAAACGAATGAATTGATTCCAAAAACATGCATGCTCGTTTTATTATAATTACTTATCAACAAAGACATGCATGCTCGTTTTTTATTTAGAACAAATACAAAACTTAGTAACAAAGAAATTACAAATGGAAATGATAAAGGCCTAATGATCTTAGAAGTGATCTTCCTTGTTAAGCCACCAACTTTAGGAGATGTTTCTTAAAGTTATTGCATTTTCTCAAAGTAAGGGGTGGTCGTTAACCAATGAGACTCTTTCTTCTAAAGTCAACCACTTGTCGATCAAGTCTTTGAAATTTGTATTCACACCGGGAATTCTCTTCATGACTGAGAGGATATGGACGAGGAGGAAGATCAAGGGGTTGTAGCTTTACTGGGGCACTTCTGAGTAAGTCATGAGACATTAGTGTAGAATCCAGTTTCCTTCTAAGCTTCTCTTGTTGTGACTGGTGAAACACATGAGGATATGATTGAAATTTTTTTTTATGGAGGTATCATCCAAGGTTGATGTATTTGAAGCATTGGGTAGGCATGTGGTTGGCATGGCAAAGGGTTACCCTTTCTCTTCCATGGTACTTGCCTCTTTTGGGCCCCTCCATAATTTCTTAGAACATATGGCAAGTGCGTTTTTGAGTATCAAGAATCTGCTAGCTAGATAGTTGAAGGAAGGTCAAAAGCGGAAGGGATATGCAAATGTATGTGTAGGTATGCAAATGCATGAAAATGCATGGCTGTGCAAAAATATTTGTCCTTCATTTTTTAGGTATGCTAGAAGTTTTTTCATGGATATACAATGCAATGTGGGGTTAAGGATAAAGATAAACCTAAGTAAACCCAAACGGGTTTAGGGATAGTGACAAACAAAAGGAAACCCCTATGGGTTTAAGGATAATGACAGAAATGTGGAAACACCTACAGGTTTAGGGATTGTGACAGACAAAAGGAAACTGCTACGGGTTTAGGGATTGTGACAGACACAAGGAAACCCCTTTAGGTTTAAGATGGTGATGGATATAGAACCCACATATGAGTTTAATGATAATGTCGAATATAAGGACTTCTTGTTTAAGAAGGTTCCTTATAGATAGGGATAATGATCGACATGAGAAACCCAAACGAGTTTAGGGATAATGACATACATAGGGAAAGCTTATCTATGAAAGTTCCCTACAGATAGAGATAATGAAAAGTATGAGAACCCATATATGGGCTTAGGGATATGATGATGATAGAACAACCTACAAGAGGTCTCCCTATGATAGTCTTGTTCTAAGTTTTTACTACCTAATCCCTTCACAGGGTAAGGTCTAGGATTTTATTTGGTTGATTTTAAAACAAATCCAATGTTATTGACAATAGGTGAAACTTCATCATAATAAGGCATAACCCTCCTATGATAAAATTTCAACAGGGTCTCCTTTAGGGAGTCGTCGTATAAAGAAAGTCACGTGTTCGGGTTCTAGAAGAGGTCCCTAGAGTCATGGATCAAACTCAAAATTTTATCATGAAGAAGTGCTAGCCAACTCATGACAAACTCTTTGAACCGATCTACTCTATACAGAATCGTCATTAAAGACCCCATGAGATAAGAATCCACAATAGACAAAATAAGACGACCCCTTACTTAACTTATGTTTCTTTATCCAGCTCGGGTATAGAGCTCCCCACATGTAAATTCCAACCAAATGATATGTATAATAATAAGGAAATAAGATTTAAAAAAATAGAAATAATAAAAGTGAATGTAAGTAAATAAATAAATAGATAAATAAAACACAAAAATAAATAGAAGCAATCAGATAAGGAAGACAAATAAAGCTCTAGAATTAGAGGTTAGGATGAACTCTCTTTACGGAAGTAGGATTCCCCAGCCGAGTTTCCAGTTGTCGCGAATGTAAAATTACAGAGTCGCTATCATCCTTTATTTGTTTATAAGGAATAGGAAAATAATGATAAAACCTAAAGTTAAGGGTGAGACGTCAGGATTTGAGAGTCGATTAAGTAAGGGAAACGTACTAGGAACCCCTGACCTCCATTGTACTCAATGGGAGCCTCCTATGATTCTAGGATTAGTGTGTCATTATCTAGGAAAGTCTGCTTAATTATTTATTCTTGCATAATTTCTTATTTTATTTATTTATAGGGATTTATTTTATTATTGAGAAAAGGATATTTAATTACAAAAGGACCAGAAAAGGGTTTTTTTATATTTGTACTCACTAGTGTGTTACAACTCTATGTCTACGTATGCTCGTGTTGGATTAAGGATGAGAGCACCATAACTCTTGTAAAAAATGTTGGTGTGTTTGTTATTTTTATATTTTTGAAAAGTTCTCAACGCATCTGTTAAATATTAACAAGTGTGAGTAGTGTGGATAATAGTCCCACATTGGATAGAAATGTGGTGACTTGAGCATTTATAAGTGAGAGAACCCATACACCTATTACCTTAAGGTTTTGGGTGAGTATGTGGTGTGTCTCTCACAAAGGTTGCTCTAGAAAAAAATCCCACTATGTTCAATGCTCCCTAGTTGAAAGTCCAACAGTGGTATCATGAGCCTTTGGTTCGAATAAAGGGAACGACTTACTTGTATCGAAAGTATCCCCATAGGTCGTGGGTTGAGTGTCTCGTTGAAGAATGTCAACGGCGGTACAAAGGCGCAGTTGCACAGTTAAAGTTTCCGCTTAAGGGAGAGCATTGTGGATAGACTCGCACTTGAGGGAGAGTGTTAAATATTAACAAGTGTGAGTAGTGTGGATAATAGTCCCACATTGGATAGAAATGTGGTGACTTGAGCATTTATAAGTGAGAGAACCCATACACCTATTACCTTAAGGTTTTGGGTGAGTATGTGGTGTGTCTCTCACAAAGGTTGCTCTAGAAAAAAGCCCCACTATGTTCAATGCTCCCTAGTTGAAAGTCCAACAGCATCGCGGTCGGAAAATGTGTTAGATTTGAAAAATGACTCAATGCACAAAGACAAAAGATTTAATGTTTAAGTGTGAGGAGTTAATTTTAATTTATTAGTTATGTGCAAAAATATAATAATTATTTTATTTTAAGAAAATAAACTAATAATATATATATATATATATATATATATATATATATATATATATATATATATATATATATATATATATATATATATATATATATATATATATATATATATATATATATATGTTGGAAATAATAATTTATTTCCATTAAAGTTGTTCCAAAATGACAAAGTGGGTGTTATAATAAATGCTTAGTCCCACATTGGAAGAGGAGTAAAATTAAATAGCATTTATAAGGCACTTGGAACAATGTAATTTCCAAAAGAGCCAAAAAGGATAAAGTGCCACATAGTCATATGTGGTGGTGTCAAAACTTATGTCACTTGTCTCATACAAAACACCCCTCGCCGGTGTCGCCACCGGCGACACCGGCTCCGGCTCCGGAACCGGATCCGGGGGCGTGGGCGTAGAGGCGCTAGTGGCGGCTTGTAGACGGCACTTGAGCACTTAGGCACGACGCATCGGAGCAATCGGGCTATTTTTAATTATCGCTCAGACTTATTCGTTGCCTAGAGTTTGATTTTGAATTTGAATTTGAAATACATGACACTTGACGAAGTGGTGCATGATATTTTATTTGAACCATTGCAAATGCTCATTAGAGAGTGTGTTTATGAAGAATTGCAAACTTCTGAAAAGACACATGCATGGCTATAAATATATGCTTCATAATTCGAAATCATTCACTCATAAAATTCTGAAATCCTCTTCCATATAATTCCAACGTCTTCCTTGCATTCGAAACTTCACCAGTCTTGTGCAGTTTCGAGAAAAAGGCTGACTTATCCTGGGTATTCAGGCCGTTCCAACTCTAAGACAATTTGAGAGTGTGCTTGAAATACTTTTAAGGAAAGTGATTTCGTTCACGATTCAGTCTGGATCCATTCGACATAGAAGGATTATCTAACAATCTTAAAAGTATTTGTATCATGGATTCCGACGCTGCTGTTTCAAGTATCAAAGTCATGAATCAGGATCTTGTCAAATTGGATCGCTTCGATGGAAACAACTTTACCAGATGGCAAGACAAGATGACGTTCCTGCTTACTGCACTCAAGGTTCACTACGTCTTGGATCCCGATCTGACACCAATTCCAGAACCAACTGAAGATGATTCTGACGAACTCAAGAAGAAGCGCATGCTGCGAAGGGAGGACGAATTACTATGCCGTGGGCATATTCTGAACACGCTGTCTGACCGCCTATACGACCTATACGCAGACAATCCGTCCGCTAGAGACATATGGAATTCACTGGAGTTTAAATTCAAAGCCGAAGAAGAAGGTACGAAAAAGTTCTTAATTTCTAAATACTTTGATTTTAAATTTATAGATTCCAAGCCCATACTTCCTCAAGTGCACGAATTGCAAGTCCTGGTGAACAAAATCAAAGCGGTGAAAATAGACATTCCTGAAACCTTTCAAGTTGGTGCAATCATTGCGAAGTTACCAAGTTCGTGGAAAGGCTATAAAAAGAAACTGTTGCACAGTTCTGATGACTTTTCCTTGGAGAAAATCCAGAAGCATCTTCGAATCGAGGAGGAATCGAAGGAGAGGGAAAAATTAGAATCTGCGGGTCTTTCCAAAGCCAATGTTGTGACCAGAAAGGAAAAGAAAAAACATGATGTCAAGAAAAGTCACATCGCACCAAAAAAGGAACATACCAAGTTCAAGAACTTCGGTGGTCCGAAGGGTCCGAAAAATGGATGCTTTGTATGTGGAAAACCTGGACATTATGCTCGAGATTGCAGGCATAATAAATCAAAAAAGGAGATCAATGCAGTGAATGCTAATGATGATATAATTGCTACTGTGAGCGAAATTATGGCAATCAAAGGCAAAGTCCAAGGCTGGTGGTATGATACATGTGCCACGGTTCATGTCTCATATGACAGGGCTGCATTCAAAACATATTCTGAGGCAAATGATGGACAAGAAGTACAAATGGGAAATGAAGTGCGATCCAAAGTTGTTGGAACCGGAACGGTCGAACTCAACTTCACTTCTGGAAAGAAAGTTACTCTTGTTAATGTGCTTCATGTCCCAGACATGAATAGGAATCTTGTTAGTGGGGATTTATTGGGAAAACCGGGTATTAAATCTGTGTATGAATCGGGCAAACTTATTTTGACCCGTAATGGTATGTTTGTTGGAAAAGGATATTCCGCTGAAGGAATGATCAAACTATGTATTACTGATAACATGATTAATGAAATTTCTAATTCTGCTTACATGCTTGATTCAGTTACTTTATGGCACAATAGATTAGCACATATTGGTATTAGTTCAATGAAGAGACTAATTAAACTTGGCTTGATATCATGTAATATCAAAGATTTCAATAAATGTGAATTATGTGTTAAATCAAAAATGATTAAGAAACCTTTCAAAAGTGTTGAAAGAAATACAAATCTGCTTGATCTTGTGCATTCAGATTTGTGCGAATTTAATGGCATGTTGACCCGTGGGGGAAATAGATATTTCATTACATTTATTGATGATTGTTCTAGATACACTTATGTATATCTCTTAAAGCATAAAGATGAGGCTTTTAATGCCTTTAAGAGTTACAAAGCAGAAGTGGAAAATCAATTAAGTAGAAGTATAAAAGTCCTTAGGAGTGATAGGGGCGGTGAATACTTTTCTACTGAATTTGATGCATTTTGTGAAAAACATGGTATAATACATGAATGTTCGGCACCTAGAACACCACAACAAAATGGCATAGCAGAAAGAAAGAATCGAACATATCAAGAAATGATGAATGCCATGTTATTGCATTCCGAACTACCTTTCAATTTGTGGGGCGAAGCTTTATTATCCGCTTGTCACATAATAAATAGAATTCCCTTAAAGAAAAGTGGAATTTCTCCATATGAGGTATGGAAGGGCATGACACAAAATATTGGCTATTTTAAGGTGTGGGGGTGTGTGGCATATTACAAAAACATGGATCCTAAGAGAACCAAGTTGGGTCCTCGAGGGATAAGATGTGCATTTGTAGGATATGCACAAAATAGCAAAGCATATAGACTGTTAAATTTAGAGTCTAATATTATTGTTGAATCCCGGGATGTAGAATTCTTTGAAAACCTTACAACTAAGGATAAAGAATCAGAGTCGGCCATAAATAAAGAATCTTGTGAAAAAGACTCTTCTCGGATTGTAGAAATACAACCTGAAGACACATCTCGAATAAATGAACCACGACCCGAACCTAGGATAAGCAAAAGAGTCCGGAAAATAAAGAACCTAGGACCAGACGAAATTGATTCTCAATCCATTTCATTTTATCTGGTTGAAGGAAATAGTACAAATTTTATTAAAAGCATTCCGGTAATTCTTCAAGTAGGGGAAGATCCTAAAACTTATAAGGAAGCAATAGCTTCAAGAGACTCCTCTTTTTGGAAAGATGCTATCCGAGATGAAATGGATTCAATTATGTCCAACCACACTTGGGAACTTGTTGATTTACCAAAGGGATCAAGACCCATTGGATGCAAGTGGGTGTTTAAAAAGAAATATCATAGTGATGGTACATTAAACACTTATAAAGCAAGATTAGTGGCAAAAGGATTTAGACAAAAGGAAGGTATAGATTATTTTGACACTTATGCACCTGTAGCGAGAACAACCACTATAAGGTTGTTATTTTCTTTAGCATCTTTAAATGATATGATTGTTCATCAAATGGATGTTAAAACAGCATTCCTAAATGGAAACCTCGATGAGGAAATCTACATGGAACAACCAGAAGGACACGTCCTTCCCGGAAATGAACAGAAGGTGTGCAAACTTGTCAAATCTCTATATGGCTTAAAACAAGCACCAAAACAATGGCATCAAAAGTTTGACTCTACGATAATGTCAAATGGATTTATTCCTAATTCTTGTGACAAGTGTTTATATACAAAAGTGTATAATAACACTGTAATATTTTTGTGTCTTTATGTTGATGACATGCTAATAATTAGCAATAGACTTAATGGAATTTTAGAAACAAAAAGGTTTCTAACTTCCACTTTCAAGATGAAAGATCTTGGGCTTGTTGACACAATTTTAGGAATAAAAGTTAAGCAAAATAGTGGGGGTTATAAACTTAATCAAACACATTATATTGAGAAAATGCTTGATAAGTTCAAACACCTGAAATTCAAGGAAGTAACTACTCCATTTGATCATGTAATCAAACTTGAAAAGAATGATGGAAGAGCAGTGGCTCAATTAGAATATGCAAGTGCGATCGGATGTCTTATGTACTTAATGCAATGTACTAGACCCGATATATCATTTGCAGTTAGTAAAATGAGTAGATTTACTAGTAATCCAAGTAATGAACATTGGAAGGCAATCACGAGGATATTTGGTTATTTGTTGAAAACCAAAGATCTTGGCCTTCATTATGGTAGGTTTCTTGCTATATTAGAAGGATATACCGATGCCAGTTGGATCTCTGACGTGGGAAATCACAAATCTACAACTGGATGGATATTTACACTAGCTGGAGGAGCAATTTCTTGGAAGAGCAAGAAACAAACATGCATTACTCTTTCGACCATGGAATCAGAATTCGTGGCTCTCGCTTCCGCTAGTCAAGAGGCAGAGTGGTTGAGGGATCTTCTTTTGGAAGTTCCATTGGCTAAAGACAATGTTTCAAAGGTAATGATACACTGCGATAGTCAGGCCACTTTGGCAAGAGCATTTAGCGAAGTGTATAATGGAAAGTCCAGGCATATAGGACTTAGACATTCGTTCGTAAGAAAACTGATTAAGGATGGAATCATTTCACTTACGTATATACGAACAAGCTATAATTTGGCTGATCCGTTTACTAAGCCACTGGCCAGAGACTTAGTAAGAACAACCTCGAGAGGTATGGGGTTGAAACTCCTTGAGTAAGAGTTCCGACAATGGCGGCAACCCAATCTTAAGTTAACAGAACATTAACGTTAAGATTTTCAATGGGTAACAACAAGTCGTTGATTTGGATAATTGTCTAACATTTCATAATTATGTTGACATTAGAAATGAGGGTTGAGTTTTATCTTAAACTCTTAATGAAGTTCAATACCGAGGGTACGTATCTATTGGAAACAGATACTATATGAACTTCACCTATGTGAATTATGAGATGGTGCCGTCTCAAAGTGAGAGTTGGAGTTTCTCTCATGAAAAATTCATGAAACAGGATAGCACATGGCCATAAATAAGTGCTAAGCGAGTTATGCAGAGGAAGAATCTTTAAGGAGTGTGTGTAAGGTAACACCGGTCTATTCATATGGATTCATGGTTTAAAAGCATTGCTACCTAATATTCCGATTAAGCCTTGGGTTATTCTTACTAAGGTTAAGTTTAAAATCGAAAGATACTTAACTGTATTAATACTTCTTATGTCCCATTTCTGGAATTATTATTTTGTCATTATTAGAACAAGTGGGGGATTGTTGGAAATAATAATTTATTTCCATTAAAGTTGTTCCAAAATGACAAAGTGGGTGTTATAATAAATGCTTAGTCCCACATTGGAAGAGGAGTAAAATTAAATAGCATTTATAAGGCACTTGGAACAATGTAATTTCCAAAAGAGCCAAAAAGGATAAAGTGCCACATAGTCATATGTGGTGGTGTCAAAACTTATGTCACTTGTCTCATACAAAACACACCCCTCGCCGGTGTCGCCACCGGCGACACCGGCTCCGGCTCCGGAACCGGATCCGGGGGCGTGGGCGTAGAGGCGCTAGTGGCGGCTTGTAGACGGCACTTGAGCACTTAGGCACGACGCATCGCCTCCGGCGGGCGGACCGGCCGAATGCAAGGTATACTGCGAATTTAATTTTTAATTATCGCTCAGACTTATTCGTTGCCTAGAGTTTGATTTTGAATTTGAATTTGAAATACATGACACTTGACAAAGTGGTGCATGATATTTTATTTGAACCATTGCAAATGCTCATTAGAGAGTGTGTTTATGAAGAATTGCAAACTTCTGAAAAGACACATGCATGGCTATAAATATATGCTTCATAATTCGAAATCATTCACTCATAAAATTCTGAAATCCTCTTCCATATAATTCCAACGTCTTCCTTGCATTCGAAACTTCACCAGTCTTGTGCAGTTTCGAGAAAAAGGCTGACTTATCCTGGGTATTCAGGTCGTTCCAACTCTAAGACAATTTGAGAGTGTGCTTGAAATACTTTTAAGGAAAGTGATTTCGTTCACGATTCAGTCTGGATCCATTCGACATAGAAGGATTATCTAACAAAATATATATATATATATATATATATATATATATATATATATATATATATATATATATATATATATATATATATATATATATATATATATATATATATATATATATATATATATATATATATATATATATATATATATATATATATATATATATATATATATATATATATATATAATTATTTTAATAAAAAAAATATTAAAAGGACAATTATATAAAACAAGATATCATATCCCTCATCCCTCAATATTATCCCCAATCAAACCTCTAAAATTACCTTAGATATTAATCCATTATTATCCCAAAATTATTTCAAAGGTCAACCCTAATTCCTTAATTAATTAATATTTACTAATTATTTATATATTTTTTATTATTTATTATAAGGGGAAATATTACGTTAATATGAGATAAGTTTACTAGACTTAATAATCTCTTGTTAACCAAATTAATCTTGAACTAATTGAAATATTTAATTATGTAAATATACTTTTGTTTATTTTGTGTTTTTTTAATTATAAACTAAACTAAATTAAATTTAGAATTAAATTATTAACTAAACTAAATGAAAGAAAGTCAGATAAAATAAATTGAATTATAAAAGGGGGTGTAGAAAAATTTATATTTATTTTTATGTTATTATTTATTTTTATATTAATAGTAATCTAAAGCATTTTAATAAGGTCTAATTAAATTAATTAACCACACTTGATTATGAAGAAAATTGAGATCTTGTATTTATTTCTTTGTTTTTTTTTTGTTGATATTTTTAGATTTAAACCAATTGAAAAAAAAATTATATTCGGAAAGAAAGAAAAAAAGTGTTTTTGTACTTTGGTATTTTGCTAATTAAGATTAAGTCTAGATAAATGTTTTGTATGCTTTTAAAAAAAAGATTTAACTAGCAAATAAATACAAATTGAATAAATAAATAACTTAATTAAAAATTTGAATACACTAATACTTAAATTAAAAAAATAAATTAAATTAATTACACAATTAAAATTACTATAATAATAAATAAATTAGAGTTGAAGGGTGTAAAATTAGTAGTCAAAGAAGAAAAGCCTAAATAATAAAAGGCATAAAAATAAAACCCTAGATAAATCATAAATTAATAATAATAATAATAATAATAATAATAATAATAATAATAATAATAATAATAATAATAATAATAATAATAATAATAATAATAATAATAATAATAATGATAAAAAAATAAACAAAAAATTAAAAAACTAAATAAAAGGGGTGCCCCTTTCTTGTTCCATCTTAAAAGTGAAGACAATGGAATATATACGTATTTTTATTTATTTATTGTAAGTTATGTGGTTTTTGGATTGACAACATTTTGGTAAAACAATATGTTGTGAGCAAGGTGTTAAATCAGATATTCAGCTATGACAGTTAGACATCATGTTCAGTATGATGTTATGACATGTGCTAGGACATGTTATACTAGAAAGTTAGGGCATGACTGTTTTGGTATTTTAAGTGTGAGTTTTGAGTGTGTTTTAATTCACACGTTATTGTTATCCAAGGGAGGATATTTTGGGAACGTCTTGTGACAAATTTGATTGTTTTTTGTAAAAAGGATCTTGGAGACTTTTTAGGATACTTTCTATTTAGTTCCTATTTTTGCGCAGAAGATTATGCAGAATATTTGTAGCTGCTATTTTGGGTTTGTTGCTGTTTTTAAGCCTAAACTCATACTTCTCAAAGGCTATTTATAAGAAAGGATTTTAACCTAGAAAGGGTGTGTGTGCCGTATTTTTGTGTGTGAATTTTTCTAGGGTTTTTATGTTGCTCTTTGTGTTCCTCTCTTATGTCTTTTGACATATTAGTAGGATTGTGTTAATTGTCAATTGTTCACTCATGAGCTTTTAAGCAAGAGTATATTGTTTTTAATTTAAAACTTTTGACATATTAGTAGGATTGTGTTAATTGTCAATTGTTCACTCATTAGAGAGTGTGTTTATGAAGAATTGCAAACTTCTGAAAAGACACATGCATGGCTATAAATATATGCTTCATAATTCGAAATCATTCACTCATAAAATTCTGAAATCCTCTTCCATATAATTCCAACGTCTTCCTTGCATTCGAAACTTCACCAGTCTTGTGCAGTTTCGAGAAAAAGGCTGACTTATCCTGGGTATTCAGGTCGTTCCAACTCTAAGACAATTTGAGAGTGTGCTTGAAATACTTTTAAGGAAAGTGATTTCGTTCACGATTCAGTCTGGATCCATTCGACATAGAAGGATTATCTAACAAAATATATATATATATATATATATATATATATATATATATATATATATATATATATATATATATATATATATATATATATATATATATATATATATATATATATATATATATATATATATATATATATATATATATATATATATATATATAATTATTTTAATAAAAAAAATATTAAAAGGACAATTATATAAAACAAGATATCATATCCCTCATCCCTCAATATTATCCCCAATCAAACCTCTAAAATTACCTTAGATATTAATCCATTATTATCCCAAAATTATTTCAAAGGTCAACCCTAATTCCTTAATTAATTAATATTTACTAATTATTTATATATTTTTTATTATTTATTATAAGGGGAAATATTACGTTAATATGAGATAAGTTTACTAGACTTAATAATCTCTTGTTAACCAAATTAATCTTGAACTAATTGAAATATTTAATTATGTAAATATACTTTTGTTTATTTTGTGTTTTTTTAATTATAAACTAAACTAAATTAAATTTAGAATTAAATTATTAACTAAACTAAATGAAAGAAAGTCAGATAAAATAAATTGAATTATAAAAGGGGGTGTAGAAAAATTTATATTTATTTTTATGTTATTATTTATTTTTATATTAATAGTAATCTAAAGCATTTTAATAAGGTCTAATTAAATTAATTAACCACACTTGATTATGAAGAAAATTGAGATCTTGTATTTATTTCTTTGTTTTTTTTTTGTTGATATTTTTAGATTTAAACCAATTGAAAAAAAAATTATATTCGGAAAGAAAGAAAAAAAGTGTTTTTGTACTTTGGTATTTTGCTAATTAAGATTAAGTCTAGATAAATGTTTTGTATGCTTTTTAAAAAAAAGATTTAACTAGCAAATAAATACAAATTGAATAAATAAATAACTTAATTAAAAATTTGAATACACTAATACTTAAATTAAAAAAATAAATTAAATTAATTACACAATTAAAATTACTATAATAATAAATAAATTAGAGTTGAAGGGTGTAAAATTAGTAGTCAAAGAAGAAAAGCCTAAATAATAAAAGGCATAAAAATAAAACCCTAGATAAATCATAAATTAATAATAATAATAATAATAATAATAATAATAATAATAATAATAATAATAATAATAATAATAATAATAATAATAATGATAAAAAAATAAACAAAAAATTAAAAAACTAAATAAAAGGGGTGCCCCTTTCTTGTTCCATCTTAAAAGTGAAGACAATGGAATATATACGTATTTTTATTTATTTATTGTAAGTTATGTGGTTTTTGGATTGACAACATTTTGGTAAAACAATATGTTGTGAGCAAGGTGTTAAATCAGATATTCAGCTATGACAGTTAGACATCATGTTCAGTATGATGTTATGACATGTGCTAGGACATGTTATACTAGAAAGTTAGGGCATGACTGTTTTGGTATTTTAAGTGTGAGTTTTGAGTGTGTTTTAATTCACACGTTATTGTTATCCAAGGGAGGATATTTTGGGAACGTCTTGTGACAAATTTGATTGTTTTTTGTAAAAAGGATCTTGGAGACTTTTTAGGATACTTTCTATTTAGTTCCTATTTTTGCGCAGAAGATTATGCAGAATATTTGTAGCTGCTATTTTGGGTTTGTTGCTGTTTTTAAGCCTAAACTCATACTTCTCAAAGGCTATTTATAAGAAAGGATTTTAACCTAGAAAGGGTGTGTGTGCCGTATTTTTGTGTGTGAATTTTTCTAGGGTTTTTATGTTGCTCTTTGTGTTCCTCTCTTATGTCTTTTGACATATTAGTAGGATTGTGTTAATTGTCAATTGTTCACTCATGAGCTTTTAAGCAAGAGTATATTGTTTTTAATTTAAAACTTTTAAGCAAAACTAAGTATTGTTCTTGGAAGTGTGTTTACTTCTATTTTGGTTATTATTGAATTGTCACTGGTTTGTGACTGATTAGGAAGTGAGAGGGGGATCTCATATCTAGAAGGTTTCTAGGTAGAAGTTGCACAAGGTAGTAATTAGGTGACAAGTTATAAACAGGAGAGTTAAGCTTTGAACTAATATTGTCATAGTGAATTTCCTTCCTGACTTGGTAGCCCCCAAATGTAGGCAGCGTTGCACCGAACTGGGTTCACAATTATTGTGTGTTATTTAAATTCCTGCAATTTTTCTTTAAATTGTTCTTGTGTTAATTTTGATGTTACGACGTCCTGAAATCATATCTAACATATGTCACTAGTGCCAGAATTTCAATTGGCATCAGAGCAGACTATGATCACTAGAAGGCGCTGTTGCACCCCAAAATTTGACCAACCAATTATCACATTTGGCTTATGTTTCGACTCATTTTGCATTCTGCACTTACATACCGCATCCATTGCATTTTTGCAGTCAGATTGACTTTATCGGGATTACAACCTCTCCTGGCGTTTCAGGCATTCCAGGCCACAAATACGAGGATTTATTTTGAGAATTTGTGCCCGTCCCGGTGTTTTCAGCTCTCGCTGTTGTTTTTGAGGACATTTCGGTGTCTGGGTTTTTACCGTTTATTTCGCTGTGTTCGCGCATCTTTTTTTTCTAATCGAGTTGATTGGCTTTATTGCGTTTTTAGATTTTCCCTTAATTTCTAGAATTTTAAAATGAATTTTAATTCTTTTTCTAGAATTTTAAAATAGATTTTAATAATTTCTAGATTTAAATAGATAATTTCTAGAATTTTAATTGGTTATTTTTCTAGAATAATCAAATTTGTTTAGATATAATAGGGTTAGAATTTAATAGATTTTAAATCTCTCTTTAGATATTAATTTTGTTTTATCATTTTATAGACTTAATTCTTTCTAGATACTAATCAAGTTTTTTAGATATTAATAGAGTTTAATAGAGTTTAAATCATTTTTCTAGACTAATTTCCTTTTAAAATATTAATTAGCTGTTAATTAGCAGTTTAAGAAGTTTAGTTAGATTAATTAGCTTTAATTAAGTCTAGATTAGCATTAATTTTCGTTTAGGTTTTAATTAGATTTGTTAATCTAGATCAGTTTTGATATAGGATTTAATTAGTTAATTGGTTAACTCCCGTTAATTGTCATTAGTATCTTTTTCATCATTAATTTTCATTTGGCTTAGTTAATGTTAATTAACTCATTCAACTTTTAGTCAATTTTTGATCCAACTTTTCCATTTTTCGTGGGCCAGGTGTCCACATTTCAGGCCCATGATCCAAGTCCAGTGTCACTTGTCAGTATAAAGAGCCTGCCACACGTTACGCTCTGGGGGCACCACATCATTTTCCACCTCATTCACCAGACCCCCACACGCATGACACCTCAACCCCACGTCTCTCTCTCTCGTGACGCCACGCGTCCCACTCACCCCTTCACCCTCTCTGCATGCCTGCCACGTGTCCCACTTATCCCTCCCCCTCTCCGGCCATGCAAACGCCGACCAGTCTCGCCGGAGAAATCTCACGGCGGAGAACTCACCGGAATCCCGTCGGAAACTGCAATCGTTCTGCATCTTTGTTTCCAGTTCCTCATTGATATTCATCAATGTTCATCAAGATTTCTTGAGTTGTATTCATCCGTTCATCAGTTCTTCAAGAAACTTTATCATGTTCTTCAAATTGTCTGTCAACCTTCAAGATCTTTGAAGTTTGAGCGTCCGTTTCCAGAAATCCTCAAGAACATCCATCGTGTTCTTCGTCCACAATCCACCACCATTCTTCATCCCAAAATTTCATCATCATTAGATCGTAACCGTTTTTCCAAAATCTTCTCACCTTCAAGAGCATTCACCAACTTCTCCAGAAAGTTCAGAGATCCATCAAATCTTCATACGAAGTTCATCCAGTCATCAACAATTTTCCGAAAACCCCAATGTTTCTTCGAATCTCACCGGAGGTTCATCCGTGTTCATCAGTTCACCGGAACGTTCGAGCACGTTCATCACAACTTCAAGGCTTTTCCAGACCTTCTTCATAATCTCCAGAATCCTCCATATCTTCATCAAAGAATGTTCAGGAGTCCATCAAGGTTCCTTTACCAGATCTTCAAGATCCAATAACTTTCTGGTAACATCTCTCCATTTTTCGTTTATCCTCAAGCAGTTCATCTTCAACATGCAAGCTCCAGGTTCCAAGATCCGATTTCTGATTGTTTTGTTGATGAGAACAACAGACAGCGAACTCGTGAGGAATAGAAATATCTGTTTTCGTTTGAAACCTTGAGGGAGATGACGAGAGGTTGGACGAGTTGAGAGGTTTGAGGGAGAAGAGTGAGGTTTCAGATAGTGGCGGCTGGGTGGAGAAGAGAAGAAGATTTTAGGGTTTCAGGCCAAAGAGGAAGGGAAGAACGAGAGAAGGGAAAGGTCATGGACCGGTGGGGATTGGGCCGAGCCCAATCAATTTTTGGATCACACCTCTCGTTTCCAAACATTCACCCCCGCCCCTTGTTTTTTTTCTTCTTTTCTGTGTGTGTCACGAATGGGCCTAGAGCCCTAAGCCCAACAGCAAATTCATGGCTCACACCCCTCAGTTGCTGCGCGCACCCCTCCCCCTGTTTTTTTGTTATTTTTCTGGATGTATTGTGGGCTGGGCCCAGTGTTCTGTTTTTACTGCCTTTCACCCCTGTTTTTAGGCTGTACCCCCTCCCCTTTATTTTTTTTATTTCCCTTGTATTGGACATGTGCATGTAATATGTTAGTTTTATTGTTCTAATTTCTTTTAGGGATTAGTGTTATAGTATAGAATATTATACATTTTTTTTAATATAGATTTCATAGTATAGAATTTATATTCTTATTTCTATTTTCCTTATAGAATATTATAGAATTTTTAGGTTATTTTTTATTATGCCATTTACATAGAATTTCCTATTTTCTTTAGATAGTTTTTCTTATAGAATGTTATAGCGTTTTAGGATAGAATTTCCATGCTTTTTTTAGTATGCAATTTCCTTTATATTTCTTTAGAATATTTTCTAGTAGAAATTAATTGCCGTATTTTAGGAGTAGCATATTATTTCCATTTAGTAATGGATTTCTCTCCTATTTTCTCTCCTGTCATCTGATTGTACTCCGATTTTATTTTTGGCTGGCCGCGTGACATGATTCAATTGGAGAATGATTTTCGATATCATTTCTCTATCTTGTCTTTGACACGGATATCAATACGCTACCTCTTAGAGTTCGATTTCTCGTATAAGTCGAACCATGACGGTCTAAGTGTTATATTGGTACTGATTCGAGTGCCCTCATCAAGGATCCAGAGAGGAGAAGATTGGAATGGAGCTTGCGCGCATGTCAGGAGCCAACGGAGCTGCTTCGTTCAACATCGTCTTTCTTATTCAAGTTTCCAGGCAACCGTCGAGTGTTGTGAGCTGTATCGTTAGATACGTAGGAAATGACAATTGAAGGGTTTCCCTCAATTGTCTAGGATGTTTAGTATGGTACCCTTTGGGTGACATGCGACACACTCGCTCCTACGTATTAGGTTCTTGCGTGTGTGTCCCGAGTTCCTTCCCGTTTAGGCGTAAGCCTGCTTCCTCTTTGTTCTCGCCCCCGTGCGATCGACTCCCTTTTCTCTCGCGTTCAGGCGATTGAGACCCTTTCTCTTGCCCTGTGCAATCGAGACTCGTTTTCCCGCCGAACAACGTTTGCTCTGATCTCTCGTGCCAGACGAGAGTACGTAGGCATAGGATTGCGATATCCTAGCGAGCTCCCCCTTTCCCTTTTCCCTGTTTCGTTGTAGTTAGATGAACTACAGCTGCTCTGATTTCTCGTACTAGACGAGAATATGTAGGCATAGGATGCGATATGCTAGCGAGCATACTAACAACTAATTTCTCTGTTCTCTCGCTGCCGTGCGATCGAGACTTTCCCGCTGACGACTGATGTTCCCTTTCTCTTGCCCGAGCGCAGTTGAGACCAGACCGTAGTTCTAGTTCCCGTAGGTTCCCTTACCTTTAAACCAGACATACTACGTCCGTTCTGCCGCAAACAGGTAACGCCTAAGTCTCCGTCGAGCGAGCAGCATACACCTAACTGCTAGAACGCGTATGCTAGTATCGTCAACCCTTTCTCTCACCCCCGTGTGATCGAGAACACCCTGTCTAGCCGTAGTTAGCCCGAACTACGTTTGCTCTGATCTTCCGTGCTGTGTGGAAGTACGTAGGCACGAGATGCGATATCTCGGCGAGCAAAATCCCCCGTAGTTTCCCGAACTACATTGACTCTGACTTTCCCATTGCACGAGGGAATACGTAGGCATAGAGCGCGATGCTCTATCGAGTCAGTTTCTTTCCGTTTAGCTTTAGCAGCCGTAGATAGATTGCTTTTCACCCGTAGACAAACCAGCAAGCGTGGATCCCATCGAGTACGATGGACGTGAGGGGTGCTAATACCTTCCCCTTGCGTAACCGACTCCCGAATCCAGACAATGGTTGCGATGACCTTGTCTTATACCTTTCCGTCAGGTTTTTCCGATCGTTTCCTTTCCCGTTCTGAGGGATAAATAACAAAAGGTGGCGACTCTTCTGTATTGCCGACACCTCGTTTTTCGCAGTAGCGACAGGCGCGTATGGTGACTTTTCTAAAATCTATGGATAGAAAAACCTGGAAAGTAGTTATCAAAGATTAGGAACACCCTGTTGTGAAAGGCAAAGATGGGAAGGACACAACTGAATTGAAGCCAAAAGAGGACTGGTCTAAGGAAGAAAATAATCTTGCTCTTGGAAACTCCAAAGCCTTGAATGCCTTATTTAATGGAGTTGATAAAAATATTTTCAGGGGATAAATACCTGTTCCGTGGCCAAAGATGCATGGGAAATCCTTAGAATCACTCATGAAGGCACATCAAAAGTAAAGATGTCAAAACTTCGACCTCTTACCTCCAAATTTGAGAATCTCAAAATTAAAGAAGACGATTCCATTCATGATTTTCACATGATTATTCTTGATATTACCAATACAGATAATACCTTGAGAGAGAAGATGTTAGAGGAGAAGCTGGTTGGAAAGATTCTTAGGATGTTGCCTAAGAAGTGTGACATGAAGGACACAACTGTAACACCCTAATCTTCCTCGCATAATATAATTAAAATCATACAATTTGGATGCCACATCCAACAACAACCTGCTCATATATTTCAACATATATAACACATTTAGAAATTAAAGAACACAACATAAGTCTGAACTTCAACAATTTATTGAGCAGCGGAAAACAACACAACTGAATAGTTAAAATATTCTAACATAATTATAACAAATGTAGTAATAAGGAAATTATCAACAAAAGAGATTTACATAAGAATCTCCATCAACATAAACAATCATGCAACAACGGAGGCATACATATAGTTTCCTCCTAACATATACAAAACAAGCGTCGACCCCTAGTATTACATATCAGAGCAGACACTGACTCGACAAAAGCATAAAGAATATTAGTATCTTCTACTAACATCACATGATAACAAGTCCAAATAATTCACGCAATTGTTAGAACACAGATTGGTGTTTCTTATATCTCTATGTTTTGATGATAACTTTTATAGAATTTTGTATTAAGAAAATATACACTCTAAAATTTGTTCAAGTATTATTGTTTCAGGTATAAAATTAAATACTCCTAAAGAAGCAAAATACATAAGTATAAAGAAACTATGCAAAGCTCTGAAGCATCAGATGCAAGACTATCAGAAGATTCTGAAGCGCTGCCAGAATGATCTGAAGCAGAAGCTGCAGAATGATCTGAAGCGCTAATGAAAGAAGTGTACAAAAGTTGAAAGCTTTGATCTAATCAGACTCTGAAGTTCTTTTCACTGCAAGATCAGAGGCTTTGATAATCAGACTCTTATCATTAATATTCACGCTCTTAGCACATACTGCTGCATACTCTGATGAAGACTCTGATCAAGATGAAGACTCTGATCAAGATTAAGACTCTGATACATTAAGATCTGATCATCTATCAAGGTTCTGAACTTCTCATTCATCTTAAGCTCTGATCATCTTAAAGCATTCCATACCTTTTAAGCTTACTACAAGTTCTGAAGTGCAGATTATGAAGACTTCATCTTGAAGGAAGCTTGTTGAAGAAGCTATAAACTTGATTAGACGTGGTGCTACTTCCAAAGTAACCAATGGATAATTTGTTTGTCCAAAGAAGTGACGTGGTGCAAATCCCAAGGCTTCTACAACCATACCTTTCTGCATAAGGCATATCTCTGCCCATACTTTTGGTGATGAAAAGTCTTACAAATTTAATATTATATTCAGCTGCACATCACTCAAGGCATTTGAAAAAAGCTATAAAAGGAGAACTACTTCAACATTTTGAGGTTTCTAATTCACCATTCACCATTTGCTCATTGCAAGCTCACTCAGAAAGAAATACGCGCTTGATTCATAAAAGAGAAAATCTCACAAGATCTTATTCATTTGATTTTTCATAAAACCATATAGTTTTTTTGTTGTACTTAATCTTAAGTGTAAACATCACAGTTGTGATACAACTTATTAGAAGCATTCAAACACTTGTTAGTTTACATTAATTTGTAAGAAGTTCCTTAAGAAGACCAAGGTGTGGTCAGTAGTTCTTGAGAAGACTAAGACAGTTGCTCTTAGTGCTTTCTATTGTAATCAGTTGATCAATAGTGGATTAAGTCCTTGCAGAGAAAGGCAAATCATCTTTGATAAGGTGGACTGGAGTAGTTGAGTTCAACGAACCAGGATAAAAATCTTGAGTTGTTTTTATTGTCATTTTTCTTAAAACTCTTATTCAACCCCCCTTCTAAGTGTTTTTCTCACCTTCAGTTGGCATCAGAGCTCCGGTTCTGTTTGTGCTATCACTTAACCGTGACCAGAAAAGATCCAGTGGGAAAAACTCTTGATACTCTTGGTTGATACTCATTATGGATGCTGAAACCCCAACACCCAACAACAACAAATATGAAGAAAGAGTCAGCACAAAACCTCCCATGTTTGATGGAGAGAAATTTGATTATTGGAAAGATAGGCTGGAAAGATTCTTTCTAGGATTTGATGCTGATCTTTGGGACTTAGTTATTGATGGATATGTTCATCCCACTGATGGGAATGGCAAGAAAGTTGACAGAAAATCAATGACTGAGGAACAAAAGAAGGAATTCAGAAATCACCACAAGGCTAGAACTATATTGCTAAATGCTATATCTCATACTGAGTATGAGAAAATAACCAACAGAGAAACTACCTTTGATATATTTGAATCCCTGAAGATGACTCATGAAGGGAACTCTCAAGTTAAAGAAACCAAGGCTCTGGCGCTGATCCAGAAGTATGAAGCTTTCAAGATGGAAGAATCTGAATCTATTGAAGCAATGTTTTCCAGATTCCAGATTCTCACTGCTGGCCTAAAGGTTCTGGACAAGGGTTACTCTACAATAGATCATGTCAAGAAAATAATCAGAAGCTTGCCAACCAGATGGAGACCCATGGTCACTGCTCTAAAGCTGACAAAGGATCTGAACAAGATTACGCTGGAGGAACTAATTAGTTCTCTAAGGAGTCATGGGATTGAACTAGAGGAAGATGAGCCTCTAAAGAAAGGTAAGTCAATTGCTTTAAAATCTAATAAATTTGTTAAAGCATTGCAGGTAATAGAAGAAAGCTCTGAAGAGTCTGCTTCTGAAGATGAAGAAGAACTATCCTTGCTATCCAGAAGAGTCAATAAACTCTGGAAGAATAAGCAAAGGAATTTCAAGAACTTTAGAAAACCAGATCAACACAAAGAATCTTTTGGGCACAGAAGATCTGGAGAACACTCTGGATACAGAAGATCTGGAGAATCCTCTGGACACAGACGATCTGGAAAAAGAGAGGTTGTTTGCTATGAATGCAAAGAACCTGGGTACTACAAGAGTGAATGTCCAAAGCTTCAGAAGGATAACCCAAAAAGAAAGTCAGATCACAAAAAGAAATTTCTGATGGCTACCTGGGATGACTCAGACGCATCTGATTCGTCATCAGAGTCAGAAGAGGAATGTGCAAATGTGGCATTCATGGTTGACATTGAGGACAGTGCTGAATCATCTGGATCAGAATCAGAATCTGATTCTGAGGAGGTATTTGCTGAACTTTATAGACAGGAACTTGTTGAAAGTTTATCTGATATTCTTGAAAACTATAGTAAAGTTAAACTCAAATACAAAACGCTTCTAAAGCATATTGAATTTGAGAGTAACAAGTTTGAATCAGAAATAGCTGAACTAAAAGCTGAAAATCTTCAATTGAAAAATAATTTAGAATCTGCTCAACTAAACTCTGATTCAAAATCTGAACCATGCTCTAAAAATATTTTACAAGAGTATGACTATAGTTTTAGGAAGTTTCTAACTAAAAGCCTAGATAGAAGCAAAATGGCTTCAATGATCTATGGTATTAGCATAAACTATAGAAAGGGTGTTGGATATAAGTCTTTCTCTTATGAAGATTCAAATCCAAAATCTGTAGATAAACTGGATATCAAGTATCCTCCTTTATATTCTCAATTTACATTTGGTCACTTGAATGATATTAAACACACAAGTTCTAATCAGAACAAACCTGTGTTTAATAAATCTAAAGCTAATCAGAACAAGTCTTATGTTGAAAGACAGAAGTTCAGAAAAAGCTTTAAGGCAACTAACCAAAAAGGACCCAAGAAAATCTGGGTACCTAAGGATAAGATAATCTATGTTGCAGACATCCTTAGCAGCAAAGTCAAGACTCCAGTCATGGTACCTGGACTCTGGATGCTCACGACATATGACGGGAAAAAGGTCTATGTTCCAAAGTCTGGAGCTTAGATCTGGAGGAGATGTCAAGTTTGGAGGGAATCATAAGGGCAAAATAATTGGCTCTGGAACCATAGGCAATGGTAAACTTCCTTACATAACTAATGTCTTTCTTGTTGAAGGATTAGCTCATAATCTATTGTCCATAAGTCAATTAAGTGACAATGGTTATGACATAATTTTTAATCAAAAGTGTTGCAAAGCTGTTAGTCAAAAGGATGGCTCAATCCTCTTTAATGGTAAAAGGAAAAACAACATTTATAAAATTAGTCTTTCAGAACTTAAGGTTCAGAATGTTAAATGCCTTATGTCTGTTAATGAGGAGCAATGGGTCTGGCACAGAAGATCGGGTCATATTAATATGAGACGTATATCTTAGATTAATAAGCTTAATCTGGTCAGAGGACTTCCTAATCTGAAGTTCAACTCAGATGGTCTTTGTGAAGCATGTCAGAAAGGAAAATTTTCAAAAGCATCTTTTAAATCCAAAAATGTTGTTTCAACTTCAAAACCATTAGAGTTACTTCACATTGATCTGTTTGGACCAGTGAAAACTGCATCCATCAGAGGAAAGAAGTATGGATTAGTCATTGTTGATGACTACAGCAGATGGACATGGGTAAAATTCCTAAAACACAAGGATGAGTCACACTCTGTGTTCTTTGACTTCTGCAAACAAGTCCAAACTGAAAAATATTTCAAAATTGTTAAACTCCGAAGTGATCATGGTGGTGAATTTGAAAATAAACATTTTGAAAAATATTTTAATGAAAATGGCATTTCTCATTGTTGCACCTCAAAATTTGCCCAACATTTCTTCACCTATCCTGTGTTTCATTTCATTCACATTAGCATTGTCATTTGCATTTCATTGACATGTATGCAGGAGATCAAGAGGTAGGATTACCAATTAAGAGCTAAATAAGACTTTGAAGCTAGCTGGGAGGCTTATTCAAGTGTTCAAGGGTTGATATCCTTGTCAGAGAAGTTGAAAGAGCCTCAGAGAGGGTGGTTGAAACCAAGAGTCTGTGTCCCCTGACTTGAAAGTTGTGGAAAGCCATCAGATGATTCTGAAGCCATGAAGTTGGACTTGAGGTCTTGAGAGAGCTCATGAGAAGTATTGAGGATCACTTTGAGGACTAGACAGGTCCTTGTGCAAGATTAAGAAGCCTCAGCCATGAGTGGTGCAATTAGGGTTTGACAGGGTCAACCCTAAGTCAACTGATGATTTGAAGAAGGTTGAGACCTAATACATGAGCTATATGATAATGGGTTGATGTATTGAGATGCTATAAGGATGATTCCAAGGTCAACTCATCATGATTGAAGAGTTTGAGAAGTTTCAAGCTAGGGTTTCTAAGGCTTGACAGTGTAAAATCCCCTAGCTTGACCCCTATCTTCAAGGCAATTTAGCTCAAGATGTGATTGTCATCTCATCTTGCCCCCAACATGAATGTTGCATAGCATGATCTTAGCTTTAACTCGAGTGCTAGAAGTCCTTGATAGGATTTGTAGAACTCAAGTTATGACTTTGACAAGTTACAAGTCATCTGAGGTATGTGAATTTGGAGCTTGAAAGTTGTCCAACTTTCATGACACTTTTGCCCTAGAAGGATGATTCCTATGAACCTTTGGTCAACATGAATGTTGTTCCTTATCCTATTATCTTTCTAGAGAGTACTAGAAGTCCTTGATAGGATTTGTAGAACTCAAGTTATGGCTTTGACAAGTCAAGGGTATTTTGGGTATTTGAAGATTACAGGTCATTTCAAGCATAAGGCTATAACTCCTATTTGCAAGCTTCAAATGGGAAAATGTTCAACATCAAACTTGTTCAAAATGATGTTTTAAGGCTAGCCAAGTGGTCATGAGAGGTTGGAATTGCTTGTAACTCAAAATTGTAAAATTGACTTAAAAAGGAATTGCTTGTAACTCAAATGAGACAAACCTATATGTCATTTTGATTGTAAAATGCATTTTAAAGACAATGGAAATGGCACTTTTTTCATTTGAGGTCAAAATCATGGAGTTGCTTTTGCTTGCTTAAGACTTAAGTAACATATGCCAAACTTCTCATAAGATCAAAACCAAGGTACAAACACATCCTAGCACTTTCATAATCTCATTTGGAGAGAATTTGGATGAAGAGCATAATGAATACAAGCTGCTGCAAGGACTGTCATATAGATAGCATATCATGAGATTTCAAGTGAGATGAGATATTGAAATACTCATTGGATTGATCTAGAACTTTCTAGATCATTCAGTCGTGTTCTATATATGATTATGAAGTGGTTCAGAGTGAAGGTTGGTGAGAATTGAGAGAGGAGAGTGAGGTTGCATTGTGAACTTTCTTCTTGCAAATCAAAATCTGTTACAAGGTTTGAAGCCATTTCAATCCAAGATATTGATCCCAATAGCTTGCTCTAGGGTTAGAGAGTGATTCTAGATCAAATTCAAGGCAAGATCGTGGGAGAATTGGGAGTTGGAACTTGGATTTCTTCACCTGCAACTCATAGTCGGGTTCAAAGATTCAGAGTATTTCAATCCATTTGGTTGCATACAGAACCTTCCTTGGAGGCTAGTGAAGGAGTCTGCAAGTTCTTGAGGGTTGATTTGAAGATTCAACCACTCTGTTCACACGATTTTACCAGGTATGCAATTCTTATTCCATGGCTTAATTTAAGTAGAATTAATAGGAATTGTTATGTTAGATGCATTGTAGATTGATGTAGGAAGGTTTCTGGATCATCAATTTGGAGATTAGTGACCAATTAGGATTTATGCCATTTTCGGTCGAGATCGCGTTCTTGCAAATCTTGAACTTTTAGAATGATTAAGTAGCATAGGAAGATTCCTTGTGAAATTTGGGACAAGTTTCGTGTAGAGATCATTTGAAATGGAGGATTCTAGAGAGAGTTAGGGTTGGGGATGGTTGATCGGAGAAGTCACCGGCGGTGACTCTAGCGCGCACAGATGGAGGGAGTTCAGAGATTCAAAAGGTTGAAGACAACCTTAGGGCCATTGGATTGGGCTGAGACCTTTGACCAGATGAGGATCCAACGGCCATGCGTGAAGGAAGTTTAGTGAAGGATTTCTGAGTTGGGATTCAACACAGCGTTTCATTTATTTGATAGTTTTGGGCCTAAGTCAATAGTTGATACTCACACCCCCTTTTTGGGCCCAACCCTGAGATGAACTGAATTTTGTTGCTACCTGCACCACGCGTTTATCATTTTCTTTTGATTTTCTTTTAATTTCTCATTTCATTCATGGTTATTGGAAAATTCATAAAAAATTGAAAAATGACTCAATTAATTCCATTATTTTTGCCATGGAATCATTACTGAATCTAGTTAAGATTAATTCCATGCATTTATGATTTTATTAGCATTTTTTACATTTTAATTGATATTAAAATGACCATGGTTGATGCTTGATCTTGTTGAATTTGGTTTGATCATTTGATGATGGTCCTTGCCCTGATTTTTTGTATGTAGCTAGCATAGATGTGCATGTTCCCCCTAGATTTTTCTTACATTTTTGTGGTGAATATAAGTGGTAGTTTTAGGTTGAAACTTTAAGGGCTCCATTTTTAGGGTTTATGTTTAGTACCTTATGATTTAGGTCTTATTTCTAGAACTTGGTGGATGATTTAACCTCTGATTTTTGTATGGTAGATTCATGATTGAATTAGGGTTCCTTAGGAATTTTTTTAGTAATTTACAATGTAGTTTACTATGTTTGTTTGATTTTAGTTTAGGTACTAACCTTAGATGATTCTAATGCACTAATTCAACTAGAATGACTTCTTTAGCTCCCATAGATTAGGGTTTTGCCTCCCTTGCTCTTGGATGATGTTGAAGACAAGTTTAGGCTATCATGGAATGCTTGAAGAAGCTTGGATGTGAGGATCTTCCCTTCTTTTGGTGTAGTGTTGATTAGGTGTTAAGATTAGGGTTTGTAGGCAGAGCTTCTAGATAGATTCTCTTCCTTCATAAACATGGAAGATGTTGATCACTTCCATTCTTCCCTATGATGTAAGGTCCCTTTGTAAAGGCCTCATCCCTCCTTTGGTAGGATGAATGGCTCTTTACAAGTTGGTAGAACCTTTGAGGGTCCCTTTCTCTGATGATAGGATGCTTAGTGGTGACCTTTGGTTTTCACTCTGCTACCAATCATCCAAACTTTGCTCTTGTTAGATGAATCTTTCTCCCTTTCTAGAGGATGGAGTTCCTTGCTTGAAGAAGCTTGAAGGCTAGAAGTTGATACTTCCCTGTGTTTGAAGACTACCTTTGGAGCTGAAGCTTAAGGATCAAGAGGAGCAAGTTGATGCTTGTGGGAAGAAGATCAGGCTGAGATTGAGTGAAGAGCTGAGGCTTGAAGAAGAAAGAATGAGTTGACACTTATGTTAATACATTGAGAGCCTGCAGGGGCCAAGTTGATACTTGATTTTAGGGGTGAAGCCTGAAATTGGAATTTACTGAAGAGCTGAAGCTTGAAGTTGAAGGAGAGGGATAAGTTGATACTTATGTTGGATGTATTAAAAGCTCAGAGAAGCAAGTTGACACTTGCTATTGAAGATGATAGCCTTGAAGAGTGGTTGAGGACTGATGACTGAACTGATGTCAGAGGTTGCTTTGCTGTGAAGCTGTGGGAGTGGTTGATCTGCTTTCTTTCTTTGTCTGTTTGCTTGCTGTGCAACTGTATTGATGTGACTTGTTTGATTTGCCTGATGCATTAGAATAAGTTCATCTCTAGACTGATGTAAACTAGGAGCATGATTGCACTAGAGGTTGAGTTGCTCCCTCTGCTTGTATTTTTACTGTATGGCTTTGCTTGCGGGTATTCGGTAGAGCTCAGCTCCCTTGCCTATGTGGTTTGTGGTTTGCTTGATGGCATTTTACTTCATTTCCTCTGTATGATTGTAGTTTATATTTTGCTTGATAGCATGTTATTTCTTCTGATTGCAGTTATTCATATCTGGCTTGAGGTTGAGATGAGCTTGTGGAGGCTGATGCCCCACACACATTTCCTCCCTCACTTGCATTGCATGCATTTTACAGTCATTTACTATTTACTGTTTAAGCTGATGCTTTATCTGTTTCTGTTTATCATTGACATGATCCCTTAGGAATCTCATTTCCTTTGATAAGGAAGTGATGATTAGAACTATAGGTTGAAACCTATGCATGACAAATTCTAGGAGTCCCCTGTTTCAAACCTCAACCATAGGATGAATCCTTGGCATGACAACATTAGGACTTGATAGTCTCCCTCTTAGTTGTCCCTCTCTCTTCTCATCTCAAAACAAATCAAAATATAGTAATAAAGGTTAACTGACGTCATACGTTACGAGCCTTAAGCTATCTGAGAAAGGATTGTTGGAGAGTTTCTTTTCAACAGTCTGGATGTTTAGTATGGCACCCTTTGGGTGACATGCGACACATTCACTCTCAGGTCATAGTCTCTAGTGCGATATTGGTTGCAAACATCCATAAAAAACAATTCTTCCGTAAAAGACAGAAAAAAAAATGCAAATGTTTTTGTCCCGTGGGCCCATAATTCAAAGGAAGCTTTTCTGAAGAAAAGAGTGTCGTTACCTTTCAGTTCTACCGCAAATGATAACGCCTAAGTCTCCAAGGGTCGAGCTGCGTACGCCAAACTGCTGGAACTGTTTGTTAACCCTACTCGAAAAAACAGATGAATCTGAATTCCCGTAATCCGTATTATCCCGAACTACGCAAGCTCTAATCTCTCATACCTGTTGAGAGTACGTAGGCACAATATTGATGTATTGGCGAGCCACCTTCCCCCATCCCATAACTCGTAGTTAGTCGAACTACGCTGACTCTGATTTCTCATTCTCTGATGAGAATACGTAGGCATAAAGCGCGACGCTTTGCCGAGTCATTTTCTTTTCTTTTCAGACCAGCCTTGATAGGTAGATAGTTAAACAACCCGTCAGATAAACATAACAAGCGTGAATACCATCGAGTACGATGGACGTGAGGGGTGCTAATACCTTCCCCTTGCGTAACCGACTCCCGAACCCATACAATGGTTGCGAAGACCTTGTCTTATACCTTTTCGTCAGGTTTTTCCGATCGTTTCCTTTCCCGCTCTGAGGGATAAATAACGAAAGGTGGCGACTCTTCTGTTTTGTCGGCACCTTGATTTTGCGGTAGCGACAGCTGGCGACTCTACTGGGGACTTGATAGTTTCCTGGGATCCAACGTCCCTTATGCGAGTCAGTTTGGGGATCCAACGTCCCCTGCGAGAGTCAATCCTAGCGCTTGTATGATTACTTGTTGGGTTGTGTTTGTTTATCGCATTTTATTTCCCGCATTTTATTTTCAGTATGATATGATTATCTGTGCTGTTGTGGGAGGGGCATTCTGATGAGTGAGAAGCCAGACCCAGGCTCGAGTGTACTTAGCATTAGTTGTGGAAATTAGTGGGCGCGTGCTTGCTTTGCAGGCACTAGTGTCTCATGAAATCCACGTTTAGACGAGGTTCTCCCGGTTGACTTCTTTTTCGGCCCTTTGGGCCTGAGGGGTTGTTGGTTTGGAGGATTGTCGACTCTAGGGACCGATCATTTGGAATTCAGCTAAGTGAGGCCGCTTCAGGAGATGGTGATGCCACACCTTCTGGGTATCGTATCACCCCTCTTGAATGTCTGTGACGCTGATGACCGTATAGGATGCCGAACTTGTGTCAGTTTAGGTCCATACCTGTGAGCAGGGTTGGGTTTGTTTCAGGAAGCCTTAACCTTTAGACTACCTGGTTTTCTTGATAGTGAATCAGTTTTGTTGGTATTAAAGGTCCGCATCATCAGATGTATATGTGTTCTTGACGGAGCAGAGTTATGGTCCTGTACCAGAGGTCCTTATCTTCAGAGATGTTTGTTCTTGATAGAACAAATTTATGGTCCTGTATCAGAGGTCCTTATTATCAAATG
This sequence comes from Lathyrus sativus, assembly GCA_963859935.3. Classification (NCBI taxonomy): domain Eukaryota; kingdom Viridiplantae; phylum Streptophyta; class Magnoliopsida; order Fabales; family Fabaceae; genus Lathyrus; species Lathyrus sativus. The sequence continues at coordinate 522,798,044 of OZ012738.1, forward strand.
TGTGTTTGTTCTTGACAGAGCAGAATTTATGGTCCGATACCAGGGTTTTCTTCTTATTAGAGATAATGGTTGTTCTTGACAGAGCAGTATTGTGGTTTTGTTGATACATGACCTTCATCTCCTCAACAACACAGTCGTCTTGATCTCCTACTGCATGATTGCATTTTACATTGCTTTGCATACCCATTTGCATTTCATTAACGTGTGTCTGTGTTGCAGGTACCGTTTCCCCCGATTCAAGTTTTCTTGCCTTCTGTTGTGCTATTATGGGTTCTCTGAGGAAGATTGTGGCCTACAAGCTCCCCACTCCTGATGTTGTTCAGCTGACTGGTTTGATTGCTTTGGCAGATGATTCTGTGAGAGATGAATTCAGAAAGTCTTACGGTAAACTGCTCAGCCTGGTTCGTAAACCCTCTGTGTTTGAGTTGAATGGGTTGCACGCCCTGCTGCAGTTCTACGATCCTCCTTTGAGATGCTTTACTTTCCAGGACTTTATTCTCGCACCCACACTGGAAGAGTACGCTGATTTGTTAGGTGTGCCTATCAAGAGTCAGATGCCTTTTGTTCATATGGATGCTGAGCCTAATCTGGCTAGTCTAGCTCCCTCACTTCATCTGGATGCCTCCGAGTTGGTCTTGTCTAGTTGGAACAAGGTTCTCGGTTTCTCCTTGCAGTTCTTAGTGGGAAAAGCTCAACAGTGTGCCAAAGACGGATGTTGGATCGTGTTCAACGCCATCCTTGCTCTGTGCATACATGGCATCATTCTGTTCCCCAATATGCCTGACTTTGTAGACTTTGACGCCTTTCAAATCTTTGCATCAGGGAATCCAGTCCCTACCTTGATTGGAGATGTTTACCATTCCGTCCATTACAAAAACGAGAACAGAAGGGGTAAGAATGTCTCGTGCTGTGTACCCCTGCTCTATAGATGGCTTGATAGTCATCTGCCTAAGAAGGGTCCCTTTACTTCGTCTGCAGCCACAGCTGAGTGGCCTGAGCGTTTGATGAGTCTGTCAGCGGAGGATATTGCCTGGTTTGATAGAGATAGGTTGGGTACCGAGATCATCTTCAGCTGCAGCGGGTTTCTGAATGTGCCTTTGATAGGCAGGAAGGGCTGTATAAACTATAATCCATCTCTGCTGGTCCGACAGTTTGCTTATGCTTTGAGAGCTCCACCGAAGGATGAAGAGGTGCAGGAATCTCTGTACCTCACTGGTCTTCTAGAGGGGGATATGTTATCTAAGCTTCAGCACGCTTGGAATGGTGTCAGTAAGCGGGGAAAACCGTTGCTGGGGAAAAGTAATAGCCAAGCCTACGCTCCATATGTGACCTGGATCAGAGCTAGAGCAGATGTTATAGGGATGTCGTTTCCTCCTGCCAAGCCAGAAAGCCCTCCAGTGATTGAAGAGCCTACCACCATGCCTATTCAACAGCACAATCAGGTGTTAGCTGAGCGAGATGAGCTGAGGAAGGCAAATGAAGAACTGGAGAAAGAATTGGCTCAACTCAGAAGCGAGAAAAGCGAAGCCGTCCATTCCTTCAAGAGGCAGACAGAGCTGGTGAACCAGTTAGGGACAGATTTGACTAAGCAGATGGCTGAGCGTGAGCGTTTGGATCGGGACTTCAAAGTCGTTAATGACGTACTAGCTACTAAGAAGCAGCACTTGGATGAAGCGTACCGGAGAATATCCAAGTTTAATCAGCATTGGAAGGCCACCCTAGCAAACGGCAAAGAACGGGAGGATAAGCTGAAGCAACAGATCTCCAAGCTGAAAGCCCAGGTGAAGGCTAGTGATAAGAGGTTTGATGAAGAAACCGCTCGCAGATATGCCGTTGAAGGCCAGCTCAACAAGGCTCTTGCTAACCTGAAGGAGCGCAAGCTGATGTTTGAATCCAAGAAGCGGAAGTTGGAAGATTGTTTCGGTGAAGAAGCATGGGAAGATTCGGTTGAAGGTCTTCAATACACCATTATGCAGAGAGAGTTACTCGTCAAAGGGTTGCTCACTCGACCCGATCATCCAGAAACGAAGGGGTTGTTAGAAGAGTTTTGTGCCCGTGGCTTTGCTTGACTATTTGTAATCCTTTTGTGTTGATCATTGTTGTACGCTGACCATCACCAGGCTTGTTGGTTGAGGTCATGCTATTGATTCAGCTTATACTCAGTGACGTTGTATACCGCCTTGATGGGCTTTCTTTATGTATATGAGATATTATTTCCATGACTGGACTCGGATTTCTTATTATCAGCACTGGCACTCAAGCACTAGGATCGGGGGATATCTCCCTAACGCACAGACACACGTTTGCATTTGCATGAAGCATCTGCATAACGAGCACTTTGTCGTTTTTCTAACCCTTTGTGTATCCAGGTTGTTCTAGGATTGATCAAAGACCAATCCACCGCTATCCGACCAGAGCAAATCGAGCTAGAGCTATGGAGCAAGTGCAGACAGACGTTCAAGAACTCCGAGAAAGGATGGACCGCTTCATGGAGCTCATGCAAGTGGTCGCCAACGGCCAGGATCAGCTCAGAACTTTGGTTCAGCCTCTAATTTCAAGGGTTGACAGCAATGGTGTACTCCATGGTAGGACTGTTCCAACCCCTCCACCTGTTGAAACTCCTCAGAATGGCATCCCCGTGACTGGGGGGAACGGTAGTGCCAACGGCAATGTGATCTCTGTCGCTACTGCGAAAATCGGCGCCGGTTGAACAGAAGAGTCGCCACCGTGCGTTATTTCTCCCAAAGGAGGGAAAGGAAACGCTCAGAGTAAACCTAACGCAAAGACGAGAAAGGAATGGTCATCGCAACCAAATCCTGGATTCGGGAGTCGGTTACGCAAGGGGAAGGTATTAGCACCCCTCACGTCCGTCGTACTCGACGGGATCCACGCTTGTTTTCTGTCGAAAGGATTGTTATTCTATCTACTCTACAGGTCTGGGGTTAAAAGAAAAGAAAATGACTCGGCAAAGTATCGCACTTTATGCCTACGTATTCCCGTCTGGAACGAGAAATCAGAGTTAACGTAGTTCGCCTACCTACTGGAAAGGAGGGGAAGGTTGCTCTCTAGGATATCGCATCCTATGCCTACGTACTTTCATACAGCATGAAAGATCAGAGCAAACGTAGTTCGGGCCACGTATGACACAAGTCTGTCTTGATTGTTTTTATCTCCTTCTGAAAAAGGGTTTTTCTGATTAATAGTCCAAGCGGACAAAAATGACGTTTTGATGGGTTTACATTCTTTTACGGAAGAAGTGTCTTTTATTGTGTTTGAAATATTTATTGTGTTTTTCTGTTTGTTTTGAGAAAGAAGAGACAGAACTCTAACCTATGGTTGAAAAGGGAATCAAACTAACCTAATGTTATCATGCATGGGTTAAGACCTAATGTCTATCATGTCCCTCTCTTGCCCAGAGAGAAACAGAGATCCTAAGGGAATAGACGGAAAAAAAGCAGCATATATACAGTAAAGCAGTAAAATGCATGAATGCAGCAGTACAAGCGAGGCAAGGGAGTCCCACTCAACCTCGAACCTAGAAAACAACAGGCAAAAGCGAACAAAATTCGCTTTCAACCTAACAGGTTAATTGGCAAACAATACAGTCCGGGAAACTCAAACAATACATCAAAAGCCTATAAACAGCAACAATAAACAGCAACTCTACACAGCAAGCTCCATCAACATCTATCTTCAAGTCATCTTCAAACATCTACAAGCTTCAATCAAGCATCTATCTTCAAGGAGGAAAACCCTAACAGTAATCATTTTCAACAGCTTCAAGCAGCAGGGCTTCAAACAGCAGCAGTCACATGCACAACTTCAACAGCACAATCTTCAAACAATGACTGCTACCTTTAATCTTTCATGGCTTTTCTTCAAATCAAACTCTCCAGGATGAGGAACAATTAATAGGATGAATTGGGATGTTAAACAGTTAGTTGACCACCAAAGGTGGCAAGCAGACTGTTAACAAAATGTAGAATGTTTCTCTCAAGAGTTCTATCTCTTAGATACTGTCACCAAACCTTCCAAAGGAAGGGGGGAGTATCCTAGAGAGACTCTGAATCATAGAGAGGGATGGAGGCAAACAAAGCCATCCATGTTTAAGAATCAAATTTCTATTCTAAGCTCTACCTAGCTCCTAGTTCCTGTAATCTCCAATAGCTGCAAGCAAGCTATACTCTTCATCAACTCTTGAAATTGATCTTCACTCCTTTTGTCTTCAATGGCTTCATCAACAAAGTCTTCACTCAAACCCATACCCCAAGCAAGCCCAATACCCCACACAATCAAACAATAACCCTAGAAAGGGCACAGCATACAATCAATCAATTAAAAGAATATACTAAAAGTATTAATATAACAAGGGAAATTCTAATATTTTCTAAGGGATCTACTACACTTACCCATAATACCCCTATAGTCCCATCTTCTAATTCAACTTAAAAACCCAAAAAAGAAATTGTTTTGGTACACCTATGCTATGTTCAAAACCCTAATTAACTAGTCTAATAGTTTCTAACTAAACTACCTAAAATAAATCCTAAAAAAATTGGTACAAAAACCAGGGGCACCTAATATCCATATCTAGTTGTACTAAAAAGAATGGGGTGAAAAACCTAAAGGAAACTCTCATACTAAATTCTACAAATGGTAGCATCAACTAAAAGAATTAAAAAAAGCAATTAAATGTAAAAATAGGCAAAAAAATATAAAAATGAAGTAAAATGACAATTTTATGACTTTATATTTTTCTTGACAAAAAATGGAAAGTGGGAAAAAAATCCCATTGAAAAATAATGATTTTTCAATTTATTATGGATTTTCAAAGTTATAAAAAATTTTGGAGTGAAATTAATGTAAAATGATGCAGGGAGGTATGAACAGAAATTAAATGCAGTTGGTTTGGTGCTTTGGGCCCAGATAGGGGGGTGGTGTTAGTAAACACGCCTGGGCCCAGCAATGATTCAGAAAACATTAAAAAAAATCAAAAGAAAAATCACAAAATGACGGTGCGAATAGAAAGAAAATACAGTGAAAATATGGACTGGGCCTTGCATGGGGGTGGAAATAGCGAAATTCATTAAAAGCCCACGCCAGCGTTTTAATGAAACGTTGCGTTCTACACACCAGCTTCCCTCTCATTTCTTCGTTTGAATCTCAGCCGCTAGATCATTCTCTAGTCAACAAGTCTTATGCGCATCCAACGGCGATGAGGTCGTCCCTAACCTTGAGCAACTAGGGTTTTCAGAAACCATGGAAATACATCCTCCATGCAACAGAATTCGACCAGCTTGTTCTCCCTCGTTCCTCCACCAAATGCCTCGATACAAAAACCAATTTTAATCCATTTTTCCCGTAGAATACAACCATGGTGTTGGTTTGCATTAAAACCCTCTCTATCGTCCAAACCGAAAGGTATAACATCATGGATTCAACATTTCATCAGGTTTCGATCATCACCAAACTCACCATTCTTTATACAGAAATAATCCTTAGGCTATACTGATCAAAAATAACTAATCATTTAAGATTCTAACAGCTTAATCACTATGTTCTATGCCTCAACAGAATTCATGTGCATCCATCAACCTTCACCAAATCTTGCTAAAGTCTCCAAAAACAATCATCTAACCACCTAAACCATGTTTAACCTAACAATTCTACCTCATGCTACCTAATTCAAGCCAAATCGTGAGAAACACTAACCTGGTAGGAAGATGAAAACAGAAGGTTGATTTCTTCAATTCAAAGCTTGCAATGTTCTAGGATCATTCAATGGACTATGATCTTGATTCTGTATGCAACACTTCTTGCTCAAACCACCTGGATCCTCATAACCGACTTCAATTGCACTTGGATGTGAGAATTTTGCAGAGCACGATTCAGGCCACTATTCACTCAGATCTTGGTTGCAATGTGATCAATGATGATTGTTGAATAGAATAGCAACAAAATCTTGAAGGAATGATGAAGAAATAAGAAGATTTGAAGCAATTTGCAAAAGAGTAAGATGAAGTGAAACTATGAGTTTTTGATCAAAATGAAGTTCAACCTTGCTTTGGATCAGTTAGAATGAATATATAGATGATGATGGAAAGTTCCAGAACTTGCTAGATTGATCTCATGAGAAGTTGCTCATATCTTTGCATGAGAAAGTGAAATTGGTGAGTTGTAAAAATCAGTCCATGAAACCTTGTTGCATCTCTTTATTCTCACTTGAAAATCTCATTAGGTGATATTTTGAACATGTGGAAAGGCCTTGCTAGCTTGCACATTAATCCCTTGTATGCATTGGATGTGTAACTTCAATTATAAGCAAACCATGATAATTCCCAAATTCTGATCTCAAACCCAAAATCTAACATTGCCAATGGTCTTAAAATGCCCTTTACCTTCAAAATGGTTGGTCATATGCTTGGTTTTGCTTTTATATCAAAAATTCACAATTTTGGCCATTTACAAATATACTTTTTCCTTTATAATTGGTCAATTTTGCAATTCTAAGCTATGAGCATTTCCAACTTGCCACAACCACTTTTCTAGACTCAAAATGTCATTTGGAGCAAGTTTTATGTTGAACATTTCTTCATTTGAAATTTGGAAATAGGAGTTTTGGGCATATGCTTGAAATGACCTGTAATTCCACTTTCCCAAAATACCCCTGGCTTGCCAAGATCATAAGTAGAGTTCTACAAATCAGATGAAGGCATACCATACCTTTCTAGAAAGCTACGATCATGAGGAACAACTTTCATGTTGTCCAGAAATCCATTTTAAAACTCCTTGAGGGGTAAAAGTTGCTTGGAAGTCAAGTAACTTTCACAGACAAATTTCAGTGTCCTCAGATGACCTGTAACTTGCAAGAACCATAACTTGAGTTCTATAAATCTCCTTGATGTCTTCCACCACTCAAATTAAAGGTCTTGAGATACTATACAAGTTTCATGTTGGCCAAGGATCCATTTGAGACTTGCATTTTGAATTATCTTGCTTGGAAGTTTGCCCTAAATCAGGGGATTTTACTCAGAAACCCTAATTCAGAAACTTCTCTTCTTCTTGATTCCTTTTGATTTCTCCTTTGCAAAACACCACATCCATATCCACATGTCAAATGAGGCATCCCACATCTTCCAAACAGGCCTTGATGCCCTTCAATCAAGCATATAACCTAGGGTTGACCTAGGGTTGACCCAGATGAAACCCTAGTTGACTGTCTTCAACTGCATCTCTTGTAACCATGCCAATGACTTGTCTCACTCTCACAATGACACTTTAGGTCTTCCATGCCCTCAATTCATAGCTCACAACTTCTCTGATGATCTTCATATATCCTTAAGATAGGAGAGAAACCCACTAATTGGTCCACTAACTTCTCAAGCTTCAATTTCTTTCTGATGACTTGGATAGGCTTGAATTTGAATAAGAACCTCTTGATATGCTCATAGAGATAAGAATGGCACTTGGTCCCTTGTTGGACGGCTTGCCCATGCTATGCTATGCAGATGAATAAATTATGTACATGACCTAATATGCAAATGCTAAAGCTATGAGACATAAACCAAGTTAAGTAGGTTGAGCAAATTTTAGGGTGCAACAGCTGCCCCTATTCAAATGACTTGGACCCGACTGGGTGAAACGCCCGGAGCCTTCAGACATTCGAGGTACAAGACAGTTGAATACTAATAACCCGAAAATTTGCCAACCGCAGAAATAAACCGCACAACCGTTTGGGGAACAAATCTGATTTCAACACCATCTTGTCAATACTGGAATGAACTTATTGACTTCACTGGGAGAAGTACTTCTGTCAACAAAACATGACCCTGCCACTGATACAGGAAAATAACACCGTCATCACTACGGGTAATAATCTGGGAAAATAACACCGCCATCGCTACGGGTAATACTCTGTCATTACTACGGGAAATAGCTCCGCCACCACTGCGGGAAAATAACTCCGCCACCACTACGGGAAATAACTCCGCCACCACTGCGGGAAAATAACTCCGCCACCACTGCGGGAAATAACTCCGCCACCACTGCGGGAAATAACTCCGTCACCACTGCGGGAAATAACTCCGCCACCACTACGGGAAATAACTCCGCCACCACTGCGGGAAATAACTCCGCCACCACTGCGGGAAATAACTCTGTCACCACTACGGGAAATAACTCTGCCACCACTGCGGGAAATAACTCCGCCACCACTGCGGGAAATAACTCTGTCACCACTACGGGAAATAACTCCGCCACCACTGCGGGAAATAACTCCGTCACCACTACGGGAAAATAACTCCGTCACCACTACGGGAAATAACTCCGCCACCACTGCGGGAAATACTCTGTCAAATACAGGAAAATAACTCCGCCTTTGCTACGGGAAATACTCTGTCAGATACAGGAAAATAACTCCGCCTTTGCTACGGGAAATACTCTGCCAGATACAGGAAAATAACTCCGCCTTTGCTACGGGAAATACTCTGCCAGATACAGGAAAATAACTCCGCCTTTGCTACGGGAAATACTCTGTCAAATACAGGTCCTCTGCCTATCTTTGCAGCAGCTGGCTCTATCAATCATATGGGCGACACAATATGAGTCTAGTCTTCCGATCTTCAGTGCTGACATGGCAGCAAATCTGAGAAGGACTCTACTAGGGATTTTCTGAATCCACATTGCCAGGCAACTTCAAAAATCGATTCACGAAATCTTTTGATATTGTTATAACAGCAATCCTGAAGAAATACTCCGCTAGAGGGGTAAGAGAAACTTAAACAAGCACCTCTGTGGGGAATAATGCCACAGTTGACATTATCATTACATGTCTCACACCGAGATCTTGAATGTTTGGTAATTAATTTGAGCAAGAGCTCTCTCCACCTGCAAGGGAAACAGCACTTGAAAACAAACGGTTAACCAACCTGGCTTATGTTTCAAAATGCAGATGTTTGACAATGGCGTAATGCTCCATTCGACATGGAAATGCTACGCGTTTTTTATTCGGTGGATGCAAATATGACACCATATGCTGATGCAAATGCAGGCTCGAACTTTTGGGATGCAGAAAACTGCTTCAGCAAAATAAATGCTGAAGACAACGCCAACTCCGCCGGGGATAACAGGCGTCACGGAATTATCCCAGCAAAATAAATGCTGGAAGAGTGAAGCCCGCTTCGCTGAGGAATAACTGAATGCGCCAATCATGATTGGACTTCTGCTGGAGAGTGAACGGGTATCACACGGTATTCCGACAAAATAAATGCCGGGACACACAACCAACTCTGTCGGGAAGATTTTTAACCTTTGAGTTCCACTGGGAGGAAAGAAAACACTTGCTGAAAAGAGAACTCCGCGGGGGTCGAAACGATTCTCTTGGGGAAAATCAACTGTCTCCGCTGGGGGAGAGTAAATGACCATACGGGGAAGGGAATCTCTACTGGGAAGAGTAAACTGTCTGGGCACAACTCACAAGTTAGGAGATATTAGTCTTCTGAGGCTAAACCACTCTGCTTGGGATACACTGCCTGAACACAACCTTCGATCTTGGAATCATCAATTCTGTTGAGAGTAAACGACCCTGCTGGAGAATGTCCTTCGGATAAGCTGCGACTAGCTGGGAAATTTGATCATTCTTTAGTAAGGAACATTGTCATCTCAGAAGCGCGACTTGCGTGGGGATCGAGTCTTTCCGTTACGAGCTTCTGGTCAGTACTGCAATCTTTTGATCGTCCACTTCATATGGTCAAGAACCCTGCAACACCACAAACGAGACAAGACAAGTCTATGCAACCAAATCTATTCAGGTTAGCGTTAATGACATTATCTTCAGTTAATTCAAAGTTTTAGCAATTATTGGCAAGGGCCAGCGATGTTATACACTTGCTAGTTTTATTAAACCTTGGCGTTTGTCATGTACAAAACAGTAAAGAACCAGCATCAAATACTGAATAACATGTTTTATTGATTGGGCCCCTAAATGGGCGGAGTTTTGTACACGGGATGTAACTCCTGAAAAGAGGAAGCTACACACAACAAATATACAAGTATGCACAAGAATCATAAATACAATGACAAATCAAATTTGCACACATGTCTGCAACGGGATGCAGACGAACATCATGAGCTGATCCTCCTATGACTCGCCTGACTCTAGTGCTTTCCCGGTATTCACACTTCCGAAGAGATTATATCTGATAATCAACCCCTCAGGTATATTCTCCCGCACCAAATACGCACCGCAGTATCAAACTCGGACCGCAGTCATTTGCTTTTCAAATCCCTAACTTTTGCGTGACCCGCCCTTTACGGGTTTTCAGTTCACCGGGATACCCATTTTTGCCGAAGCCGCCCAGTGTAGGTTTTCAACTTCGCGGGTGTACATTTTTCAATTTTATCCCTAATTTTTGCCCGAACCTTTCATTCTGTTTTTGGTTTGCCAGGATGCCCCATTTTTGCCTGGACTCTCTTTTTTCTGTCCAGCGGGTCGATTTCAAGCAAAGTATTTTTTAACTGCGTCCGAATTCACAGGCAACGTAAAGTCTTCACCGTCCATGGTGGACAACAACAAAGCTCCTCCTGAAAAGACTTTTTTGACAACGTATGGCCCTTCGTAGTTGGGGGTCCACTTCCCCCTGTGATCTGCCTGTGGCGGGAGAATCCTTTTTAGCACAAGGTCACCCGTCTGAAAGCTCCGAGGGTGTATCTTCTTATCATATGCTTTCTTCATTCGGCTCTGGTACAACCGACCATATGCTAGAGAAGCTAACCTCTTTTCATCCATTAAACTCAGTTGGTTCAACCTGTCCTTCACCCATTCTGCCTCATCTAGTTGGACATCTCGTAATACTCTCAGGGAAGGAATCTCAACTTCCAGTGGTAACACTGCTTCCATTCCATATACCAACAAGAACGGGGTTGCCCCGGTTGATGTGCGTATCGTCGTACGATAACTGTGCAAAGTAAAAGGTAGCATCTCATGCCAGTCCTTATAGGTCACCACCATCTTCTGAACAATCTTCTTTATGTTCTTATTGGCCGCTTCCACAGCGCCATTCATCTTGGGTCGATAAGGAGAAGAGTTGTGATGCTCGATCTTAAAACTCTGACACAGCTCCTTCATCATTTTGTTATTCAGGTTCGAACCGTTGTCGGTAATTATCCGCTCCGGGATTCCATATCTGCAAATGATATCTCGCTTGATAAACCTGGCTACCACCTGCTTGGTCACATTTGCATAAGATGCCGCTTCCACCCATTTGGTAAAATAATCAATTGCTACCAAAATGAACCGGTGTCCATTAGATGTCGTCGGCTCGATCTTTCCAATCATATCGATTCCCCACATTGAGAACGGCCACGGCGACGACATTACATTCAGAGGACTCGGAGGCACATGGATTTTATCCGCATAGATCTGACACTTATGACACCTCTTCGCAAACTTGAAACAATCAGTTTCCATAGTTAGCCAGTAATAACCTGCCCGCAGCAGCTTCCTCGTCATAGCATGCCCACCAGCATGTGTACCAAATGTACCCTCGTGTATTTCCTCCATGAGCAACTTCGCCTCTTTCTCGTCTACACAACGTAGTTGCACCAAGTCGTGATTTCTCTTGTATAGGACACCGTCCGGATTTAGATAGAAATTACCAGCCAATCTCCTGAGAGTCTTATGATCATGACTGGATGCCCCAGCCAGATATTCCTTGTTTTTCAGGAAATTATGGATATCAAAATACCAGGGTTTATCATCAGATGCTTCGTCAATGGAAAATACGAAGGCGGGTCTGTCAAGTCGAGAGATAACAATTCTGGGAGCCTCATTCCAGAAGTTGACTTTATACATGGAAGACAATGTGGCCAGGGCGTCAGCCATCTGATTCTCTGCTCGCGGTACATGATGTAACTCAACCTTGTCAAAGAAGGGCAACAATCTCCTCGCGTAATTCATGTATGGTATCAAATTAGGCTGACGTGTCTCCCATTCTCCTTTTATTTGATTCACCACTAGAGCTGAGTCTCCGTATACATCCAGATTTTTGATTCGCAAATCAATGGCTTCTTCAAGCCCCATGATACAAGCTTCGTATTCGGCTTCGTTATTGGTAACTGGAAAGGTTAATCGAGCAGTAAATGGGATGTGCGACCCGTGTGGAGTAATGATGATTGCCCCTATTCCGCTACCGTAGGAGTTCACAGCTCCGTCAAAGATCAACTTCCATTTGAAACCCAATTCTGGTCCTTCGTCCGGCAACGGTTCTTCACAATCTTTCATCTTTAGGTACATGATATCCTCGTCAGGAAAATCAAACCTCATTGATTGGTAGTCCTCAATAGGCTGCTCTGCCAAGTACTCAGATAATACACTCCCCTTTATAGCCTTCTGTGAGACATACTGGATGTCGTATTCGGTTAAAACCATATGCCAACGGGCTATTCTCCCCGATAATGCCTGCTTTTCGAATACGTATTTGATAGGATCCATCTTCGAGATGAGCATGGTTGTATGGTTCAGCATGTATTGTCTCAAACGCTTGGCGGCCCAGGCTAGCGCGCAACAAGTTTTTTCGAGCATTGAATACCGAGATTCACATTCGGTAAACTTCTTGCTCAAGTAGTATATTGCATGCTCTTTTCTTCCTGTCTCGTCGTGTTGACCGAGAACACAACCCATACTTCCCTCAAGAACTGTCAAATACATAATCAAGGGTCTCCCTGCCACTGGAGGTATCAAAATAGGAGGCTCTTGCAAATACTGTTTTATTTTATCGAACGCCTTTTGACAATTTTCATTCCATGTTACAGCCTGGTCCTTTTTTAACATCTTGAATAACGACTCACACGTAGCTGTCAGGTGAGATATGAACCGAGCGATGTAGTTCAACCTCCCTAAAAACCCACGCACCTCTTTTTCTGTTTTAGGCGTCGGCCTTTCTTGTATTGCTTTTATTTTTGCAGGATCAACCTCTATTCCTCTTTCGCTCACGATAAACCCCAGCAGTTTATCCGATCTCACCCCGAAGGTGCACTTGTTAGGGTTCAGTCTCAGCCTGAACTTCCTAAGCCTTTTGAATAGCTTCAGCAGATTCACCAAATGTTCTTCCTCCATCTGGGATTTGGCAATCATATCATCGACATAAACCTCGATCTCCTTATGCATCATATCATGAAAAAGAGTCGTCATTGCACGCTGATACGTTGCCCCAGCATTCTTTAATCCGAAGGGCATCACTTTGTAACAAAATGTTCCCCAAGGCGTTATGAAGGTAGTCTTCTCCATGTCTTCTGGCGCCATTTTAATTTGATTATAGCCCGAGAAGCCATCCATGAAGGAGAATACGGAAAATTGGGCAGTGTTGTCAACCAGCACATCGATGTGAGGAAGCGGGAAATCATCTTTCGGGCTCGCTTTGTTCAGATCACGGTAATCTACGCACATTCTCACTTTACCGTCTTTCTTTGGCACTGGCACGATATTAGCGACCCATGAGGGATATTTTGTAACAGCTAGGAAACCAGCATCCCACTGCTTTTGGACCTCCTCCTTAATTTTCACTGCCATATCAGGTCTAGTTCTGCGAAGCTTCTGCTTAACCGGCGGGCATTCTTCTTTTAGCGGTAGACGGTGCACAACCATACCCGTATCCAGCCCAGGCATGTCTTCATACGACCAAGCGAACACATCACTGTACTCTCTGAGCATTTCAACCAGTCTTCGCTTGACGTCGCTCTGCAGCGCGGCTCCTATACGGATGTTCCTTTCAACCCCTTCCGACCCCAGGTTAATAATTTCAATAACCTTCTCGTGAGGCAGAATGATTCGTTCTTCTTGCTTTACCAACCAAAACAACTCTTCTGGAACGTCGCCATCTTCAACAATCTCTTCTTCGGCCTGAAATACCGGGTGCTCAAAGTCGAAATGAGTCATAGGCGGTTCAATGATGTCATCTGAAAATATTATCCTGCAAAAGGAATGGTTAAATGCTTCAAAATATGTATAAAGCGAATAACCACGTTGCCATTTTATTGTAAAACACAAAAACAGGAAAAACAGAGATCGCAATATTTGTACATGAAAAACGCCTTTTATTTAATGATTAAACAACGCAATGTACATAATAACACGACCCTAAGCAAAATCACGATGCCCCGGGTAAGACACCGGATTATTCAACAATTAAGAAAACAAAGTATTACTGTTTGGTAGTCACAGGAACAATCTCCTGAATAGACCAATTGCATAATCCTTGTCCTGGCACGCTCGGCTGAATCCAGGCGTCCATATCGCAGTCACTGTCTCCTTCTTCGGAATCGGAAACAGCGTTGATGGCTTCGTGATACACTCCACTAGCTGTGATTGTTATTGGTCCTTTGAAACGGGGTGCCCCTGCAACAGGCGTTGATGATGACGGTTGATATCCCAGCCCAAATCTGTCCATCTTCACGGGAATATCCAGAACCTTGCCCCAGCCTTTTGTCTCACCAGTCTTCACTAGAGCCTGAGCCTCCTTGTATGACGAGACGGCCACCTCTGACGCTTTACTCGACCCTGGAACTTTGTCTTTGATGCGCAACCCTTCAAAGGCTTGACAGGGTGTTTCATGAATCTCGCCGTCGACTTCTACGTACTTGAACGATGACAGATGGCTAACCAATATATCTTCTTCTCCACAGACTGTGACCACACTGTCCCCTACCATGTATTTCAGCTTTTGGTGTAAGGTAGACGTGACTGCCCCAGCACCATGGATCCATGGTCGTCCGAGAAGACAGCTGTATGCTGGCTGGATGTCCATAATGTAAAATTCAGTTTCAAAAATCTCCGGTCCCACCTGTAGAGGTAACATTATGGATCCAAAGACTGTCCTTTGTGTACCATCAAATGCCCTGACCACCAAGTCACTAGGCGTACAAATGATTCCCCTGATGTCCAATTTGATCATTGCTTTCTTTGGCAGCACGTTTAAGGAAGATCCGGTATCTACCAGTACATGGGACATGACTGAGCCCCTACACTCAACTGAGACGTGCAACGCCATGTTATGCTCTCTCCCCTTCGGGGTCAAATCAAAGTCCGTAAATCCCAAGCTATGGCCTGCGTTCACATGCGCCAACACCCCCTCCAACTGATTCACAAAAACATCTTGGGGTACGAATGACGTATCCAGAACTTTCAACAATGCATTCCTATGAGCTTCAGAACATAATAGCAACGACAATATGGATATTTTCGATGGCGTCTGTTGAAGGTGCTCAACAATCTTATAATCACTCTTACGAATAAGACGCATAAACTCTTCTACATCTTTCAATGACGTTTCTTTTTCGTTCCTCTGCACAGGGACATTCTCATTCATCTTTCCTTTTCCTTTCGCCAGTCGTTCAGCCTCTACCTCAGGCGATATAAAAATTCTCCCACTTCTCGTCATCCCTCCGGTCCTGACGACGTTGTCTACAACCTCAACTGGCTGTTTATTAATATCAATTTTCACCCCATCACAGTATGCTTCCAACCCATAGGTCCAGGGTATTGCCTTAGTGCTCTCATAAGGGATTGGTCCTGCCTTGGTGATAGTAATCGGCGGTCGCCTGGCTGGCGCTGTTATAGTTATTGTTTTTCGGGGGACCGTCACGGTAGCTACGTCACTTTGCTCATCCGCTGATAACTCTGTAGGTTCTTCAACTGCCGTTCTGTCGAATTGTAATGTGCCTCCATCTATCAAGGTCTGAATACCTTTCTTCAATTCAACGCAACCCCCAGCTTGGGTCCAACACTCTAAACAAAACTCATCGCAGCCCGGATACACACCTCCTTTCAATAATCTGCTCTTTATCTCACACAACGGTGTCTTTAGGTCATCAACATTCATGATCAGGTTCAAACCCTCCTCCGCTAAAATAGCATTTGCCCCGTGGTTGGGCATGGGCTTTTGTACTATGTTCGGACCTGCCTGTCCAAAATTGATAGCCTTGCTATCCAACAGATCTTGCACCACATGTTTGAACGCGTGGCAACTCTCTATGTCGTGGCCAGGAGCCCCGGAGTGGAACTCACAGTGCTTGTTCGCGTCAAAGCCGTACGGAGGAGTGCCTGTTACTGGCGCCATAGTCCTCTTTTCCACCAAGTTCAAACCCAGTAACGTCTGTAGCAATTCTGCATACGTTGAAGGAGGCGTTTCAAACACCCTCCTTGGTTTGCCCCCCTGGATTCTGTGCTGGGCAGGGTGTACCCCCTGTTGTGGCTGCTGCTGCTGTGGTGGTATTGGTTGTTGCTGAAATGGAATTGTGACACTTGCCACCTGTTGCGGATGATTGTACTGATTTCGACCTCTGCCCCGGCCTCGACCTCGGCCCCCGAATACTGCACTTGCATCACCTTGACGGCGACCACCGAAAGCCCTTCTGTTACTACCAGCTGAAGTGGATTCCTCAGCTTGGAATCTTCCCAGTTTAATATTGCTTTCAATTTTCTCACCCATCAAGATTAGGTCCGAGAAACTGCCCAAGGAAGTATGAAACAGCTTGTCATAAAACACACCAGTAAATGTTCCTATGAACATATCATTCATCTCTTTGTCATCCAGCGGAGGATGAACTCGTGCGGCCATGTCGCGCCACCTCTGCGCATAGTCTTTGAAGCTCTCATCTTTCTTCTGGGACAACCCCTGCAATTGGACCCGGTTGGGTGCCAAGTCACTATTATACTTATAATGGGCCACAAACGCTTCGGCCAGCTGCTTCCAAGTCTTTATCTGAGTTGGCTCCAACCCCATGTACCATTCAAGGGAAGGACCAGACAAGTTGTCTTGAAAGAAATGCATCAGCATCCTCTCATCGTTTGAATAAGCCGACATCCTTCTATAGTATGATCGCACATGCACCTTTAGACAGGTATCCCCCTTATATTTTTCGAATGTGGGAGCTTTGAATTTTAGCGGTACCCTCAGACCAGGCACCAGACCCATTGTGGTCATATCTAAACCAACAACACTTTGATTCACAACACCTTTCATCTGCTCCTCGAGCATCTTGATTCTCTGAGAATCATCCATAGGACCTTCAAAACCTCCACCAGAGAAAGCATCTTCTTGCTGATCTTCTAGCCAATTACCGTTCCCATTTCCGTATCCATCGTACCCGTTGTTACGCCCAAATCTAGTCTGATTCATTACAGGGCCCCGCCCCCTGTTACCATAGCCCGGAGCGACTCCAGCAGGTCCAAAAGACATTATCCCAGCACCATTTCCATTACCGAATCCGCCATAACCCTGATTGGTAATACCGAATCCGTCCTGTCCGAAGCCCTGAGCGTTGAAGCCGTACTTCCCAGCATGATCAAACCCCTGGTCATTAAAGCCAAATCCGTTGTTACCGAAGCCATTACCTCCCATATTATCACCACCCAGATTGACATCTCCAAACCCAACGTTGTTGACGACAGTCTCGTTACCGATTCCTGCGTTACCGTTCTCGGCGGCAGCGTCGTTGTTTACATTGACAGCAGGTATGTTCACCACAGGTGGAGCTACCGGTGTAGGAGTACCATCCCCGTGAATAGTGTCAACTCGCACAGAATTATGGTCTTCGTTTCCGTGCCCAGCATTTCTCATCAGCAAAGGCTGCACCAAAGCTTGCAAGTTCTCCTGGCCTTTCACAATGGTCTCCATTGTTTGCATGAATAGCGCCAGCTTCTCACGCATGTCCTGCATTTCATTCTGCATCTGATCCATAACTCTTCCGCAGTTGGTACGAGTAGAGTATCGGTGCGGGCGTTGACTTTCAATCCTGAAAAGACCTGTACGGTGCGGGAAATGAGATACAGTTCAATAATCACCTGTAATGCAATATGAATGTGAATGCAATGCAATATGTGTCTGTGCATTAGGGAATATCACTCCCCGGTTCTAGTGCGAATGTGTCAGTGTGGTGACAGTGACAGCAAGACGAAGTTCGGAGCCGAGTCATAGAAAACACCTCATATATTGCAGAGAAATCCATCAAGTCAGGAATACAATATCAATGAGTGTACAATAAGAAGGCATGACCTCAACCAACAATCCTGGTGATGGTCAGCACAATGTAAATAAAGCATACACATTAATACATGAAATGGTCAAGTGCTCCCATAGGCCTAGTACTCCTCTAATAACCTCTTAGTCTCTGGATGACTTGGTCGGGTAAGCAGACCCTCAACAAGTAGATCTCTTCGCTTGAGAACACGTTGTAAATCACCAGCGGATTCCTCCCATGCCCCTTCTCCGAAGCGATCCTCTAGCTTCCGTTTCTGAGACACAGCCTCTTTCTTGCCTTCGATGGCCTTGTTCAATGCGTTCTGAAGACTATATCTTGCCATCACCTCCTCTTCATACTTTTTATTGCTAGCCTTCAACTGATCTTCGAGTTCAGAAATTTGCTGCTTCGATTTGTCTTCCCTCTTTTTGTTGTTGGTTAGCGTAGCATTCCACGTTTTGTTACAAGAAGAGATTTCCCGGTGGGCGGCATCGAGTGCTTTCTTCTTGGACTCCAACATATCATGAGAGCTTCTGAATTCTTTCCCCAGGCGTTCACGCTTCTTTTTCTCTTCGGTCAATTCAGCACCTAGCCTGTTTACTAACTCAGTCTGTTGTTGGAAAGAATGTACAACCTTGTTCTTCTCACTACGCATCTGAGCCAGTTCCTTTTCTAACTCTTCATTAGCCAACAACAAGGCTTCCTTCTCTTTTACAACTCGCTCGTAGACCTCCATAGTAACGGTGGTTGGTTCCTCTACTGGAACATGAACATGGACTGGTGCAGCTGGAAACGGCATTAGCAACTATTTTGCTCTCTCTTGGATCCAAACTTTGTATGGTACATAAGCCTGACAATCATTCTTCCCCAATAGTGGTTTCCCTCTTTTGTTGGTACGCATCCAAGCGTGCTGAAGCTTGACTAGTAACTCTCCATTCAAGTCACCGGTGAAGTACAAAGATTCCTGTACTTCTTCCTCCCTAGGTGGGTTCTTCAATGCGTATCCAAACTGGCGAACAAACAGAGATGGATTATAATTGATGCATCCTTTCCTTCCTATCAAGGGCACGTTCGGATACCCAGAGCAACTGAAAATAAGCTCAGACCCCAGCAAGTCTCGGTCAAACCACTCGATGTCTTCAGAAGATAGTCTCATCAGGCGCTCTGGCCAGTCAGCTGTAGTTGCACCATCTACAAAAGGTCCCTTTAGGGGGAGGTGGCTCTTAAACCACATGTACAGCAAAGGCACACAACAAGAGACGTTCTTGCCTCTCATATTCTCATTTTTGTAATGCAGCGAATGGTAGAAATCCCCGATCAATGTGGGTATAGGGTTGCCAGCAGTAAACAAATGAAATGCATCAAAGTCCATAAAATTCGGGAAATTGGGAAACAGCACTATCCCATAGATGCACAGAGCCAAAACAGCGTTAAAGACTATCCAGTATCCATTCTTGGCGTATTCCTGGGCTTTACCAATCAGAAACTGGAGGGAGAAGCCTGGAACCCCGCGCCAAGAAGTCACCAATAGCTCAGAAGCGTCCATGTGTAAAGCCACTTCTAAGTCCTCTAACCTGGGCTCATCGGCACAATGGATGAAAGGAACCTTATTTTGCACCGGCAGCTCGATAAACTCTGCGCATTCTTCCATGGTAGGCCCTAAAATAAAGTCAGCAAATGTGAAACATCTCAAGGCAGGGTCGTAGAATTGCATCAATGTATACAGCCCATTTATCTCAACAGCAGTTGGTTTGCGAACCAATCTCAACAGTCTTCCGTAACTCTTCCTGAAGCTTCTCCGGACATCCTCATCAGCAAGGGAAATCAAACCAAGCAGGGGAGTAACATCAGGGGTAGGTAACTTGTAGGCAATTGTCCTTCTCAAACCAGCCATGATCAATAATCAGAAGTCCGGACACTAGAATCAGGGAATATGCAAATGCCCCTGCAGCACAAACACACGTTAATGAAATACGATGATAATGGTTATGCAAACAATGCAATGCAAATAAAATGCAACAAAGGACCAAGTTCTCCGACTAAGAAGCCCAAATCACACCAAGAACAAGGTCTCCAACAGACCCTCCAATATTCTTCAAACCATGGTCTCAGACAGACCCCATACATAAGCTCCAATCAAACCTCAGACCCAATAATCACTCCAACTTGGTCTCTGACAGACCCCAATAATTGTCCATAGGTAGCCTGAATCTCACATCAAGAAACAAACCGGTATCTGGAGGTCTAGTTACCTGTATAGCCCCAAACCCTCTCACAGGTGGGTGTCCTAGTAACTGACAATGGTATGGCATCCTATGCGGTCGTCGGCGTCACAGACTTTCAGGGTTGATGATACGATTCCCAGAAGGAGTGGCATCATCAAATCCTGAAGAGGCCTCACTTAGCCAACTTCCAATTGATCGGTTCCCAGAGTCGACAATCCAACTAACCAGCAACCCATGCCACCCAAAGGGTGGGACAGGAGGCCAACCAGAAGAACCTCGTCTGAGTGTGGATTCTGCGGGACACTAGGACATGCAAAGCATGTGCGCGCCCACTACTTTCCACTCTAATTCTAGGTGCACTCAAGCCCAGGTCCGACTTATCTCTCCATAACAGAACCCCCAACATACCCACAACAATAATCACAATAAACTAATGTTGAAAGTAAATGACTGAAAAGTAAATCCATACAAAATCCTCGACGGGAAAACAAGCGCTAGGATTGACTCGCATAGGGAACCGTTGGAGTCCCTAGCAGAGTCGCCAGCTGTCGCTACTGTGAAAATCGGCGCCGGCTGAACAGAAGAGCTGCCACCGTGCGTTATTTATCCCAAAGGAGGGAAAGGAAACGCTCAGAGTAAACCTAACGCAAAGACGGGAAAGGAATGGTCATCGCAACCAAATCCTGGATTCGGGAGTCGGTTACACAAGGGGAAGGTATTAGCACCCCTCACGTCCGTCGTACTCGACGGGATCCACGCTTGTTTTCTGTCGAAAGGATTGTTATTCTATCTACTCTACAGGTCTGGGGTTAAAAGAACAGAAAATGACTCGGCAAAGTATCGCACTTTATGCCTACGTATTCCCGTCTGGAACGAGAAATCAGAGTCAACGTAGTTCGCCTACCTATTGGAAAGGAGGGGAAGGTTGCTCGCTAGGATATCGCATCCTATGCCTACGTACTTTCATACAGCATGAAAGATCAGAGCAAACGTAGTTCGGGCCACGTATGACACAAGTCTGTCTTGATTGTTTTTATCTCCTTCTGAAAAAGGGTTTTTCTGATTAAAAGTCCAAGCGGACAAAAATGACGTTTTGATGGGTTTACATTCTTTTACGGAAGAAGTGTCTTTTATTGTGTTTGAAATATTTATTGTGTTTTTCTGTTTGTTTTGAGAAAGAAGAGACAGAACTCTAACCTATGGTTGAAAAGGGAATCAAACTAACCTAATGTTATCATGCATGGGTTAAGACCTAATGTCTATCATGTCCCTCTCTTGCGCAGAGAGAAACAGAGATCCTAAGGGAATAGACGGAAAAAAAGCAGCATATATACAGTAAAGCAGTAAAATGCATGAATGCAGCAGTACAAGCGAGGCAAGGGAGTCCCACTCAACCTCTAACCTAGAAAACAACAGGAAAAAGCGAACAAAATTCGCTTTCAACCTAACAGGTTAATTGGCAAACAATACAGTCCGGGAAACTCATACAATACATCAAAAGCCTATAAACAACAACAATAAACAGCAACTCTGCACAGCAAGCTCCATCAACATCTATCTTCAAGTCATCTTCAAACATCTACAAGCTTCAATCAAGCATCTATCTTCAAGGAGGAAAACCCTAACAGTAATCATTTTCAACAGCTTCAAGCAGCAGGGCTTCAAACAGCAGCAGTCACATGCACAGCTTCAACAGCACAATCTTCAAACAATGACTGCTACCTTTAATCTTTCATGGCTTTTATTCAAATCAAACTCTCCAGGATGAGGAACAATTAATAGGATGAATTGGGATGTTAAACAGTTAGTTGACCACCAAAGGTGGCAAGCAGACTGTTAACAAAATGTAGAATGTTTCTCTCAAGAGTTCTATCTCTTAGATACTGTCACCAAGCCTTCCAAAGGAAGGGGGAGTATCCTAGAGAGACTCTGAATCATAGAGAGGGATGGAGGCAAACAAAGCCATCCATGTTTAAGAATCAAATTTCTATTCTAAGCTCTACCTAGCTCCTAGTTCCTGTAATCTCCAACAGCTGCAAGCAAGCTATACTCTTCATCAACTCCTGAAATTGATCTTCACTCCTTTTGTCTTCAATGGCTTCATCAACAAAGTCTTCACTCAAACCCATACCCCAAGCAAGCCCAATACCCCACACAATCAAACAATAACCCTAGAAAGGGCACACCATACAATCAATCAATTACAAGAATATACTAAAAGTATTAATATAACAAGGGAAATTCTAATATTTTCTAAGGGATCTACTACACTTACCCATAATACCCCTATAGTCCCATCTTCTAATTCAACTTAAAAACCCAAAAAAGAAATTGTTTTGGTACACCTATGCTATGTTCAAAACCCTAATTAACTAGTCTAATAGTTTCTAACTAAACTACCTAAAATAAATCCTAAAAAAATTGGTACAAAAACCAGGGGCACCTAATATCCATATCTAGTTGTACTAAAAAGAATGGGGTGAAAAACCTAAAGGAAACTCTCATACTAAATTCTACAAATGGTAGCACCAACTAAAAGAATTAAAAAAAGCAATTAAATGTAAAAATAGGCAAAAAAATATAAAAATTAAGTAAAATGACAATTTTATGACTTTGTATTTTTCTTGACAAAAAATGGAAAGTGGGAAAAAAATCCCATTGAAAAATAATGATTTTTCAATTTATTATGGATTTTCAAAGTTATAAAAAATTTTGGAGTGAAATTAATGTAAAATGATGCAGGGGGTATGAACAGAAATTAAATGCAGTTGGTTTGGTGCTTTGGGCCCAGATAGGGGGGTGGCGTTAGTAAACGTGCCTGGGCCCAGCAATGATTCAGAAAACATTAAAAAAATCAAAAGAAAAATCACAAAATGACGGTGCGAATAGAAAGAAAATACAGTGAAAATATGGACTGGGCCTTGCATGGGGGTGGAAATAGCGAAATTCATTAAAAGCCCACGCCAGCGTTTTAATGAAACGCTGCGTTCTACACACCAGCTTCCCTCTCATTTCTTCGTTTGAATCTCAGCCGCTAGATCATTCTCCAGTCAACAAGTCTTATGCGCATCCAACGGCGATGAGGTCGTCCCTAACCTTGAGCAACTAGGGTTTTCAGAAACCATGGAAATACATCCTCCATGCAACAGAATTCGACCAGCTTGTTCTCCCTCGTTCCTCCACCAAATGCCTCGATACAAAAACCAATTTTAATCCATTTTTCCCGTAGAATACAACCATGGTGTTGGTTTGCATTAAAACCCTCTCTATCGTCCAAACCGAAAGGTATAACATCATGGATTCAACATTTCATCAGGTTTCGATCATCACCAAACTCACCATTCTTTATACAGAAATAATCCTTAGGCTATACTGATCAAAAATAACTAATCATTTAAGATTCTAACAGCTTAATCACTATGTTCTATGCCTCAACAGAATTCATGTGCATCCATCAACCTTCACCAAATCTTGCTAAAGTCTCCAAAAACAATCATCTAACCACCTAAACCATGTTTAACCTAACAATTCTACCTCATGCTACCTAATTCAAGCCAAATCGTGAGAAACACTAACCTGGTAAGAAGATGAAAACAGAAGGTTGATTTCTTCAATTCAAAGCTTGCAATGTTCTAGGATCATTCAATGGACTATGATCTTGATTCTGTATGCAACACTTCTTGCTCAAACCACCTGGATCCTCATAACCGACTTCAATTGCACTTGGATGTGAGAATTTTGCAGAGCACGATTCAGGCCACTATTCACTCAGATCTTGGTTGCAATGTGATCAATGATGATTGTTGAATAGAATAGCAACAAAATCTTGAAGGAATGATGAAGAAATAAGAAGATTTGAAGCAATTTGCAAAAGATCAAGATGAAGTGAAACTATGAGTTTTTGATCAAAATGAAGTTCAACCTTGCTTTGGATCAGTTAGAATGAATATATAGATGATGATGGAAAGTTCCAGAACTTGCTAGATTGATCTCATGAGAAGTTGCTCATATCTTTGCATGAGAAAGTGAAATTGGTGAGTTGTAAAAATCAGTCCATGAAACCTTGTTGCAGCTCCTTATTCTCACTTGAAATCTCATTAGGTGATATTTTGAACACGTGGAAAGGCCTTGCTAGCTTGCACATTAATCCCTTGTATGCATTGGATGTGTAACTTCAATTATAAGCAAACCATGATAATTCCCAAATTCTGATCTCAAACCCAAAATCTAACATTGCCAATGGTCTTAAAATGCCCTTTACCTTCAAAATGGTTGGTCATATGCTTGGTTTTGCTTTTATATCAAAAATTCACAATTTTGGCCATTTACAAATATACTTTTCCCTTTATAATTGGTCAATTTTACAATTCTAAGATATGAGCATTTCCAACTTTCCACAACCACTTTTCTAGACTCAAAATGTCATTTGGAGCAAGTTTTATGTTGAACATTTCTTCATTTGAAATTTGGAAATAGGAGTTTTGGGCATATGCTTGAAATGACCTGTAATTCCACTTTCCCAAAATACCCCTGGCTTGCCAAGATCATAAGTAGAGTTCTACAAATCAGATGAAGGCATACCATACCTTTCTAGAAATCTAAGATCATGAGGAACAACTTTTATGTTGTCCATAAATTCATTTGAAAACTCCTTGAGGGGTAAAAGTTGCTTGGAAGTCAAGCAACTTTCACAGACAAATTTCAGTGTCCTCAGATGACCTGTAACTTGCAAGAACCATAACTTGAGTTCTATAAATCTCCTTGATGTCTTCCACCACTCAAATTAAAGGCCTAGAGATAATCTACAAGTTTCATGTTGGCCAAGGATCCATTTGAGACTTGAATTTTGAATTATCTTGCTTGGAAGTTTGCCCTAAATCAGGGGATTTTACTCAGAAACCCTAATTCAGAAACTTCTCTTCTTCTTGATTCCTTTTGATTTCTCCTTTGCACAACACCACATCCATATCCACATGTCAAATGAGGCATCCCACATCTTCCAAACAGACCTTGATGCCCTTCAATCAAGCATATGACCTAGGGTTGACCTAGGGTTGACCCAGATGAAACCCTAGTTGACTGTCTTCAACTGCATCTCTTGTAACCATGCCAATGACTTGTCTCACTCTCACAATGACACTTTAGGTCTTCCATGCCCTCAATTCGTAGCTCACAACTTCTCTGATGATCTTCACATATCCTTAAGATAGGAGAGAAACCCACTGATTGGTCCACTAACTTCTCAAGCTTCAATTTCTTTCTGATGACTTGGATAGGCTTGAATTTGAATAAGAACCTCTTGATATGCTCATAGAGATAAGAATGGCACTTGGTCCCTTGTTGGACGGCTTGCCCATGCTATGCTATGCAGATGAATAAATTATGTACATGACCTAATATGCAAATGCTAAAGCTATGAGACATAAACCAAGTGAAGTAGGTTGAGCAAATTTTAGGGTGCAACAATCTCTAACATGGGACTCAATGGTAATACGACTGGCGTCGATAATGGGAATTTTGAAGCTAATGTCAATGTTGGACTGGGCAACGGCAACGCAGGTGTTGGAAATCTGTATGGTCCTCAGCCATGGTTAGAAGACCGTCAAGACGATATGTTCTCACAGAGAGGTGCTGAGGGAGAGCTGACTGCTGAAGCACGTCTGAGGTTTAAGGCACTCGAGGACAAGATGAGGAATTTCGAGAACTTGAACACCATGGGTGTTGACATGTCCAAGTTGGGACTGATTGTTGATTTCAAGGTGCCTCCCAAATTCAAGGTACCCGACTTTGAGAAGTACAAGGGCACCACCTGCCCTCGTGTCCATCTGAGATCATACTACCGGAAAATGTCTGCTCACTCTGAAGATGAGAAGTTGCTGATGCACATCTTTCAGGATAGCTTGTCCGAGCCCTCCCTGGAATGGTACATGAGTCTGGAGCCTACCAGTGTGCGCACGTGGAAGGAACTTGCTGAAGCATTCGTGCACCATTACCAATATAACAGTGACTTGGCTCCGAACCGGGTCCAACTGCAGAATTTGTCGCAGAGGAACAACGAAGGGTTCAAGGAATACGCCCAGCGGTGGCGTGAATTGGCAGCTAGAGTTTAGCCGCCGATGGTTGAACGTGAGCTTGTGGAAATGTTCGTAGCCACCCTCCCAGGGGTTTATTACGAGAAATTGGTCAGCAGTATGTCTGGAAGCTTCTCAGATCTCATTATCACGGGTGAGCACGTTGAAAATGGGATCAAACTGGGGAAAATTCAAGGGGATTTGTCCTCAGCTGGATGAGGAAAGAAACCCTATGGTGGCAAAAGGAGGGAAGGAGAGACGAGCACCGTGTCCAACGCTCGAAGGAAAGGCAAGGGCCAACACCAACAGGTGGCCAGTATAACCATCCCCGCGGTCCAACAGCCACAGCAGCAGCAGCAGCCAAATCAGCAAGGGTACAGGAAGTACCAGAACAGGGCACCTCTGTCAAGTCGTCACCTCGAGACGCCGCCCATGTCTTATGCTTAGTTGTTACAGACTCTGCTTCAGTTACAGCTGATCCAGAAGAGAACCCTGGCTCCCTTGACAGGGGCACCTCCGCCAGGTTATGATGCGAATGCGACTTGTGAGTTTCACTCGGGGGCACCAGGCCACACGATAGAAAACTGCAAAGCCTTCAAGCACGAGGTGCAGGATATGGTAGACGCTAAGATCATCAACTTCTCAGATAATGTGCCAAATGTCACGAAGAACCCTATGCCGAATCATAGGGGAGGTGGGGTGAATGCCATTATTGAAGACGAGAACTTGGATTTATTGACTGATGTCAAGGATCTGAAGACACCGCTTAGCTTCGTTAAAGCTAAGCTGATGAAGAGAGGCTTCTTCCCGGGCTGTGGAGAACTGTGTATGGGCTGTGCGACTCGTCCTGATGGATGTGAGCAGTTGATAGAAGGGATTCAGAGTCTGATGACCGAAGGGATCTTGCAGTTTAACCGAAGGGCCGAATGTGGATCTGGAGAGGTAATGCTGAAGCAAGATGATGAGGTTTCCACCATCACCATCCCTTGTCGGACGATAACTATTTCTGCACCCAGGCCGCCCACGATTACCATCACTAAAGTTGGGCCGATACCTTTTGAAAGCACCAATGCTGTCCCGTGGCATTATGGGGCAGACGTCTATTGTAATGGACAGAAGTTGGAATTGGAACCATCAGGGTCATGTGTGGATAACCTAGTGGGAATTGGCGGAATCACTCGCAGCGGAAGAGTGTTCGCTCCACCTGAGGTTGTGGCGGACAAAGCGGACAAAGTTGATGTAACCGATAAAGGAAAGAGTAAAGTCGTTGAAGAAACCCCTCGTGGGGTAGAGAAGGACTTACTTGTTAAAGACGCTGAAGAGTTTATGAGGTTGATTAAGAAGAGTGACTACAAGATCGTGGATCACCTCCATCAAACACCTTCGAAAATCTCCATCCTGAATTTGTTGCTGTGTTCTGAGGCACATCGCAACGCGCTGTTAAAGGTCTTGAATGCCACGTATGTACCGTAGGAAATATCGGTCAACCAGTTGGAAGGGGTCGTGGCCCACGTGAATGCGGGAAACGGGTTAGGGTTCACTGACCTGGAGCTGACGCCGAAGGGAAGAAACCACAATAGTGCTCTGCACATCTCGATAGAGTGTAGGGGAACAATTATGTCTCACGTGTTGGTGGACACATGGTCATCACTCAATGTTCTTCCGAAGAAAGCATTGATGAAGTTAGATACTCGAGGATTGATCTGCACACCCAGTGATCTGGTTGTGAAAGCGTTCGATGGAACCAAACGTCATGTTTTTGGGGAGGTGACGTTGCCAATCCAAGTGGGGCCGGAAACATTCGACGCAGTCTTCTATATTATGGACATCATGCCTGCCTACAGCTGTCTCTTGGGCCGGCCATGGATCCATTCGGCTGGCGCCGTGACCTCCACGTTGCACCAGAAGCTCAAGTATGCTGTTGGAGGTAGCATCGTGACTGTTTGTGGCGAGGAAGATATAATGGTGAGCCATTTGTCGTCCTTCAAATATGTTGAGATAGATGGGGAAATCCACGAAACCCTATGTCAGGCGTTCGAAGCTGTTAAAGTCAAGAACGTAGCTCCTGTAATCACTGAGAAGCCAGAGATGACTCTCTCTTCCTTCAAGGAAGCCCGGGCCGTTGTCCAAGCCGGATCTACCCCAGGCTGGGGGAGAATTCTAGAGATACCTAACAAGCAAGACAAATTTGGGTTAGGATACTCTCCGGCGACTGAAGCCTCCTCTTCTAGCAGTACGTCGCGAGGTAAAGGGCCGATCCAGTTTACCAGTGGTGGGGTGATATTTGAAAGTGTCAACGCAGTGTCTGAAGACGGCGAAGACAGCGACTGCGACTTGGACTCTTGGATCCAGCTAAGCAAACCAGGCGGGAGCCTCAACAACTGGTCCATCAGGGACATCATCCAAGTGACAGGCAAAGAGTAATGATTTACTTTTTTTTTCAATCATTGTACAACCCTACGTCCTACCCGGGGCATAGAGGTTTTATTGTCAGGGCCTTGTTTGATTATGTACATGCATTTTATCAATAAATGAAAAGGCGTTTTTCTTCGTATTCAAATGTTGTGATCTCTGTTATTCCTGTTTTATACTTGTTTTGAAAAACAATAAAATGGCAATGGGGTTTGTGCTGACCTGCATATCCTTGTCTTAAGCTTAACCCTTGTTATTGCAGGATCCACATAGCAGATGACATCGACTCTGGACCTTCTACGACTCACTCCGACTTCGATTGCCCGATCTATCAAGCCGAAGAAGAGATTGATGAAGACGAAGACCTTCCCGAAGAGTTGGCCCGCTTGTTGAAACAAGAAGAGAAAGTTATTTTGCCTCACGAGGAAGAGATTGAGATTGTGAATCTGGGTTCTGAAGAACTGGTCAGGAATGTCAGGATAGGAGCTGCATTGCAGAGTGACGTCAAGCAGAGATTGGTCGAGATGCTAAGAGAGTATAGTGACGTCTTTGCTTGGTCATATGAAGATATGCCTGGACTTGATACTGACATTGTGGTCCACCACTTGCCGCTGCGAGAAGATTGTCCTCCCGTTAAGTAGAAGCTTAGAAGGACACGACCAGATATGGTCGTTAAGATCAAAGAAGAAGTGCAGAAACAGCTTGATGCTGGCTTTTTAGCGGTCACTACTTACCCTCCGTGGGTCGCCAACATAGTGCCTGTACCGAAGAAGGACGGTAAGGTGCGAATGTGCATCGATTATCGGGATTTGAATAGGGAGAGCCCTACATACGATTTCCCGCTGCCTCATATCGATGTGTTGGTCGACAATACAACTCAGTTCTCCGTATTTTCGTTCATGGATGGCTTCTCCGGCTACAATCAGATCAAGATGGCGCCGGAGGACATGGAGAAAACTACGTTTATTACACCTTAGGGAACGTTTTGCTACAAGGTAATGCCTTTCGGTCTGAAGAACGCAGGGGCCACTTACCAGCGAGCAATGGTTACTTTGTTTCATGATATGATTCATCATGAGATTGAAGTCTATGTTGATGACATGATTGTGAAGTCCCAAACGGAGGAGGGACATCTGATCAATTTGCTGAAGCTTTTTGAGAGGCTTAGGAAGTTTAGGTTGAGGCTGAATCCTAACAAGTGTACTTTCGGAGTACGGTCCAGAAAACTACTGGGGTTTATCTTGAGTGAAAGAGGCATCGAGGTTGATCCTGCGAAGATAAAAGCAATACAAGAAATGCCAGCGCCAATAACTGAAAAAGAAGTTCGTGGTTTCCTGGGCAGAATAAACTATATTGCAAGGTTTATTTCTCAGCTCACGGCCACGTGTGACCCATGTTCAAACTGTTAAAGAAAAATCAGGCGATTATCTGGAACGAGGATTGCCATAAGGCATTTGATAAGATAAAACAGTATCTACAGGAACCTCCGATCTTGATACCCCCAGTGGCCGGACGACCCTTAATCATGTACTTGACAGTTCTTGAGAATAGTATGGGATGTGCTCTCGGTCAGCACGA